>OU911038.1:14855000-15186897 GCA_918358695.1 Melinaea menophilus ssp. n. AW-2005 | reverse complement strand
AATGCCATAATAATAAACTTCTATATATCCTTTTATACTCAATATATTCTCACTAACGGCCTTCGTTATATATAAAGCATTTTAAAATATATAAGATAAATGCATGCATGCATATTACTGAACTTTATATTTTACAGATTTTTATAAATTAACACCCAACAAGATTTTTATAGTCTTTATGCTTTAACTCACTTGAAATGTTATATGATCTGACCAATAAATATTCGATTTCACATACACTTGCATCCATGAGTGTTTTTATTTTTTATAAGATAATAATTTAATAAAATAAAATGCTACAGTAACGTAACTTTAATAATTTAATTCAATACTAAAAATGATAACAACTTTTATTATACTAATTTATAACGACCAGGAGTCATAGTTTTATGTGATTAATCTACAATCTTATCTGAAATATAAAAGCAGACACAATCACGTACTGTTAATATATTTATTGTTATTTGAATACCAAGTTTTATTAGTTACTTATTTCTGTATATTTAATTTTATCTTAAAGACTAAGAACTTACTTAAGCCCACAAAAAAGGCATTTGTTACACTTTTCTTTTGATGTCAGATAAAGCATTTAACTTGGTTTGTTATAATTTATTATTCTTCGATAACTTTTTAACCATAAATATCTATCTATTTTTTCAATTACCCAAGTATCTAAATGTAAAGTACAACGAAGACAATAGTTTGTAAAATTTATTACAACTATATTAACTGTATTCGAATATATCTAATAACATTTTGTCAATGAAAACCAAGAAAAGTCATTGTATATTTATATGTTATAATAATAATAAAATATTTGAACCAACATCACGAGTCATGACACTATTTTAAAAATTAACATTCTATGTACTAGAATGAAAACCCTACTTTAAAGAAGTTTACTTTAAAATGTTTTTTTTTTTTTTTTTATGTTATAGGAGGGCAAACGAGCTTGCGGGTCACCGTTAATATGTGATCACCGCCGCCCATGAACTCTTGCAACATCCGTGGATTCACAAGAGCGTTGCCGGCCTTGGAGAAAGGAATATATGCCTTTTTTGAAGGTACCCATGTCGTATCGATATGGAAATACCGCCGAAGGAAGTTCGTTCCACATTTGAGTGGTACGTGGGAAGAAAGTCCTTGAAAACCGCACAGTTGAAGATCGCCACGCATCCAGGTGGTAAGGGTGGTAAAGGAGGCGATGGCGAGCTGTGCGGTGGTGAAATTCGGCGGTAGGCATCAGATCGAATAGTTCTTCGGAACACTCCCCGTTGTAAATGCGGTAGAAGACGCACAAAGAAGCCACGTCTCTACGCAATGCCAAAGAGTCCAGCCGTTCGCAGAGCACCGGGTCCCCGACAATCCGAACGGCTCTCCGTTGTACGCGGTCAAATGGTAGAAGCTGATATTGGGGTGATCCGGACCAGAGATGAGAACAGTACTCCATGTGTGGCCGGACCTGCGCCTTATAGAGCGCAAGTCTTTGGCCAGGTTTGAAGTACTGCCTCGCTCTATTGATCACTCCCAATTTCGTCGAGGCCAACTTGGCCTTGCTCTCCAGATGACCACGAAACTGACAGTCGCTCGAAATGTCGAGACCCAGTATTCTGATACTTGGCGAGGCAATAAGAGGAGTGCTCTCGAAGAGCGGTGATACGACAAATGGGTTTTTTTTAGTGGTAAACGCGCAAACCTGTGTCTTTAGGGGATTGAACTGAACGTGGTTCAGTTCACCCCACTCAGAGACCATCCCCAGGGAGGTCTCTATAGAAGACACAAGTTTCTTTCGGCACTCATCGACGTTTTCCCGAGAGAGACCTGCACGACCAGAATATACCGCATCCCCAGTGCTGTCATCCGCATAACAATGTATGTTGGAAATATCCAACATATCATTGATGTGCAGGAGGAACAGAGTTGGGGATAGCACGTAGCCTTGGGGTACACCAGCGTTCACGGGCTTGGGGTCCGAGCAAAAACCGTCGAGAACGACCTGTATGCTCCGCCCAGTGAGGAAGCTGGTGATCCACTTGCATAAACTCTCGGGAAGCCCATAGGAAGGTAGCTTCGAAAGAAGCCCCTTGTGCCATACACGATCGAAGGCTTTTGCCATATCCAGACTAACTGCCAGACCCTCTCCTTTGCTTTCAATAACCGTTGCCCAACGGTGAGTGAGGTATAACAGAAGATCACCAGCTGATCGACCATGGCGAAAGCCATACTGCCGGTCATTGACCAACTGGTGATCCTCAAGGTACGTTAGGACCTGTCGGTTTATGATAATCTCCATTATTTTGGAGAGAAGGGAGGTAATGGCGATAGGTCTGTAGTTAGCTGGGTCCGAGCTATCACCTTTTTAGGGATCGGATGGACAAGGGCACACTTCCATGAGACCGGGACTACGCCTTTAAGGTAGAAGTGCCGAAGTAGACGCGTTAGCACTGGAGTCAACTCAGGGGCACACGTTCGTAGCACCAGTGGAGAAATGCCATCCGGCCAACTCGACTTATGAACGTCCAAGGAAAATAGAGTCTGCCTGATAGTTTTTTGCCGAAAAACTATTTCCGGCATTGAGCTCTGATACCGCGGGATGATAGGCGGTGTCTTCCCTTGGTCGTCCAAAGTCGAGTTGGAGGCGAAAAGAGTGCCCAATAGATCGGCTTTCTCTTTTGCCGTGTGGGCCAGAGAGTCATTCCTCATGTGCAACGGCGGTAGGGACGGCTGGCTAAAGTTGCCTAGACTGGCCTTTGAAAGCGCCCAGAATTTGCGCGTTCCAGGCGGGTACTTTGCCAGCTGATCCCCAATTTTGACGATATGCTTGAACTTTGCTCTAGCGATTTGCCGTTTGAAGAATCTGGAGGCACGGTTGTATTTCCTCTTCAGAACTCTAGAGTTCGGATCCTTAGTGACTAACGCATTGGCCCAAGCTTGATAAGCCTGCCATTTGCCAGCTGCTGCAGCCCTGACAGACGCATCAAACCAAGGCCGCGATCTGCCACCAAGTGGTACCACTGAGCTTGGTACAAAAAGTTCCATGCCCTGAAGTATCACATCAGCTACAGCCGCAGCGCAGTCACTAGGATCGTTGGAAGAGAAACAAATCGGCCCCCATGGGTAGGATGCAAAAAAAGACCGCATTCCATCCCAATCCACTGACTTGTAGTGCCAAACGCGTCGAGTCGCAGGTCTTGTGCGAGCTGGGCGTTCAATGGGCACTACACTCCGTACCAAGCAATGATCAGAGGACCCTAAGGGAGCCTCGACAGTGACTTGGTACTTTCCGGGATGTGTAGTCAGCAGAAGATCCAACAAAGAGGGCTTGTGGCTGTCCACATCCGGTAGACGAGTGTGCGTCTTTACCAGCTGGGACAGACCATTTGCCAGAGCAAAGTTAAACACAGATCTCCCCGCGTAGTCGGTTGCACGTGATCCTAACCATTCGGTATTGTGCGCATTGAAGTCCCCGAGGACTACGACTTCGGCGGAGGGAGTCTGAGAAAGCAGGTCGTCAATCTTCGTTTGAACGTGGCCCAACAGTTGATCTGTTTGTGCATTACCACTATGGGACCTGTAGAGACACGCGTAGAATCTGACGTGATCGTTCATGTCCACGCGCAGCCAGAGCACGGACAGGTCCCGACCTTCAAAAATCTGAAGGCGACGGTAGCAGATGTCCTCCCTTACGAACACAGATACCCCGGCGTGTGGTATAAAATGATGTTCTAGTTTATACCCGGGGTATGATAGGTACGCTGTGTCGCTAGGTTGAGATATCTGCGTCTCCGTCAAAAACAACAAGGCCGGCTGCGCCGTCTCAAGGTGGTAGTGGACGGCGTTTAGGTTCGAATGAAACCCCCGCATGTTACAAAAGTCCACATCTAGAGTGGAGCGGGGTGCCGCTGTTTGCCGTCGTTTGCCCTCAGAAAACACAAAGTGCGATACTTTGCCCGCCCCAGATACGACGGGCAGCCCGAGCAAAATCCGACGATCATTCCCCCGATTTTGCTCGGGGAGGTGGTCCCCGGCTTCATCAAAGCCGGTACTCTCCTGGGGTATTTTTCTTTTATGCATCGCGTTCATGTTTGACGGGGAGGGGGGTTTGGGTTTCCAGATTCTCTCACTCACCGACGGAACATAACCAAATGAATTTGGTTACTACACGTCTGTCTTCTGTGAGAGGGTGGTCCTTCCCCGGTCGAGCCAGCCCAATACGAGCTGCAGTCAGATAACTACAGCTAGGCTCTACCACCACTAAAAATAAGATTTTTAAAACTGCAATTGCATGTTGGATTCTGATGTTTATAATTTGTAATAAATTATTGCTATTTAATATAAGCTGTGTTGTTAAAACATGCAATTTTATTATCAATATTGAAATTTTCAATAGCTCTATTAAAGTGACTGTATTTTGATTTAAAGAATAATTTATTTAATATGGCGTACTTTACAAGAAATATATTTTTAAATAAATAAAAGAACCTTTTAAAGGTGTTGAAGTAACTAAATAAGCCGCATAAAAGCTTGAAGTAAAACATTTTCAACATCGCATTGAATTGAACATTAAGGAACTGCGAGTGACGTCTCAAAGAAACGACAAGAAAGCGTATCGCCTGAAAACACTGTTTTTTACAGCACTCTCAGGTTGACTAATGTCATAAGTTTCCCTGTTTCAAAGAAAATATTTAATCGTATACTTAAAGCTGTTTGTTTCATTTAGATAATGTGTATTCGTATTTTTACTATTTTACAGCTATTGTTCAGAAACAATCATTAGAAAGTTTCTTTAAAAAATAACAAAATAAAATAAACACTAATTAAATTTTATTACTAGTAGACAAAATATTAAATAATTAGGTTTTATTTCACGATATTATAAAAAAAGTAATATATAAATGTATTATGATAAATTTTCAATATTGGCATATTGTTTTTATAATTAGTCGTGTTATCTTAACTTATAATTAAAATAAATAATAAGACAATATTTTTTTTATTTTATTGAATAATATTATAATCTAAGAAAAAACTACTTTTTTAAGTAGACTAAATGAAAAAACTAAATAAAATAAATAAAGAAGTAAAACAGTCTTACCTTGACCTTGCTGTTGAATGCTGTAACAAAAAAAAGTTACAATTAAAACAACATGTTACCAAAGTGGATGAAATTATTAACATTATAATAAATAATTAAAACAATCTTGTAAACAATAAACAATGTCTACGTATTTGGGACGACAACGACGAAATTAACGCCACTTCTAGCTTTTGCAAGTGGTTTCTGCACATGAATAATATATCATTCGTTGCAATTAAAAATAGTATTTCTTCTTCTAGTATCGGTTTGTTTTTTGTGATTTTAATGACGGAGACAATTAATTTTTAAAAGTTTTTAAGTAATCACATTCAATTATATGTTTTGTAATATGTTTTTCTCTTAAAACGTATTTAAATTTAATTAAAAGTGGTAATTGATAGAATTCATATCTAAGATACTTGCGCCTAATATGAACCTGTTCCCAAGATGGTCTACTTTAAAAATTTCATACTTTTATAAATTACGACTATAAATAACGCGATCAAATTCAGTCTGTGTAAAATTCTGCTGTTATTTTACAGTTTTTAATAATTTGCCAGTGAGATTATAAATAGCTTCCGGTTTGTAATATCAGTTTAAAAATATTTTAGTATTTCTTTGGTCTTAAAAGTTAAGTTTAATTTATTTTTAGAATTTATAAAATGGAGAACTACTATTAAGAAGCGTCATGGTGAAAGGTTGAGCAAAGGCTTGAATTAGTTATATATATAGGCTGTAAAAAATAGTCATATGCAACAAAAAGCATCAGCTACTTTCTGTGTCTCTGTAAGAGTTCTAAGAAAGAGAAATTATTTAAAATTCTGGAGGTCAGAATTTACACCGACTAATACTTGAGAAAAGTATTTATTTACAACTTTAGATAAAGCCTTCTATAATCCTAACAAGACCCACCAAAATTTAGGAGAAAAATAGTTTGTTGGAAACGTCAAAACTAGATTAGACTAATAGATTATACAACTAAAATTTAATTATAATATATTCACATGAATGTACTGGAATCGCAATAAATTACATAAATCAATTTCTTCAAATCAAAGTCTTTTTTTTTTAATTAACGATTATGAAAAATATGAAAATTAAGACAGACAATGTTTCATTTAAGTTTAAAACTTCGTCCGAGTTTACAGCTCATCAATCAAATAGAAAAATGTAGGTGTCTATTCCATTTAGGTGTTCCGATGACTTGGTTTTAAATTTTAATTAGGATATATATTATAGTTTAGTCGTATTGCTGATGAAGCTATCCTTGTGTATGAACCTTTCCCAACAATCAAAACTGCAGTAGTTAAGCTCCACGTAGCTGTAGGACAAATATTCTAATTATTGAAACATGTTTTTGTAATAGAAAATATAAAAGTTAAGCCTTATTCTAACAAAGAGGATGTCGATACGCATGTTAACGTAAATTATGTCTCAGATATGTGTTCTAATTCATCATCATTATTTTTACAATTACAATAAGAAACACATGGAGTTATTATACAACTCTAACTTTATAATAAGCAATTATCTGGAATCTACGCACCGAATCAATATCAGCAAGGTTAAGGTTCCTCAATATCTTCGTGACACAGTTGGCAATAAACGCCGGATTGCAGAAAAACGGCATCTTGGTATATATTAGACATTATCTTCATGCGATTGTTTAATAACCAGCCAATATAAACCAGGTTTTTATTAAACAAAATTAGGACACTGGGTGTTACTACTAGGTGTAGTTAATACTTGTATCCATGTACATATTACGAAATGAATATTTATTATACGAAAGCGGCTGGTCTAAACTGGGACACATTTGGCAAACAGTTTGATGATTACTTTTGGGACTATTGTTTGACTTTGGTCATTCAACCTCGTACTTATAGAACAATTAAGCAAATAATTTTCTAATTTCTTTCTTTTTCTCTCTTTTTTTAATTAACATTAAAAAGTTTTTGTGGAGCGTTTACATTTAAATTAGTTTAGAATTTAGTATGTTCTACCAATAAAAGTAGTCTATTTCGTATATTTTTATGCTTCAATTTAACTTCTTCCAAAAGTGTAATAATATAATATATAAATAAAATAGTACAATACAGAACACCAATTTATAATAGAAACCAAGAATGAGAACAACTTTCTTTGTATTATTTATAATGACTACGAGATAAAGTATCATTTCTTTAATCTGTCTAAAATCTACAATGTATGAAAAGCGTACGCTATCAAGTTAAGCAAATACATTTGTTGTAAGATTGGCTTTTAAACACTAAGTTTTGTGAGATATATTACAATTTATTTTCTATATCTTATAATATGTTATATAAACTCAAAGGAGGTTATCGATTTAATAATAAGAACTTTCTTAAACCCACTAAAAAGGTATTTGTTGCAATAACATTCTGGTAATTTTATCAGCAAAAGCATTTAATTTATTAAGATTTATGATTCTTCTGATAATATATTTGGACATAACACAATTTTTTAATGAACTTTCTATATACTAGAATGAATGAAAATCCTACTTTGAATAAATTTACTTTAAATTATGATTTAGGTCAAAAATTCAAAATTCAAAATATCTTTATTCAAGTAGGCATTTACACGCACTTTTGAATCGTCAATTATTACAATAAAAAAAGGTCAGTGTAGTCAGTCCGTAAGCTACCACCGGCTCGGAATGCTGCTCTGTTGAGAAGAGCCGGCCAGAAACTCAACAGTTGCTCTTTTCAAAAGAAATATAACAATAGGTGATGTACATTATAATATAAATCCTGCAAATGATTCAACAACTTAAGTTCCGCAGTGAGGCTAAATTAAGGTATTAGATTCTTGAAACTTTAATCAAATGTTAGATTATAGTAATTATAATTTATATTAAATTATGGATGAAGTTAATATAAATTATATTCTATAAAACGTGATGTAACGTAATAATTATAGTAGAAATAAATATTGTTATTTTCAACAATTCTATTGAAGTAAAACTGTATTTGAAGCGTCCTTAGCACGAAATATATTTTTAAATAAAAAAAGAATCTTTAAAGGGTGTTGAAGATACAAAATAAGCCGCATTTTCAACATTTCATTCAATTGAACATAAAGGGAACTGCAAGTTACATCTCAAAGGAAAGATAAGAAAGCTTATCGCTTAAAGACAGTGTTACATCACTCTCAAGTTGACTCATGTCTTAATTTTCCCTGTTTTAAACTCAGTATTTACCCGCGTACTTACAGTTGTTTCATTTAGATATAGCTTTTGATTTGATTAACGCTAGTATCAACATGGTAGAGTAATTAAGTTCATCCAACCTTCACTGAATTTACGATATGTTTGAAAGTTTTGGTTTTAATAGAATTTAAATTACAAAAGATTCCTCACAAGGTGTCTTGTTTTAACATTTTTAGTCAAAATATATACCATTATACAATTATTTATTATTTTCAATATTTAAGGTTACATTTCTAGTGGTCAGTTATACTAGCATTCTTTTGATACAACGCTTGACTTGGATTCTAATTTGTTAGTTATCACATTAATTATGAATGTAGCTCGGTAATCAATACTGTATTTAATTAAAATTAAATATGTTAAAAGAGAATCCATATAGTTTTTTACAACTTTCTTTTCAACGGACTCTTTGGAACCATAAAAAAGTTTCAACAAATTGAGAAGCCTGATGGATACAAAATATAATCGTAAATTTTGAATAAAAAACCATGATTGTACTTTCTATTTACCGGCTTCGAGTCTTTCATGAGAGCTAAAACGTGAAATAGTCAACAGAATGGAACTATGATAAAAGATTTATCATTTACATGATCTAAATTTTTGGTATTTTTTATTGTATATAAATATATAGTTCTAGAACACTTATATTTAAGTTTGTAGTTTTTTTACATATTTCTATTTGCCTTTATTATGTTAATATTATTATTTATAATATTATATCGAGTTATGGGTAATATACGTTGATAATAAATTAAAATACACGTGCACAAAATACGCATAATTTACACGTGCCACCAAAAATGCCGTATATACGCAAAATGTGGCTTTATGTTTCAAAATGAATATCCTACCACAAGTGATTGGTAATGGCTTAGCGGTTTTGTTTCACCAAACCAAACCGAGGTGTACCAAGGTGTACAGTCCTTTAATTGTTGAGGTCATCAATCAATAGCAGCACGCACTCTTTCTATGCGAAAAATACTTCACTGGAACCCGTATATTTTAGGGACTCCAAATTATCCTGGCGCTTAGAGCAAACCTTGTTATCTAAAACTGACCATTAATCAACCCAGTGGCTTTAGATCTGGGCTAGATAATGACCAATTCTTAGCCCTGATAATGTCCGGAACGTTCGTTTCTAACCAAGATTGGGTGAATCGAGCTTTATGACCCGGCTGCAAATCTTGCTGAAAGGACCATTCTTAGTTATTGAACATAGTGCTGTTAAGGAGCTTAACTTTCTTCTCAAGAATGGTATTTTGATATACTTGTGGCGATGTCTTGATATCTTTTTCACAAAAACATGGCTCAGTCACTTCTTCATAGCTAACAAGCTTACAGTCGTATAAAATTGACAGATTCCAAATTTGAAAGTAATATTTTTTTTATTTTTTATTATAACAGTACCTATATTCAAAACAAAAAAAGATAATATATAAATCTTTTATGATCCCTTTTCAATATATATGTATCGCCTATTTTATTTATATTTCATATAATAGAAAAAAAAATCTAAGCAGTTCTTTAATAAAAAATAAATAAATAAAACTGTTAAAATAAATTCCGTGCTATATAAATCAATGCTTACAATAATTCTACCTTTACCTTGCTATTGAACGCTATAACATAGAAAAAGTAGTGGCATTAAAAACCATATGTTACCATACATTTCACTTTGTTCTCTTTTGTTTCACTTTGTTAGAACAATAAATTGAAACATAGAAAAGGTTCAGACTAATTTAAACATCCTCGTATAAAGAAGAGCCATTAAAATGTAGACGTTTTTGGCGCGTCAACGACTCCTCATTAACACCACTTCTACCTCTCGTAAGTGCTTTCTGCATATGAATAATATAACATTGCAATTAAAAACAGCTATTCTTGTTCAAATTTCGGCTTCTTTTTAATTACATATTTTGTTTTTGAATATTCAAAGGTAGTCAAATGTTCTAATTAAAATGAAAATAAGATTGGTACAATTATAATATCGGTATAATTTTGCCATTTCAAAGGCGGAAAGGATTTTAAAATAGTATCTGCAATAGTCTAATCGAAGTTTATATTTTTTCAGAAAATTACAGACACTCCTCTGTTTGTTTTTTTAAAGATTCATATCAGTTTTCCCAATAATTACTATTCACTTCATCATTTCACTCCCACAGTACATCTCCGCTATACTTGCTATTCAAGGTCTCAAAAATTTTAAATGCGCTCTGATTTCCATAATACATTCAGCGGATTCTTTTCATTGCATTTGGATTTCAGAAACGATTTTCCTGCATCCTCTCGATCCAAACAGGGTGACGAGCGATTTAAGCTGTCATCACAAGACGCAAGTACGTAAGTAACAATTACATGTGATGAGTACGTAAGTTGTCATCACTAATTACAAATACATAAAAAATATGTAAATTGCATTTAATTGCTTTGCTATATAAGCTTATATAAGCTTTGGTATTTTTTAATTACGTTTTAGGAAGTTAGTGCATTAAGTTTAACTTGGTTTGAGATGAATCTACATCTATCGACATTCATCTTTATCGATTACGAACACGTTGAATTCAAAGTTATGTCTTAGAAGATACTTAGCTGAGAAGTTACTCAAAGTAATGAAAATAGAAATTAATATCTTATAGATTACATAACTAATTGTAAATATAATGTTTCAGGTTTAAAGTTTGATGTACTGGAATCTCAATAGAAAATGTATAACTAGCCAATTATTTACATCATTAATTTAAAATAAACTATATATTAACATTGTGTATTCGCCATTAATTTATTATATTAACGATTGAAAAATGTTGTTAATGATAAAAGAATCGTTAACCTAAATTTGAACCTCATGCGTTGGTTCCTACTCATAAATCAATTGATGAATGTTAGTTTCTACTCCATTTAGGTGTCTTTAAGATTTGGTTTACATTTTTAGTTGGCTTAAAATAGATAATTATAAAAATATTCGATAACACAGATACCGTCCTGTAAGTATCTCTAGATTTATTTAATCTTCTAACTTAGAAAGATTAAAACGACTTTATCAATGCCTTCATCACGTAAGTGTCACGATTGTTGTATAACGAAGAAAGTTATAATATATACAACTGAAGCATCAAAATAATATATTCAAAATGATGACTTTATATTATTCGACATATTTCTTTGATATAGCAATATTTACTTACGTAACTTTATGATTAGGAACGGTATAGAACCCACGCAACTAATCAATGTTGACAAAGCTATTGTTCTTTATTATATTCTTGGTAGAGTACACAATAAAGGGCGGATTGCAATAAAACGATATCTTTGTATTTATTATAGATTATTTTCATGCTGTTGTGCAATATCCTGTCAACAAGAATCGAGTTCTTACAAAAGAAGATAGAGACACAATAGATGATGAGTAAACAATTCCACCATATTATAATTGTGGCAATTTCCATTTTGAACGTAATATAAACATGTTTTGTAACACAATATTTACATAATTATAGTAATTTTAATAAATATTTAAATGTACAGGAACAAATGGGTGAAGCATTTTAGAATATAAAAGAAATATTAAAACATGTTTCTACCAAGTTTATAAAGTTCAGGTTTTTTATTAATTAACACCAAATAAGTTTTTATTGTACGTTTTTGATTAAACTCACTTGGAATTTTATATGGCAATAAAAATATTATATTTAGGAGCAATTATATTTTTATCAGAATATTTTTATACTGCACATGTTGCTTCACTGATACAGTGATACAATACTCTTCCAAAAGTATAATGATATAATATATAAATAATATAAAATAGCACAATAATATAGCTTTATATTAAATACTAAGAATGAAACAACTTTTATTATAGTAATTCATTACGAATGCAAGTGAAATTTCATTTGTTTAACCTGCCATCTTGTCTAAAATCTACAATGTATCAAAAGCGGATGCTGTCAAGTAAACACATTTATTGTAAGGTTTTTAAAATCAATTTATATTATCCAGAAATTGGTTTTAACTAAAACAAGGTCATGTTGATGAATCAACTTTCTACATACTAGAATAAAAAAAGTAATTTGAAAAAATTTACTTTAAAAGGTATTTTAGTGATGCTAACTTATATGACGCATTTTACAAAAAAATTTGATTTTTAAAACTCCAATCAAATATCTAGTTATAATAATTATAATTTGTAATATATTATCAACAAAGTTAATATAAACTGTTGTACAAAAGACGATGTAACTTAATTATTCAATGTTAACATTTTATATAAACCTTTTAAATTATAAATAACTATTATATAATTTGATATTAAAGAAACGATTTCATTATAATGGCTTCGTATACAAGAAATAGATTTGCAATATTATTTTAAATAAATAAAATAACCTTTTAAAAGTATTGAAGTAACGAAATAAGCCGCATCTTCATGTCTTTACTTTTGTGTCGTTACATGAAGTGAACATTTAAACATCGTATTGAGTTCAACCTAAAAGGAACTGCGAGTGGCGTCTCAAAGAAAGGACAAGAACAATTATCGCCTAAAGACAGAGTTACATCACTCTCAAGTTGACTCATATCATAAGTTTCCTTATTTTAAACACAATATTTACTAGCATACTTACAGCTGTTTGTTTCATTTAGATACAGCTTTTGATTAGATTGACTCTCGTTTCAACATGGTAGAGTAATTAAGTTAGTCCAACCTCCAGTGAATTTACGATGTGTTAAGGAATTTGGTATCAATAGAATTTATATCAGAATGATTTACTGTTACTACTAGAGAGGTTTTGTTTTTTAATCTTCAGACTCCAAATATAAGTCAATACATTTTTTTTAACGTTTTAAGTTGGAATCTACTTTGATCTTGTACATGACAGAGCATTATAGAACTGGCATTCGAATTGATTTTCACATATAATATTAATGATGACTTATATAAAATCTATTATATTAATTTAGAACTTCATGATAGATAAAAATTTAATTCTAATGTTAAATAATAAGAGAAATAAATAATTCACAGCAAATTGAGAAGCCTAAATAACTAAAAATATCGTCGTAAAATGTAACACAGTTAGGTTAGATCTTTCATTTTAACGTAAACGTCAAACTGTCAACAGAATGTTACTATGTGTAAAAGGAGTAGATTATTCACTTACATGTTACTGCTTTTTGGTATTTTTTGTGTATTTATTTTGATATTAATAACGGTTTTTTACCAATTAAAAATAAATGTTATTTTTTTATAATCAAATTACATTTGTTTTCTTATTTGTATATTGTTAATCTTATTTTTGATCTAACTATTATTTGATTTATTTTAATGCAAAAACTTCTCAACGGATTTTATTTTAATGCAATTTGTAAACTGTCAAAATTTATATTTTGAAAATTATTCAAAAATAATAATTAACAATATAAATGAAAAATAAATTCACGGTGCTATTATTAGAAGTAGACAAAATTTGGAGTAAATGTAATTTATTTATAACTAACTTCGTTAACAAGTTAGTTATAAATAAAAATATTATTGAACTTTATTTACACGTGCCACTTAAAGTGTGCGTACATAAGTTACTTTATGTACCAAAATAGATTTTCCGTCACAAATGATCGGTAATTGTTTTGCGGTTTTGTTTCGCAGCATCATAATATTGATATCAGATATTCAATATAAAAAATAAGTAATACAGAAGTATATTACAGTAAATTTTCAATTTTAAAATTTTATTTAATTGTGCTATCCTAATTTATAAATAAATAAATATAAAAAGAAATTTTTAATTCATTGAATTAGGTTATGATCTTAAAAAAATGTCAAGCTAAATGAGAAAACTGAATAAAAGGAATAAAACAATTTTACCTTGACTTTACTGTTAAATTATGTAAAAACAAGTTACCATAAGAACAACATGTTACCATGTTATTTGTTTAAAAAAAAAGTGGATAATATAAAAGGCGTAATTAAAACAATCTCATATAAAGAATAGCCATTAAAATGTTGACGTATTTGGCGCGTCTACGACCCCTCATTAACGTCACTTCTAGCTTTTGCAAGTGCTTTCTGCATATGAATAATATATTGTTGCATTTAAAAATAATTATTCTACTTCGAGGTTTTGGTGGAAATATTTTGAGGTACTTAATAAGATTTGTATATTTATATTTTGCTGATTAATTATTTTTTTTAAATTAAATTTGAAAAAAATATTTAAGTAGATGTTAAAGAATATTATTGTCATATGGTTTTTTATATTAAAAACTTTACGAATTCAGCTAAAAATGGTCATCTGTTGAGTCCAGATCTATTACTCATCGCAGCCAAGGATAGAATTAAATTATTATTTAATTCTATTCAATGGGCTGTGTAGCATAGGTATAAATGATATGTTTTTAAAAGAAAGAAAAAAGAGAGAAAAATAGGGGTTTTATTTGAACGATTACTCCTCAATTTCTCAACCTTATACCTTAGCTATAATTGCTTTATCGAAGCGAAAAGAATCCAAAACAAGGGCAGAATATTTCAACAAGTAATTTTGATTGAATTTGGATTGGATACGGTTTTTCTCGACATCCTGAATACATCAGAATCACGAGCTTTTAAGATTATCACTAGTGATCGTTATTCAAGTTATTATATCAAATGAAATGTGCGTAAGTTATCATCATAAATGATAAATACGTGAGTTGTGATCACAAATGATAAATATATAAGATTTTTCACAAATGATAACTGCGTAACAATTATGTAAAAGAAAGTAAATTTTGATGTCGATTCAATATTAGCCAATTTCTACGACTTTTTTAGGAAGATTAGGTACACAGCATTATTTTGAAGGCAACGATTAAATTGACGTGATTTGAGATGAATCTGTGTCTACCGTTATTTGCCATTATCGATTACATCTGACCTCTGACGTGAACTTTGCACAGTTTTTAGAATCTTATAGTTCCTTCAGTTTTTGAATTAAGATGTATTTACTATAACAAAGCTCTTTATAGTGTACCAAGTACTATCTTATTACATTTTTGCATGTTTTTAATTATAATTCTTAAAGAATAAAATAGGTATAGAATCAAAATTTATAAAGAAATAATAGAGTAATACATTTTTAATTTATATTAAACCTAAAAGTTAAAAGTGATAATGTTTTCTTTATGTTAAAGAATTATTTTCAGAATTCTAGAGTTCGAATCTTTAGTGACTAACATAATAACCCAATTTTGATATACCAGCCGTTTGCCAGCTACTACATCCCTAAAAGATAGTGGAGTGTGGAGCATTTAGAGTGGAGCGGGGTGACGCTTTGATGGCTCGTCGTTTGCCTTTAGTAAACATAAAACGCGATACTTTACCCGCCCCAAATAAAACGGTCAGCCCAAGCAAAATCTGAGAACCATTCTCCGATTTGACCGTGGAGGGCTTCACCAGTTTCGTCAAAGCTGGTACCCTCCTGGAATATTTTTTTTCGAGGTATCGCTTTTATCTTTTGTTGTGTTGGGGGTTCCAGATTCCCGCAATCACAGACGGATCATAACAAAATGAATTTGGTTACTACTTTTGGGGGTGGTGCTTCCACAGTCAAGCCAGCCCAATGCGAGCTGCATTCAAATAACTACAGCTAGGCTTTACCACCTTTTATTACTACGTGTTATTAATTTCTTATACATTTTTGCTAAATATATTGCTTTAAATTAATGCGATTGTTGTATAGTATATATACCTTATTTTTCGAAATCTGAAGATAGTTAAAAATACCCGACAAGTTATCACCATCAGATGAACTAGTATATTACATAAATAAATATAAGTATAGTAGTAAGTAATAATATTGTAGGTTTAATATTGAATGTACTGGAATCTCAATAATTTTGTTAAAAGTAGCCCCTAGGCGTAAAAGCAAAATATTTAATGCGATAAATTTTCTCGGTCATAAACATAATTAGTACAATTGCTATAAGGAAAAATTTTAATAATTATGGATCCGTAACTTTGTAGTAAGTAACTATATGAAACCCACGCACCTAATCAATGTCGGCAAGGTTATTGTTCTTCCTTATATTATTGTAAAATAATACTATAAACTAGTATTTAAAAGGCCTTATCTTCGTATTTTTATGTAATATCCATCCAATGTGAACCAAGTTTTTATAAAACAAAATTAGGGCACTGTTATTATATTATAATTGGTCTATATACATGTTAGGAAATGAATGTTTATTATATATAAGCCGCTGGCATAAATTGGGCCACATTTGGCAAACAGTTTGACTATTACTTTTGGGACTATTATTTGACTTTGGCCCTTCAACTGTTTTAATATTTCTATCGAATATTGGTTTTGTAAAATCATGGTTAGAGAAAACCACAATATTAAAACTTCTTAACGTACACTATTACTGTATATCTCAATGGTCTCAAGATCAGTTACGATTGTTACGACGGTACCGAGAAGTATTTCTATCCCTAAGGTTACTGTAGTAACTTTGTCTTACTAACTCGACACTTCTCGTATATATTCATTATTATTATTTTATGTTATATTGTATGTTCTATTTCAATTACAATAAAGCATATAATGGCGGTTTATAAAAAATATAAACAAATATTTTTTCCAAATTTTATTTATTTACTTTTAGCTAATTATTTTTTTAAATAGTAACTAATAAGTAGGGTGAAGTATAAAAAATATAGTACTACAGCATGTTTCCGCCGAATTTTGTAAAGCTTTCAGAATTTTTATTAATTAACATTAAATTAGTTTTTATGGAACGATAAACAGTTTAACTTGTTTGATATATATGTTCTGGCCAATAAAAATATTATATTTAGGAGCCAGTATAATTTTATACGATTATTTTTTATAATACACATGTTGTTTCTCTTTAACCGCTTCCAAAAGTAAAATATTATAACATATAAATAAAATAAAGTATCATTATACAATACAATAGTCTAACTTTATATTAAATACCAATAATGCTTACAAGTGACAATATAATAATTTATAATGACTACGAATCAAAGTTCCGTTTGTTTAATTTGAAATGTCTAAAATCTACAATGTTTTGTACAAAGTGTACGCTGTCAACTAAAGTAAATAGATTTGTTGTAAGGTTGGCATTAAAATACCAAGTTATATTGCAATTTAATTTCTGTATAATATGTTATTTTAATTAAAAGAAGGTCGTCGGTTTAATAATAACTAAGAGTTTTCTTAAACCCACTCAAAATCTTCTGGTAATTTTATTATCAAAAACATTTACCATGATTTATTCAGATTAATGACACTTCTATTAATTTATACCACAAATATAACTTTTTCAATTATCTTCACTAAACTACTTGTTTTGATAAATTAAAGAAATTGTTTAAGAAATATATTGCAAACATATTATCCGTATTTGTAATCATGAAAAAATATTGTTAAAAAACATTATTTACCTTTAAATATAAGAACCAAGTTTGTGACAATAAATATTTTTAGACATAACACTATTTAAAAATTTACTTTATATATACTAGAATGAAAATCGCATTTTGAAGAAATTTTAAAGTGTTATTAAGTAAGGCTAAATTAAAGTATTCGATTCTTAAAAAATTCTATTAAATTAAATATATTTTGATTTAGAGAAATAATTTTATTTAAATAGCGTCCTTTGCAAGAAACAATTTTTTTTTTTTATAAATAAAAGAATCTTTACAAGGTGTTGAAATAACGAAATTCAACATTTCATTCAATTGAACATAAAGGAACTGCGAGTGACATCTCAAAGGAAAGATAAGAATGCTTATCGCCTGAAGACTGAGTTACATCATTCTCAGTTTGACTCATGTCATATGTTTTCCTGCCTAAAACATAATATTTACCCGCTTACTTACAGCACTATACATTGTGCACATTGTGCAACCGAAGCACTAAAATAATATAATTCAGCTAATAAGAACCAAGTTTTTATAAAACCAAATTGAGATACTTTAGGTAATCAGTAAATAAATCTACAATATTATAACTGTATCAGTTAGTATTTTTTGCTCAATATTATCATTTTTATTACACAAAAAAGGTTTGTCTGAATTGGGTCACATTTGGCAAACAGTTAACGATTGCTTTTGGGACTATTATTAGACTTTGACTATTCTATTGGCAAACTATATTCGATGGTCCACCGAATATTACTAGTGACTAAAAGCGTACTTAAATACCATAATAATAAACTTCTATACATTATTTCTGTATATCCTTTTATACTCAATATATTCTCACTAACGGCCGTCGTTATATATAAAGCATTTTAAAATATAAAATATAAATGCTACAGCATATTACTGAACTTTATATTCTACATACTTTTATAAATTAACACCCAACAACATTTTTATAGTCATTATGCTTTAACTCACTTGAAATTTTATATGATCTGACCAATAAATATTCGATTACGCATACACTTGCACCCATGAGTGTTTTTATTAGAACATTTTTTATAAGATAATAATTTAATCAAATAAAATACTACAGTAATGTAACTTTTTATTCAATACTAAAAATTATTACAACTTTTATTATACTAATTTATAACGACCAGGAGTCATAGTTTTATGTAATTAATCTACAATCTTATCTGAAATATAAAAGCAGATGCAATCATGTGCTGTTAAAATATTTATTGTGATTTGAATACCAAGTTTTATAAGTTACTCATTTCTGTATATTTAATTTTATCTGAAAGACTAAGAAGTTTCTTAAGCCCACAAAAAAGGCATTTGTTACACTTTTCTTTTGATGTCAGATAAAGCATTTAACTTGGTTTGTTATAATTTATTATTCTTCGATAAATTTTTAACCATAAATATCTATCTCTTTTTTCAATAGTTTGTCAAATTTATTACAACTATATTAACAGTATTTGAATATATCTAATAACATTTGTCAATGAAAACTAAGAAAAGTCATTATATGTTATATTAATAATAAAATATTTGAACCAACATCACGGGTCATGATACTATTTTAAAAATTAACATTCTTATACTACAATGAAAATCCTATTTAAAGAAGTTTATTTTAAAATGTTAAGTGAAGCTTAATGAAATGATATTATTTATACACATATAAGATTTTCAAAACTGCAATTACATGTTGAATTCTGATAATTATAATTTGTAATAAATTATTGCTATTAAATATAAGCTGTATTGTTAAAACATGCAATTTTATTATCAATATTTAAATTTTCAATAGCTCTATTAAAGTGACTGTATTTTGATTTAAAGAATAATTTATTTAAAATGGGGTACTTTACAAGAAATATATTTTCAAATAAATAGAAGAACCTATTAAAAGGTGTTGAAGTAACTAAATAAGCCGCATAAAGGCATGAAGTAAAATATTTTCAACATCGCATTGAATAGAACATAAAAGGAACTGCGAGTGACGTCTCAAAGGAAAGACAAGAAAGCTTATCGCCTGAAAATAGTGTTTTTTACAGCACTCTCAGGTTGACTAATGTCATAAGTTTCCCTGTTTTAAAGAAAATATTTAATCGTATACTTTGTTTGTTTCATTTAGATAATGTGTATTCGTTTTCTATATCACAGCTATTGTTCAGAAACAATCATTAGAAAGTTTCTTTAAAAAATACAAAATGAAATAAACACTGATTAAATCTAATTCCTAGTAGACAAAATATCAAATAATTAGGTTTAAAAAAGTAATATATAAATTTATTATGATAAATTTTCAATATTGGCATATTGTTTTTATATTTAATCATGCTATCTTAACCTTTAATTAAAATAAATAATAAGAAAATATATTTTTCATTTCATTGAATAATATTATAATCTAAAAACGTGAAAATTACTTTTTGAATTAAGCTAAATGAAATAACTAAATAAAATTATAAAAATACATTCAGTGGTACTTAAATGAAGAAGTAAAACAGTCTTACCTTGACCTTGTTGTTGAATGCTGTAACAAAAAAAAGTTACAATAAAAACAACATGTTACCAAAGTGGAAGAAATTATTGAAATTATAATAAATAATTAAAACAATCTTGTAATCAATAAACAATGTCTACGTATTTGGGACGACAACAACCTCTCATTAACGCCACTTCTAGCTTTTGCAAGTGGTTTCTGCACATGAATAATATATCATTCGTTGCAATTAAAAATAGTATTTCTTCTTCTAGTATCGGTTTGTTTTTTGTGATTTTAATGACGGAGACAATTAATTTTAAAAAGTTTTTAAGTAATCATATTCAACTATATGTTTTGTAATATGTTTTTCTCTTAAAACGTATTTAAATTTAAATTAAAGTGGTAATTGATAGAACTCATATACTTGCGCCTAATATGAACCTGTTCCCAAGATGGTCTACTTTAAAAATTTCATACTTTTATAAATTCGAACGACGGCTGTTGTTTTACAGTTTTCAATAATTTGCCAGTGAGATTGTAAATAGCTTCCGGTTTGTAATATTAGTTTTATAATATTTTAGTATTTCTTTGGAAATCTATTATTGAAATGTTTTTTTTAAATATTCAGTTATTTAGATTTATTGTCATAAATGTTTGCTAGTGAGAAGGTGAGTGTTGCTTGGATACTTTGTTTAATTTAATTTAAAAGAACTAGTTCTTGTTGACGAGTAAAGTCCCTTAAGAGTTCCATATATGCCCGAGCCCTATTAAAATTATAGAATATCTAGTCTTAAAAGTTAAGTTTAATTTATTTTTAGAATTTATAAAATGGAGAACTACTATTAAGAAGCGTCATTGTGAAAGGTTGAGCAATGGCTTAAATTAGTTATTGAGGCTGTAAAAAATAGTCACATATAACAACAAAAGGCATCAGCTACTTTCTGTGTCTCTGAAAGAGTTCTAAGAAATTATTTAAAATTTTGGAGGTCAGAAGTTAGACCGACTAATACTTAAGAAAAGTATTTATTTATAACTTTAGATAAAGCCTTCTATAATCCTAACAAGACCCACCGAAATTTAGGAGAAAAATAGTTTGTTGGAAACGTCAAAACTAGATTAGACTAATAGATTATACAACTAAAATTAAATTATAATATATTAACATGAATGTACTGGAATCGCAATAAATTACATAAATCAATTTCTTTAAATCAAACTATTTGTTAGGTTTTGTGCGTCCGTCTTTTTAAATTAACGATTGTGTAAGATATGAAAATTAAGACAGACAATGTTTCATTTAAGTTTAAAAGTTCGTCCGAATTTCACAACTCATAAATCAAATAGAAAAATGTAAGTTTCTATTCCATTTAGGTGTTCCGAAGACTTGGTTTCAAATTTTAATTAGGATATTGTAGGAGTAATTTAAATCAATTATTTAACAACACCTACTGATATATTTCAGCAATATAAAAATAGTTTTGCGAATTTTAAATTCATTCCTTGTCATTGTAATGGTATGTCATGATGTAGAATGAAAATATATGTATTAGATTAGTCGTGTTGCTGATAAAGCTATCCTTGTGTATGAACCTTTCCCAACAATCAAAACTGCAGTAGTTAAGCTCCACGTACCTGTAGGACAAATATTCTAATTATTGTAACATGTTTTTGTAATAGAAAAAATAAAAGTTAAGCCTTATTCTAACAAAGAAGATATCGATAAGCATGTTAACGTATATTATGTCTTCAGATATGTTCTAATTCATCATCATTATTTTTACAATTACAATAAGAAACACATGGAGTTATTATAAAACTCTAACTTTATAATAATCAATTATCTGGAATCTACGCACCAAATCAATATCAGCAAGGTTAAGGTTCCTCAATATCTTCGTGACACAGTTGGCAATAAATACCGGATTGCAGAAAAACGGTATCTTGGTATATATTAGACATTATTTTCATGCGATTGTTTAATAACCAGCCAAAATAAACCAGGTTCTTATTAAACGAAATTAGGACACTGCGTGATCAGTTAATAATTGTGTCCATGTACATATCACGAAATGAATATTTATTATACGAAAGCGGCTGGTCGAAACTGGGACACTTTTGGCAAACAGTTTGATGATTACTTTTGGGACTATTGTTTGACTTTGGTCATTCAACCTCGTGCTTATAGAACAATTAAGCAAATAATTTTCTAATTTCTTTCTTTTTCTCTCTTTTTTTAATTAACATTAAAAAGTTTTTGTGGATTTAAATTAGTTTAGAATTTAGTATGTTCTACCAATAAAAGTAGTCTATTTCGTATATTTCTATGCTTCACTTTAACTTCTTCCAAAAGTGTAATAATATAATATATAAATAAATAAAATAGTACAATACAGTACACCAATTTATAATAGAAACCAAGAATGAGAACAACTTTCTTTGTATTATTTATAATGACTACGAGATAAAGTATCATTTCTTTAATCTGTCTAAAATCTACAATGTATGAAAAGCGTACGCTATCTAGTTAAGTAAATACATTTGTTGTAAGATTGGCTTTTAAACACTAAGTTTTGTGAGATATATTACAATTTATTTTCTATATCTTATAATATGTTGTATAAACTCAAAGGAGGTTATCGATTTAATAATAAGAACTTTCTTAAACCCACTAAAAAGGTATTTGTTGCAATAACATTCTGGTAATTTTATCAGCAAAAGCATTTAATTTATTAAGATTTATGATTCTTCTGATAATATATTTGGACATAACACATTTTTTTTAATGAACTTTCTATATACTAGAATGAATGAAAATCCTACTTTGAATAAATTTACTTTAAATTATTATTTAGTTCAAAAATTCAAAATTCAAAATATCTTTATTCAAGTAGGCATTTACACGCACTTTTGAATCGTCAATTATTACAATAAAAAAAGGTCAGTGTAGTCAGTCCGTAAGTAAGCTACCACCGGCTCGGCATGCTGCTCTGTTGAGAAGAGCCGGCCAGAAACTCAACAGTTGCTCTTTTCAAAAGAAATATAACAATAGGTGATGTACATTATAATATAAATCCTGCAAATGATTCAACAACTTAAGTTCCGCAGTGAGGCTAAATTAAGGTATTAGATTCTTGAAACTTTAATCAAATGTTAGATTATAGTAATTATAATTTATATTAAATTATGGATGAAGTTAATATAAATTATATTCTATAAAACGTGATGTAACGTAATAATTATAGTAGAAATAAATATTGTTATTTTCAACAATTCTATTGAAGGAACTGTTTTTTGATTTAAAGAATTAATTTTATGTGAAATAGCGTCCTTAGCAAGAAATATATTTTAAATAAAAAAAAGAATCTTTAAAAGGTGTTGAAGTAATGAAATGAGACGTTTTTTTAACATTTCATTCAATTGAACATAAAGGGAACTGCAAGTTACTCGTACATCTCAAAGGAAAGACAAGGACGCTTATCGCTTAAAGACAGTGTTACATCACTCTCAGGTTTACTCACGTTTTAAGTTTCCCTGTTTTAAACTCAGTATTTACCCGCGTACTTACAGCTGTTTCATTTAGATATAGCTTTTAATTTGATTAACGCTAGTATCAACATGGTAGAGTAATTAAGATCGTCCAACCTTCACTGAATTCACGATATGTTTGAGAGTTTTGGTTTTAATAGAATTTAATTCCAAAAGATCCCTCACAAGGTGTCTTGTTTTAACATTTTTAGTCGAAATATATACCATTATACAATTATTTATTATTTTCAATATTTAAGGTTAGATTTCTAGTGGTCAATTATACTAGCATCCTTTTGATACAACACTTGACTTGAGTTCTAATTTGTTACCACATTAATTATAAATGTAGCTCGGTAATCAGTACTATATTTAATTAAAATTAAATATGTAAAAAGAGAATCCATATAGTTTTTTACTTCTTTCTTCTCAACGAACTCTTTGGAACCATAAAAAAGCTTCAGCAAATTGTGAAGCCTGATGGATGCAAAAAATAATCGTAAAATTTTGAATAACAAACCGTGATGGTACTTTCTATTTGCCGGCTTCGAGTCTTTCATGAGAGCTAAAACGTGAAATAGTCAACAGAATGGAACTATGATAAAAGTATAGATTTATCATTTACATGATCAACATTTTTAGTATTATTTTGTATATTTATATATAGTTCTAGAACATTTATAATTAAGTTTTTACATATTTCTATTTGCCTTTATTATGTTAATATTATTATCTATAATATTATATCGAGTTACGAGTAATATACGTTAGTAATAAATTAAAATACACGTGCACAAAATACGCATAATTTACACGTGCCACCAAAAATACCGTGTATATGCAAAATGTGGCTTTATGTTTAAAAATGAATATCCTACCACAAGTGATTGGTAATGGCTTAGCGGTTTTGTTTCACCACATTAAAATATTGGAAGTGTTACTTAGTCTTGCATAAATATTGTTACAAAGAAAAAAGCAATTCTTAATTATACATTTATTACTATTAAGATATGTTAGTTCAATATAATAATATAAAACCATTAAAAATATATAAAGCTTATTCGAAGTAGTCACCATTGGCTGCAATACAGTTAAACTTTGAGGTGTATAGTCCTTTAATTGTTGAGGTCATCAATCAATAGCAGCACGCACTCTTTCTATGCGAAAAATACTTCACTGGAACCCGTATATTTTAGGGACTCCAAATTATCCTGGCGCTCAGAGCAAACCTTGTTATCTAAAACTGACCATTAATCAACCCAGTGGCTTTAGATCTGGGCTAGATAATAACCAATTCTTAGCCCTGATAATGTCCGGAACGTTCGTTTCTAACCAAGATTGGGTGGATCGAGCTTTATGACCCGGCGGCAAATCTTGCTGAAAGGACCATTCTTAGTTATTGAACATAGTGCTGTTAAGGAGCTTAACTTTCTTCTCAAGAATGGTATTTTGATATACTTGTGGCAATGTCTTGATATCTTTTTCACAAAAACATGGCTCATTCACTTCTTCATAGCTAACAAGCTAACATTCGTATAAAATTGACAGATTCCAAATTTGAAAGTAATATTTTGTTTATTTTTTATTATAACAGTACTTATATTCAAAACAAAAAAAGATAATATATAAATCTTTTATGATCCCTTTCAATATATATGTATCGCCTATTTTATTTATTTTTCATATAATAGAAAAAAAAATCCAAGCAGTTCTTTAATAAAAAATAAATAAATGAAACTGTTAAAATAAATTCCGTGCTATATAAATCAATGCTTACAATAATTCTACCTTTACCTTGCTATTGAACGCTATAACATAGAATAAGTAGCTGCATTAAAAACAATATGTTGCCATATATTTCACTTTGTTCTCTTTTGTTTCACTTTGTTACAACAATAAAGTGAAACATAGAAAAGGTTCAGAGTAATTAAAACATCCTCGTATAAAGAAGAGCCATTAAAATGTAGACGTTTTTGGCGCGTCAACGACTCCTCATTAACACCACTTCTACCTCTCGCAAGTGCTTTCTGCATATGAATAATATAACATTGCAATTAAAAACAGTTATTCTCATTCAAATTTCGCTTTATTTTTAATTACATATTTTGTTTTGAAATATTCAAAAGTAGTCAAAATGTTCTGATTAAAATGAAAATAAGATTGGTATAAATATAGTATCGGTATAATTTTGCCATTTCAATGGCGTAAAGGATTTTAAAATAGTATCTGCAGTAGTCTAATGGAAGTTTATATTTTTTCAGAAAATTACAGACACTCCTCTGTTTGTTTTTTTTAAAGATTCATATCAGTTTTCCCAATAATTACTATTCACTTCATTATTTCACTCCCACAGTACATCTCCTCTATACTTGCTATTCAAGGTCTCAAAAATTTTAAATGCGCTCTTATTTCCATAATACATTCAGCGGATTCTTTTCATTGCATTTGGATTTCAAAAACGATTTTCCTGCATCCTCTCGATCCAACCAGGGTGACGAGCGATTTAAGCTGTCATCACAAGATGCAAGTACGTAAGTAACAATTACATGTGATAAGTACGTAAGTTGTCATCACTAATTACAAATACATAAAAGTATGTAAATTGCATTTAGCTGTCTGTTCAATATTGAATTAAATATTGAAGCTTTGCTATATAAGCTTATATAAGCTTTGGTATTTTTTAATTACGTTTTTGGAAGTTAGTGCATTAAGTTTAACTTGATTTGAGATGAATCTGCATCTATCGACATTCATCTTTATCGATTACGAACACGTTGAATTCAAAGTTATGTCTTAGAAGATACTTAGCTGAGAAGTTACTCAAAGTAATGAAAACAGAAATTAATATCCTATAGATTACATAACTAATTGTAAATATGATGTTTCAGGTTTAAAGTTTGATGTACTGGAATCTCAATAGAAAATGTATAACTAGCCAATTATTTACATCATTAATTTAAATTAAACTATATGTTAACAGTATGTATTCGCCATTAGTAATTATATTAACGATTGAAAAAAGTTGTTAATGATAAAAGAATCGTTGTTACATCTAAATTTGAACCTCATCCGTTGGTTCCTACTCATGAATCAACTGATGAATGTTTGTTTCTACAACATTTAGGTGTCTTTAAGATTTGGTTTAAATTTTTAGTTGGCTTAAAATACATAATTATAAAAATATTCAATAACACAAATACCATCCTCTAAGTATAGCTAGATTTTTTTAATCTTCTACCTAGAAAGATTAAAACGACTTTATCAATGCCTTCATCACGTAAGTGTCGCGATTGTTGTATAACGAAGAAAGTTATATTATTATACAAACGAAGCATCAAAATAATATATTAAAAATGATGACTTTATATTATTCGACATATTTCTTTGATATATCAATATTTATTTACGTAACTTTATGATTAGGAACGGTATAGAACCCACGCAACTAATCAATGTTGACAAAGCTATTGTTCTTTATTATATTCTTGGTAGAGTCCACAATAAAACACGGATTGCATTAAAAAGATATCTTTGTATTTATTGTAGATTATTTTAATGCTGTTGTGCAATATCCTATCAACAAGAATCGAGTTCTTACAAAAGAAGATAGAGACACAATAGATGATGAGTAAACAATTCCACCATATTATAATTGTGGCAATTTCCATTTTGAACGCTATATAAACATGATTTTAACACAATATTGTCCTAATTATAATAATTTTTATTAATATTTAAATGGGCACAAACAAATGGGTGAAGCATTTTAAAATATAAGAAATGAAGTATCAAATTATGTTTCGCCCAAGTTTATAAAGTTCAGGTTTTTTATTAATTAACACCAAATAAGTTTTTATGGTACGTTTTTGGTTAAACTCACTTGGAATTTTATAGGGCAATAAAAATATTATATTTAAGAGCAATTACATTTTTATCTGAATATTTTTATACTGCACATTTTGCCTCACTGTAACCTCTTCCAAACGTATAATAGTGTAATATATAAATAAAATAAAATAATACAATACAATAATATAGCTTTATATTAAATAGTAAGAATGATGCAACTTTTATTATAGTAATTCATTACGACTGCAAGTGAAATTTCATTTGTTTAATCTGCCATCTTGTCTAAAATCTACAATGTATCAAAAGCAAACGCTGTCAAGTAAGCACATTTGTTGTAAGGTTGGCATTTTAATATATATTTATATTATCTAGAAATTGGTATTTTAATGGTTTTAACTAAAACAAGGTCATCTTGATGAATAAACTTTCTATATACTAGAATAAAAAGAGTAATTTGAAGAAATTTACTTTAAAAGGTATTTTAGTGACGCTAACTTATATGACGCATTTTACAAAAATATTAGACTTTTAAAACTCCAATCAAATATCTAGTTAACATTTTCAATAACCCTTTTAAATTATAAATTACTATAATTTGATATTAAAGAAACGATTTCATTATAATGGCTTCGTATACAAGAAATAGATTTGCAATATTATTTCAAAATAAATAAAATAACCTTTTAAAAGTATTGAAGAAACGAAATAAGCCGCATCTTCATGTCTTTACTTTTGTGTCGTTACATGAAGTGAAAATTTTAAAAATCGTATTGAATTCAACCTAAAAGGAACTGCGAGTGACGTCTCAAAGAAAGGACAAAAACACTTATCGCCTAAAGACAGAGTTACATGACTCTCAAGTTGACTTATGTCATAAGTTTCCCTGCTTTAAACACAATATTTACTAGCATACTTACAGCTGTTTGTTTCATTTAGATACAGCTTTTGATTAGATTGACTCTCGTATCAACATGGTAGAATAATTAAGTTAGTCCAACCTCCAGTGAATTTACGATGTGTTAAGGAATTTGGTACCAACAGAATTTACCAATTAGAAATAAATGTTGTATTTTTATAATCAAATTACATTTGTTTTCTTATTTGTATATTGTTAATCTTATTTTTGACCTAACTATTATTTGATTTATTTTAATGCAAAAACTTCTCAACGGATTTTAATGCAATTTGTAAATTGTCAAAATTTATATTTTGAAAATTATTCAAAAATAATAATTAACAATATAAATAAAAACTAAATTCACGGTGCTATTATTAGAAGTAGACAAAATTTGGAGTAAATGTAATTTATTTATAACTAACTTCGTTAACAAGTTAGTTATAAATAAAAATATTATTGAACTTTATTTACACGTGCCACTTAAAGTGTGCGTACATAAGTGACTTTATGTACCATAATAGATTTTCCGTCACAAATGATCGGTAATTGTTTAGCGGTTTTGTTTCGCAGCATCATAATATTGATATCAGATATTCCATATAAAAAATAAATAATACAGAAGTATCTTACAGTAAATTTTCTATTTTTAAATTTTATTTAATTGTGCTATCCTAATTTATAAATAAATAAATATAAAAAGAAATTTTTAATTCATTGAATTAGGTTATGATCTAAAAAAAATGTCAAGCTAAATGAGAAAACTGAATAAAAGGAATAAAACAATTTTACCTTGACTTTACTGTTAAATTATGTAAAAACAAGTTACCATAAAAACAACATGTTACCATGTTATTTGTTTAAAAAAAAAGTGGATAATATAAAAGGCGTAATTAAAACAATCTCATATAAAGAAGAGCCATTAAAATGTTGACGTATTTGGCGCGTCTACGACCCCTCATTAACGTCACTTCTAGCTTTTGCAAGTGCTTTCTGCATATGAATAATATATATTTTTTTTTAATTAAATTTGAAAAAAATATTTAAGTAGGTATATGTTAAAGAATATGATTGTCATATGGTTTTTTATATTAAAAACTTTACGAATTCAGCTAAAAATGGTCATCTGTTGAATCCAGATCTATTACTCATCGCAGCCAAGGATAGAATAAAATTATTATTTAATTCTATTCAATGGGCTGTGTAGCATAGGTATAAATGATATCTTTTTAAAAGAAAGAAAAAAGAGAGAAAAATCGGGGTTTTATTTGAACGATTACTCCTCAATTTCTCAGCTATAATTGCTTTATCGAATCTAAAAGAATGCAAAACAAGGGCAGAATATTTCAACAAGTAGTTTTGATTGAATTTGGATTGGATACGGTTTTTCTCGACATCCTGAATACACCAGAATCACGAGCTTTTAAGATTATCACTAGCGATCATTATTCAAGTTATTATATCAAAATGAAATGTGCGTAAGTTATCATCATAAATGATAAATACGTGAGTTGTGATCACAAATGATAAATACATAAGATTTTTCACAAACGATAACTGCGTAACAATTATGTAAAAGAAAGTAAATTTGGATGTCGATTCAATATTAGCCAATTTCTACGACTTTTTTAGGAAGATTAGGTGTACAGCATTATTGTGAAGGCAACGATTAAATTGACGTGATTTGGGATGAATCTGTGTCTACCGTTATTTGCCATTATCGATTACGTCTGACCTCTGACGTGAACTTTGCATAGTTTTTAGAATCTTATAGTTCCTTCAGTTTTTGAATTAAGATGTATTTACAATAACAAAGCTCTTTATAGTGTACCAAGTACTATCTTATTACATTTTTGCATGTTTTTAATTATAATTCTTAAGGAATAAAATAGGTATAGAATCAAAATTTATAAAGAAATAATAGAGTAATACATTTTTAATTTATATTAAACCTAAAAGTTAAAAGTGATAATGTTTTCTTTATGTTAAAGAATTATTTTCAGAATTCTAGAGTTCGAATCTTTAGTGACTAACATAATAACCCAATTTTGATATACCAGCCGTTTGCCAGCTACTACATCCCTAAAAGATAGTGGAGTGTGGAGCATTTAGAGTGGAGCGGGGTGACGCTTTGATGGCTCGTCGTTTGCCTTTAGTAAACATAAAACGCGATACTTTACCCGCCCCAAATAAAACGGTCAGCCCAAGCAAAATCTGAGAACCATTCTCCGATTTGACCGTGGAGGGCTTCACCAGTTTCGTCAAAGCTGGTACCCTGGAATAATTTTTTTCGAGGTATCGCTTTTATCTTTTGTTGTGTTGGGGGTTCCAGATTCCCGCAATCACACACTTTTGAGGGTGGTGCTTCCACAGTCAAGCCAGCCCAATGCGAGCTGCATTCAAATAACTACAGCTAGGCTTTACCACCTTTTATTACTACGTGTTATTAATTTCTTATACATTTTTGCTAAATATATTGCTTTAAATTAATGCGATTGTTGTATAGTATATATACCTTATTTTTCGAAATCTGAAGATAGTTAAAAATACCCGACAAGTTATCACCATCAGATGAACTAGTATATTACATAAATAAACATAAGTATAATATTGTAGGTTTAATATTGAACGTACTGGAATCTCAAAAATTTTGTTAAAAGTAGCCCCTAGGCATAAAAGCAAAATATTTAATGCGATAAATTTTCTCGGTCATAAACATAATTAGTACAATTGCTATAAGGAAAAATTTTAATAATTATGGATCCGTATCTTTGTAGTAAGTAACTATATGGAACCCACGCACCTAATCAATGTCGGCAAGGTTATTGTTCTTCCTTATATTATTGTAAAATAATACTATAAACTAGTATTTATAAGGCCTTATCGTCGTATTTTTATGTAATATCCATCCAATGTGAACCAAGTTTTTATAAAACAAAATTAGGGCACTGTTATTATATTATAATTGGTCTATGTACATGTTAGGAAATGAATGTTTATTATATGAACGCCGCTGGTGTAAATTGGGCCACATTTGGCAAACAGTTTGACTATTACTTTTGGGACTATTATGTGACTTTGGTCATTCAACTGTTTTAATATTTCTGTCGAATATTGGTTTTGTTAAATCATGTTTAGAGAAAACCATAATATTAAAACTTCTTTACTATTACTGTATATCCAATAATATATATTCAGTATATTCTCACTGACGGTCGTCGTCATACTCTCAATGGTCTCGAGATCAACTACGATTGTTATGACGGTACCGAGAAGTATTTCTCTCCCTAAGGTTACTTTAACAACTTTGTCTTACTAACTGGACACTTCTCGTATATATTTATTATTATTGTATGTTATATTATATGTTCTATTTCAATTACAATAAAGCATATAATTGCGGTTTATAAAAAAAATAAACAAATATTTTTTCCAAATTTTAGCTATAGAATATTTAACTTACAATTTAGTTTCAGAATAAATTTAAATAGTGACTCTTAAGTGGAGTAAAATATAAAAGATATAGTATTACAGCATGTTTCCTCCGAATTTTGTAATCTTCATATTTTTTATTAATTAATAGCAAATTAGATTTTATGGAGCGATTACAGTTTAGTTTTGTTTGGAATATTATATGTTCAGGCCAATAAAAATATTCTATTTAGGAACTAGTATATTTTTATTCAATTATTTTTATGATACTTTTATGATCTGTTTCTCTTTAACCATTTCCAAAAAAGATATATATTATAATGTATAAATAAAATAAAATATCATAATACAATACCATAGTCTAACTTTATATTAAATACCAAGAATGCTTACAACTGACATTATATTAATTTATAATGACTATGAATCAAAGTTCCGTTTGTTTAATTTGAAATGTCTAAAATCTACAATGTTTTGTACAAAGTGTACGCTGTCAACTAAAGTAAATAGATTTGTTGTAAGGTTGGCATTAAAATACCAAGTTATATTGCAATTTAATTTCTGTATAATATGTTATTTTAATTAAAAGAAGGTCGTCGGTTTAATAATAACTAAGAGTTTTCTTAAACCCACTCAAAATCTTCTGGTAATTTTATTATCAAAAACATTTACCATGATTTATTCAGATTAATGACACTTCTATTAATTTATACCACAAATATAACTTTTTTCAATTATCTTAACCAAACTACTTGTTTTGATCAATTAAAGATATTGTTTAACAAATATATTGCAAATATATTATCCGTGTTTCATATTATGCAAAAATATTGTTAAAAACGTTATTAACCTTTAAATATAAGAACCAAGTTTGTGACAATAAATATATTTAGACCTAACACTATTTTAAAAATTTACTTTATATATATTAGAATGAAAATCGTACTTTGAAGAAATTTTAAAGTGTTATTAAGTAAGGCTAAATTAAAGTATTCGATTCTTAAAAAACTCTAATTAATTAAATATATTTTGATTTAAAGAAATAATTTTATCTGAAATAGCGTCCTTTGCAAGAAACATTTTTTTTTATAAATATAAGAATCTTTAAAAGGTGTTGAAGTAACGAAATAAGCCGTATTTTCAACATTTCATGCAATGGAACATAAAGGGAACTGCGAGTGACAACTCAAAGGAAAGATAAGAATGCTTATCGCCTGAAGACAGAGTTACATCATTCTCAGATTGACTCATGTCATATGTTTTCCTGCTTTAAACACAATATTTACCCGCTCACTTACAGCTATTTGTTTCATTTAGATACAGCTTTTGATTTGATTAACGCTAGTATCAACATGGTAGTGTAATTAAGTTCGTCAAACCTCCAATGAATTTACGATGTTTTGGAGAATTTTGGTTTTAATAGAATTTTAGCTTTCTATTTTTACTTTCTATTCGTCCGCATCGAGTCTTTCATGTGAGCTAAAACGTGCAACTGTCAACGGAATGTCATTGTGATGAAGGTATAGATTTATCATTTATACGATCTTGATTTTTAGTATTTTTATGTATATATACGAGTATTTTTTAACTATTTCTATTTAAGACATTGATATTTAAAAATTAATGTCAATATCTATAATATTATATCGAGTAACCAGTAAAATACGTTAGTTATAAATTAATAAACACGTGCACAAAATACACATAATTTACACGTGCCACCAAAATACCGTATATACGCAAAATGTGGCTTTTTGTTTCAAAATGAATATCCTACCACAAGTGATTGGTAATGGCTTAGCGGTTTTGTTTCACCGCACTACAATATTAAAAGTGTCGCTTAGTCTTGCATAAATTTTGTTACAAAAAAGAAAGCAATTTTTAATTATACGTAACATTTATTACTCTTAAGATATGTTAGTTCAATATAATAGTATAAAACCATTAAAAATATATAAAGCTAATTCGTAGTAGTCACCATTGGCTGCAATACAGTTAAACTTTGAGGTCAACAGTCCTTTAAACGTTGAGATCATAGCAATCAATAGCAACACGCACTCTTTCTATACGAAAAATCCTTCACTAGGACTCGTATATTTTAGGGACTCCAAATTATCCTGGCGCTTAGACGAAACCTTGCTATCTAAAACTGACCATTAATCAACCTAGTAGCTTCAGATGTGGGCTAGATAATGACCAATTTTTAGCCCGGATAATGTCCAGAACGTTCGTTTCTAACTAAGATTGGGTGGATCGAGCTTTATAACCCGGCGGCGAGTCTAGCTGAAAGGATCATTCTTGGTTATTGAACATGGTGCTGTTAAGGAACTTAACTTTCCTCTCAAGAACGGTATTTTCATATACTTGTGGCGATGTTTTGATATCTTTTTCACTAAAATATGGCTCAGTCACTTCTTCATAGCTAACAAGCTAACATTCGTATAAAAATGACAGATTCCAAATTTGAAAGTAAAATGTATTTATTTTTAATTATAACAGTACTTATATTCAAAACAAAATATATATATATATATAAATCTATTACCCACATACTTACTGCTGTATGTTTCATTTAGATACAGCTTTTGATTTCATTAACACTAGTATCCACATGGTACAGGATTTAAATTCGTCAAACCTCCAGTAAATTTATGATGTGTTGGTGAATTTTGGTTTTAAAACAATTTTAAGTATCTATTTGCCTACTAAAACGTGAAACTTTCAACTGAATGGAACTATGATAAAAGTACAGATTTATCAATTATGTGATCTTGCTATTTATTGTGATTATATCATTTGTTTTTAGATTTGTAGTTTTATAATTAATTTACATATTTCTATTTAGCATTATTATGTTGATTTTAATGCCACTATCTATTATATTATATCGAGTAGACAGTATTTGACGTTAGTAATAAATGCAAAGTTTATAAGCAAAATGTGATTCTATGTTCCAACATGGCTACCCTACCACAAGTGATTGGTAATGATATAAAAAATCCTTTCAATGTTGTATTTTATGTTACATTACAACATTGATAGCATTTTTTACTATTCAATATATGATTCAAAAGTAAGGTAATATAAAAATCTATTATTAATCCATTTTTAGTATATATGTATCCCTATTTTATTAAATCTTTATTTCTTACTTAATAAATAATATAAATCCCAAATATAAAAATAAATTGTTATATCTTAGAATAACAGAAATAAATTTGCAAATAGTGTAGAATAAAACCTAAATAAATAAAACTGTTACAATAAATTTCATGGTACATAAATCAATGCTTATAATAATTTTACCTTTACCTTGCGGTTAAAATCTATAACAGAAAAAGTACTGGCATTAAAAACAACATGTTACCATATATTTCACTTTGTTCTCTTTTGTTTCACTTTGTTACACCAACAATGTGAAAGATATAAAAGATTCAGAGTAATTAAAACAATCTCGTATAAAGGCAAACCATTAAAATGTTGACGTATTTCGCGCGTCAACAACTCCTCATTAACACCACTTCTTGCTTTTGCAAGTACTTTCTGCATGTGAATAATATAACATTCGTTGCAATTAAAACCAATTGCTTTCTTTAGAGTTTTGGTTTGTTTTAATTATATATTATGTTTGACATATTAAACTATGAGAATAAGTTTATTACATTATATTTTATTTGTACATTTTTTCCATTTTTGTTTTTAAATAACTTTTCAGAAAAAATGTTAATCTGTTCAATCGAGTTCCGATACTCACCACTATACGGTTGTTAAAAATTCTGAAATTCTTCAGACAGTCACTTGTATATGTTTTTTTTTAAACAGATTGACAGAGGTTTTCCCAGTGACTACTCTTCATTTCATAATTTCACTTTGATATTCCTTATCTGCTATGCTTGCTATGGACTCAAAAACTTTAAATGCACACTGATTTTCACAATACGTTTAGCAGATTATTTTCATTAAATTTGATTTTGAGAAATTACTTTTCTGCACCTTTTGGTGTTCAATCACACCAATCATGGTGTTATCAAAACAAATAATGAATACGTCAATTATTATCAGAAATGTACATAAAAAGTATGTAAATAAAATTTATGTCTGTTCAATATGTAACTCAAGCTCCAGGATATTTTAATTGCAGCCTTTCAGGAAATATATTATAAGTATTAAGATTGACGTGATTTGAGATCTGCATCTATCGACATTCATTATTATCGAATATGACGGATCTAGTTTTTTGAATTTTTCACAGCTTTTGAAATCTTATAGTTCATGTAGTTTTTAAATTAACATACTGTTGTTATAAAAAAGCCTACTCTTTTGAAATCTGAAAAAAAGTTGTTATAAAAAAGTCTACTCTTTTGAAATATAAAAATCGTTTCTTAGTAAGAAATACAGCTATAATTTTCTTAAAAGCTTCTTTAACGAGAACTCCAGGAAGGTTAAGTCTTTGTACTGTTTAAATGCAAGTTAAAATGTTTCTGTTTGTAAATATTTTTCAAACACAAATATAATAAGCAGTTAAGCAAAGACTCTAGAATTACTCTCTAATCCTATGTCATTTTTAAAGGGTTTTAATTAAGATTCTTAAATACTAAAATAGAAAAAAAACTAATTTTATAAAAAAATTATAGAATAATGAATGAACAGAGCAGATATGAATACATTTAGTTAACTTTAACCCTACAGGTAAAAAGTGAAAATGAATATGTTAAATGAAAAGATTAGTAAAATTTTAATCATTTAGTAGACGTTTACTTTGCATATCAAGTGAAGTCAGCAAGCCGTAACAAAATTCATGGCGTAAAGTGAACAGCTAGAACAGCTATAACATTTTACTGTCCAAGTCGCCACTCCACCGAAAACGTCCAGCGCTGACAGGGTGAAGCTTCCGCTAGACTGCATGTTGTATATTACTTTAGCTAAACTTTTTTTTTATGTTACATATATAGCCTTAAATTCATTAGATTTATCTATATGTATATATGATTTTTGAATTCTTTTGCATTCTTAATTGATCTCTCCATTTATTCTGTGATTCTTATTATAGTTTATTTTTAAACGAAGTACATAAATCTACCTAATGATTTAAGCATAGTCTAGTAAGATGTTGCTACATAGTATAATAATATTATGTTAAAAAACAGTCTAGATGGTGTATTGTACATTTTATAAAACATACGAGCTAAAGTTTAAAAAAAATCCGTGCCCGCAGGGGGACACGCGTGGGTAGACCTCGTATGTAACTCGTTTAAAATATAACTCACTACCTAGGAATAACACCCCTTGCGAGAATAAACTGTGATAATTTTATTTGGCTTAGTCAAAGGAGTACCTAGTGCGTTACCTTAAATTTAGAGTAAAAAATAACCTTTCTATTAAAAATGTTAAGTTAAGGAGGGAATGTTTACCGGAAAAAAAGTTGCCGTGGTTTTACCTACCTTAAATTTTCAAGCTAAAAGCGGTTTTTATTTTTTTCTCGTAAACGGTGTCTTTTACGGAAAAACTTTTGGTACCTGAATTCAGAGTAAAAAATAACCTTTCTATTAAAAATACTTGTGATGTAAGAATGTTTACCAGAAAAAAGTTATGAGTTTTTTTCCAAAAATTTTCGGTTTCTTTACCCCCACCCCTAAGTTATTGAAGTCAGGTTTTCGGTTTATCTACATTAGTTATAGGTATTCATCAAAGACATCATATAATATGAACGCGATTGATCTACTTTGTATAGGAGAAAAAGTTATGGTCGAAAAACTGAAATCAGAATCAGGCCCTAGCGCCCCCCGTGGCTGGATTTCTCTGTTTAACGAACTTGACCTTCATTTTGGGATGGTTGATTTTTGTGCAAAGTTTGAAAGCGATCCGAGCGAAAGTGCAGCAACTATCGTGCTGAATCTGGACGCACACACGCATATATAATATATAGTTTATATATATATATATATATATAATAATCATAGTCTTTAAATAAACATGTATAATAAATATCTTTAATTTCTTATAACAATAGTAATATTGATTTGGTTTTCTCTTATATAAACCTAATTCACTCAAATCGGAATCAAATTCGAATTAAATTCATGACTGCTCTTATTTCCTGATAAGCGAGTTAATTGTTAAAGGGGTATTAGTAATAAAAGTCGCCCTAACCACCCCAATGAAGCGTACACACACACGACGTTCTCGTATTACGGGACGGAAAACAAATAAAATTGTCAAATCATTAACCCAAATTACTTTTCCGTTCGATACTAGTTTATACTTCATATAACGTTTGATCTGAAACCAACAAATATTACATTACTTCGATTCATTTTAATATTTTAATAAATATAACTTGGTTTAAACACAGGTTAGAGTTTATTCTACAATGAATGTAAAAGTTGTAATATAAGTATATACAAAAAACTATTCATTGATTTATCATAGGCAATATTTTTTTTAATTAAATAAGAATGATTTTTTTAATGTAGACATATGGTAAGTTATAGACAGAGTTCTGCCTTTATTTATCAAACAATTATTTGGGAAAAAACAGATAATATCGGAAATGGTTCCTTCATTTCCGCCATTATTTTCCACTTATTTGACAGCACTTGTCCATTTCCAATATGGAATTTAAATATTTCATTAAAATATTGTCCTATTTATTATTACTTCTATTGTAATCATTAAAAACCTTTAATTAATGTAATTCTCATGTGATATTATAATAATTAATGAAACCAAAACCGTGTCCAAACAAGAAGTAACATCAACTATTTCACTATTTCATGAATAACAAAGCCAACCCTTATCTAAATAATAATCTTCATAGAAATCTTGGCTTAATTTAACAAGGTTCTTTCAGGTACATGGGTATATTAATTCAAATTTCTAATTAAAACTAATATACTGTTAGAAGGTTGTTACGTTGGATCAATCCCGTTATAATTAAGGATTATATATTGTATATTCAAATTTTATTCACATTTATATTTCATTGTACCTGTAAAATTTTAATTAAAACAACTCTCTTTTAAAATCTACTCGACTTTAATGACAAAGACAATAATCATATAATATGAAATTGTTTTGTGATTTTATTTCATAGCATCGTATTTTATGATAAAACATATGTAAGGTCCATGATTAATTATCAAGTATCGCAATTTCCTTTATAAAAGGGATGAGAGGCTTAGTTATAAACACACCACTTACGCTTGTTTTTTTGACCCCTGAATACCAGATGAGCATCATCTACTGAGTAGTGGTTGTATGTTATATGTGTTATTTACAATACATCCTGTGTACAACCTTATTAAATAACTAATGAGTAGGAATATCCACATAATGATGTTTCTCAGTTCAGTTATTCGATATACCTTGATGAATGTAAAAGATTATGTTAATTTTGGTTTTAAAACAGTGACAAGGACAAACCTATACATAAAATCTACTTGAAATAGACAATTAAATAACATTTTAAAATGTTTGTCCATCGTATGTTTATCTGTTTTATGATGCTCAAAAACTACGATCAGATATTGATATATTTTTAAATTTGATTAAAGTTTTTTGTCTACTTGCATGGCATAACATTTTACGCTTTTTACGGGAAAACACCAATACCAATGTAGGTTAAATAAATGTTAAATAAATATTAAACACACAATAGACTGATTTTGATACAATTTGGTGTTTTATCATCATATTAAGATTTTAATAATGAGAGTAACTTCACGAGCAATGGTTTGATTAAAAAGGAAGGTGAAAAAAAATTGAACAATATTTAATTTTTCAACTCTTCTTTAGGCCGCTTTATATATATGTATTTATGAGAAGGTCTTGTAACGTTGAAGGTCCTAGCGGTATAAATATTAAAAGACATATTATGAGAACAATACAAGACAATTGAAAATATATGAAAATAATATAATAAGTATCTATTAGTGGAGCGGTAATACATTTTTATAAATTCTTAAAGGTCTTGACTGCATTTCCGTCCGTAAAACAAGGCAGCGTTAATGCCTAAAGCATTATTTATATTTAGCTTATACCTTGGAGGTATTTTAATATTGTTGAAAGAATATTTATAATCGGACAAGTAGTTCCTAAGAATATCCACTACATACAAATTGCACAAATATTAACTTTCTACAATATCCGTGTAGAAGCTCATATAAATTTATGTTTACTATTTCTTTATTACATTTCCTTGATAGTTTTGTATGTAAAATATTATAAATGTTATTTCATTATTTGTAGTGAAGTTTATTAATTCATTCATTTATTCATTATCACATATATAATAACACATTCTCTAATTGGACCAAGGCTTTTGTAAACTCATGAATAGAAGCATCACTATGTTAAAAACAACAATGTGATTTAATAATTATTTACTAACTTTTGTTATAAATGGAAGTATAAATATGAATAAAAACATAAAGCAACTATTAGTTTTGAAGTTTCTGACGTAAAAATTTATTTGATAAATTTCATTTGTTAAAAAAAATAAAAGACATGTTAAAATAGCTTGTATTTATGTATTTATCTTATATATATATATATATATATATATATATTATTGTTCAACCGAAAGTATAAAAAATAAGGTTTTATATACTGTGGGCTTTTATATAGGGCGGCTTCCATATAATGTGATATTATAATACCAATTAGTAAACAATTCAAATGGATTCACATTTAATTTTTTTACTAAAATTATAAATTTTAAATATACCATTTTTAAATAAATTATGATTTTTAAAGTTGTCAAAACAATCAATTTAAGACAAAAAAAACATTATTTTCTCCAATTGTTCAAAATTATTCAATGGACCATAAGAATCACGTTGAAAACCAAATTAATTTTCCGATTTCAATAATACTCTTCTTAAACAATAAGTTCTTAATGAATATTAATAAGAATTATATATTACATGAACGATAATATTTAATACTAAAAGACAGTAAGTTGATTTATCTTATACAAAGTACACAAAAGTTGAGTAAAGATGCCCTGAAACTTTTGGGCGGCGCAAATAAAATGTAAATTAGCCGTACTTGTGCTTTGGGATGGTTGAATTTAGGAGTTGTTCAATATTAACGAAGTGAAGCCGAGCATTCGAGTAAATTGAACGGTTTTTGTTGACTGATAATTTCCAACATGACACTTTAAATCTATATTTCTTTGTACAAACTTTATCTAAATCCTACAGGACACTTTAATCTATATTTATACATATATAGTAATTTATATCACTAAACAGACCAACTTCTAAAAAGTTATACAGTTAATTGATTACATATTATAAACACCTATATGTGTTGAGTAAATTTGTATTTAGATGTATCGTTAGATGTACTTGGGAGTTAGGTACAAAATTTTAATATTTCGGTAATTTCGGGCACACTGAACTCTGGTAACTCAGTAATATATTTTAGAAGCCTAGTCTTAGCTTTACAAAGTTTTAATGAAATATCTTAGAAAAAATTTAACACCGTTCAGAGTACATCGCTTGAAGCGATGAAAGGGAAACTTAGAAGACCTGAGGCGTCGTAAGCGGAGTCTAAAACTCACTAATTAGCCAAGTCTTCCAACTGTATCAATAATCGGTTGCTTAAGGTTTCTGTTCTAACGAACAATATTACGATGGAGTTATAGAAGATAATTTCACTTCATAAACTTAAGTAACATATTGTAAAAGTTATCTTATATAAAAGATACTTTTTGAATGTTTTTGAAAATTTAAATTTGTCTTTTATAAGAAAAAAATCTTAAGAACATCCATCTTTGAGACTAATGGTTCTAATAATTTATAGACCTCCAACCGTCAGGTGAGGTTTAGACAATCGCTTAATAATTTGAACATTGTTTCAGAGTTACCTGGAAAGTGATGGTTCATTTATAACATTTTATATAACGCACACGTTGTGTTATTAAGATAAATGTTTTATTTTTGTCGTCAAAATCTTAACGTATTTACAGAGATTCTGAGGTAAAGTCTCGTCACAGCCGTATTATGCACACCTGCTTCAGATTAGTGCCATTGTATTCCACAAATCCTTTAAGACCTGCAGATTATATGGATTGATGACATCTTGTGTTTCATGAAAATTTAAAAACTTGTTTGTATTATGATATCATTTTAAGTTACTTCATGTTCCTCCTCAGTGTGTTCGAATTTCTTTAAAATATTACGCACATTTCGCCTTAAAATAGTACATAATTCCACAGATGGTTGCATAAATTTTATCTGAATTTTATAACAAGGTGTGATAGTAAAAACGGTATGTATATTTGACAGTAGAAATCATGAAGTTCTCATAGTACAAAAAGAAGTCCCAATAATTCTGACTTAGAAAGAAGTAAAAATAAGCTAAGTAACTATATTCATTTATTAGTTAAGAAAACACGAATGACATATCATAGAATTTAATTTCAGGGTTACCGTTAAAGAATCAAACCTGATGTCTGTCAATTTAAAGAAAATCCATCTTCTCGTTCATACTTAAACATTATATTGTATCTTTTTGTTTAATAACACAGAAATGTATTTTTCAAAAGTAATAATTTTAATACAAATTTTAATTCCAATAATAGTATTACAATTTCCACTTTCATTAATTCACATCAGAGCACTAATAATATATGAAATTAATATTTTCCAATTATAATAATTACGCTAGAGATAGCCGCCAACACGAATTCCAGGAACTTCAATTTTATTGAAATAGATAAAATCAGTCTGTCATCATTAGACCATCAAAATTGCGGGATATTCTCATATATTTAGTATTAGTTAGTAAAATAACAATTAATATAGTATTTGTTCATAAATTTAGTTTCTGTTCTGAAAGCTCTAAATCTAAATTCTGATACTTTATTTGGACACGATTACAAAGGACTTTATAAAGGATCATCATATATTCAGGGATAAGCTGTCATATGTTTATCGAATTAATTGCGATGATTCTAGTTGTTCGTACATTGCTCCCTAAATATATTAACGTTTGTGAAACAGTGATTAAAAGATTAAAAAAACCCCGACTGAGTTTGTTGTATGGTTCTTCTCAGACCAGGGCGCGTTTGGAACACTCGTAGCCTTATTTTAAGTTGGAGTGTCTTTACGGAAGGGCTTATTTTGTTACATACGATATCAAAATAGGCCCTACTGTCATTTCCATTTGACGTACACAAGTGATCACTGATATGGATTAAAAGTGGAAAATATATAAATAAAAAATGAAAAAAATAAATAGATTGACAGATTTAATGATTAATATTATAGACAATGGATAGAATTCATTGAACAGATTGTATTGTACATTAAGTTAAAGTTGTACAAGGCATTGTACATAGTTAAATTATAAATATATGACTTAGATATATAACTATCACAATGTAACACTAAGTCTTAAGTAAGCAAATAAGTAGCTAAACTTTATATTACTTATTATTATTATTATTTATATTAACTTATTATTATTTATATTATATTATTCATTGGCCGTTTTAAAGTTAACATGATTCAAAGGCAACAAAATATAATTCGTTTTATCATTCGAAGCATGAGACGACTTAAAAGATATAGTAATAAATATGTGACGAAGGAAGGAAGGAAGTAAATATTTGAAGAAGGAAGAGAATATGGACCTACTTAATATTTTGGATAACTTTCCATAGTTTACCGTTTATTTAAAATAAAATATTTTGTACAATAATTTTTTTTTTTATAATAAAATATTTCAGGTGACAGCAAACCATTTCCAAGCAGCCAAACTTTCTTTCTGTATGTCGCATAATGTTCCAAGTTATACTCAGGATGCTCGATAACTAATAATACATTGTTTATTCAGAATTTTCTTAAGCTTTATACATCACGAAATAACTTATACATTTTATTCATTGTATATATTAAACATTACATGTCTGGTTATACATTTTCGAAATACGATAATATTGAAGTTGCAAAAGTTGAACATCAATATGTAAAAAGGATTGTGTTTAATCGTACAAAATAAATAGAACTTTAGGTCTTTTGAGGTTTGGTGAATAAAGTTACATGATTCATCCCGCATTACCCTTTACAATATATCAAAGAAAATATTCAATAGTTAACTAGATATTGCAAAATAATATTAAAAGATATTAAAAGACTTGATAAATAATAATAAAATAATTATTATCATAATAATATATACTATAAACGAATAATGTACTCAACTCATTAACAAGTTAACTTACTTGTTCTAGTTATTACACAATATTACAAATATGTAAATAAATCATAAATAAAAGAAAACGTGACAAATTTACTCTTTGAAGAATATACGTTTTTTAAGATATATTTGTATTGTTATTAAAATACAACATTCATTAATTAAAAACTATTAATTTAATACTATTTAGATAATTATATAAATTTTTCCATCATAATTTGATTGTGAAAACGTACATACATTATAAAAAACTAAAGGAAACTAAAAATACAATATAAAAATAATACTTTAAATTATATTTTGTAGGTAACAAAATAAGTAGGTATTTATATTGTTAAATTATCACTGGTATAAGATACTTATAAATTTCTTGAGCACTGTTTATTAACAAAATATATTTTTTTATACTTGTCTATCCAAAGACTTCACTTTTAAAACTTTTTTGTTTAAAATATAACAGAAAATCTAAATAAGTCAATAAATTCAGTCATGTAATTGATACCGTAAACGCCCATTTTGTGGAAATTTACGTCATACCTTCCACACATGTTTATCAAAGTTACACACACATACACTTAAGCTTTTAGTAAGCTTTTGATATGACACGCCAATGTTTATTTCAATATGTATTGTTATTTTAAAACAATAGATATGTTTACATATATTTAATCATGTTTAGTTTTATAAATAATAATAAATATTGACTATGCTGTTACAAACACAGAAGTCCTCATAGAAATACTTTTACATACATTTTAACATGAAATAGTTATAAAATTTAATGTAAGGATCAAATTCATATATATTAAACATAGAAAAATGTACTAGATGTATAAAAGTTTTTTCTTTGTATTTTTTTACTGCTCATCTTATTGTTAATTCTTGAAAAACGGTAAAGTATTTAACAACCTAAAAAACTCTATTTTATTATAATAAAAAAAATAATACACAAACTATAATACAAAAACTACTTTAGGTTATGTAATGATAGTTGATGTACATTAAATAAACAAACTACAAATTTTGCATAATATATTTCCGTGATTTATTGGATTATATAAGGTCATACAAATTAATAATAATAATAAGAATAAGAATAAGAAAGAATAAGAAAACAGCATACTGGTAAAATAAAAGTTTTAAATCAAAACAATAATTAATAACAACTAATTTAAAATAATCCAAGTTTTTTAATACACTCATTTCTAATAATCACTTACAATAAATGAAAACTTAACTAAACTAAATACTTTATTATGAATAACGCAAAGGATTAAAATCACTAAAAGTTTCTAAAAGTATAAGTAAACATTTATATACACTCACAATAGGTACTACACAAATAACTTCTTATCACTGTCCTACTCGAGCACCAAGTAAAAAGTAAATTGTCATAGCGAGTTGTCTGCTATTTATACAAGTTCTCAAATAAGTTGATCGTTTGACTCGATTCCGGAAAACTGTCAATATCGCACAATCAAGTGACAGCTTTGACTTGACGAATAACATTAGCCAAATCAAAGCATTAGAAATTAATGAATTCTCACTGTCATTACACTAATTCTTAAATGTGATTGTTATTTCTTTTCACCTAATTTATTTTATTTGTGCAATGTAATTAACAAATTCTTATTACGCAACAAATTATTATTTATCCCCAATATTTATCAAAACACTATCCATTTATAAAAATAAAAGGATACCGGGGTAGTCCTAAATTTACCTTGTATTGTTTTACAAACAATTTGTAAATATGTAACAAGTAGTAATTATAATAAGGAGGCCTTTGAGGCTCAGCGACGACATATACGTATTAAGATATTTAGACGGTGGACGAGATCAGTCATATTTTAGTGAGTATTATACAAATTTGGTTCTTAAATCCAGTCTGCTAAGTTAAAGAATCGCATCTTTCCAAATAAATACAAACGGCTAAATAGTAGCCATAAGTATTTTTATACGTAACGTTATAACATTTTATAAACAGAATTTATGTAAAAAAGTGTTAAACTACCAAAGTTGAAGGTGGCATTTAAATTGAAATTAAAAAATATGAAAGCCACATTTTAGTTATAAATATGTAATAGGGACTCGAGAGCGGTCCGTATGAAATGTCGCCTCGCTCAGTTTAGAACTCATATCTCAAACACTTTAATTATACACATACGGAATCTACAGATACAAAAAAAATATATAATTTTTATAAGCGAAATGCTAAAAATACATAATTTTAATGTAGTTAATGACTACATTTTCTTTTCTTGTATCCTCGTAAAGATGTTAATTACTTTCAGACTTTTAATAACTTAAAAAACTTACAATAGATGTTCAAGGATACCTTCTTCAACCGTGATAATGCAATTATTATGGCAACAGTTTGTTCTTCGTAGAAAAATATATTTGAAGCGAAAATTAAAATAAGGATAACAATATTGTTTATATTCATTTTATTACTATTAAGTCTAAGAAATAAAATCATCCTGTAACTAGTTCGGATACCCGACCTACGAGCCGACGACGACGACCAACGACCTCGTATACTGCCATTGCGATGTCGATTCAGACTCGTGAACCCCTGAATGTGCTACGCAGCTGCTGCAGATTGTGTATGTGAGTATGCTTGCTATGCGGCAAGCGGTGTAAACTGTTTAATATGATACTGTAAAATATAAGAATATTACGAGACCGGCTTTTTGAAACATTAATTAACATATATTATCCAGCTCATTAAAATATCTGTACGTAAAACATTGCTCCTCTAACGATATAATCTCCTGCTCATAATTTTTTATAGTAATAAAAATAACAAACTAAATATTGAATCCGAGTTCTCCTTAATTAATGTTAGTATATTTATAGGAAGTTATTAAGAAGACTTAGAAATTTCATGATATTAATTAACAGTAAATCCACTTTGAGTATGGTTTTAGTAAGCTTGTGCAATATGCTATCAATATATGTTAGTCCAATCAAATATGCATTATAATGTATTAATATATACATAATATTTGTAGTCACTCTTCACATAAAAAATAATGGATCCTACCGATGAAAATATGTTGAAAGATGTATTTTCATACAAGATGTTATCGTTAAATATAACTTAGATCACCGTGGTATGTGTTTTACGGGGTCTTAGATCGAGTTTCTAAAGACGCCGATTCTTTACTTCGCATTTTGTGCTTACGAGGAAATTTAAGTAATCTGTAAAAATGCGCATTTGGATGAATTCTTAAAGCGATTCAACGAATCATGATGTACATTATTTACAATAAAAAATAAGTGCCTTTAAATTTTTATTAATAATATTCTTAATCTAAAAAATATTAATAGGAATACGTATTACATAATAACATAGCGTACATATTGAATCTACGATTATTATTGAGTGTCTGTTTGTATTTCTGTGGGTTTAAGTGGTTATTATAACAAGGCTGATAAGCAAAAACCGAGCAATATTTTTTTTTTAAACCATATATAAAAAAAATGCAATTGTCAATAATGCCTTATCAAATATTCAAATACTAGACCAACCCTTTGTTGAATTAGTTTATATAAATATATTGTATATAATACTATATCTTTTTCTAACATTGATGATTGCAATCTTTACATGAAAATTAGGCCATATTTTTTATTAATTCTTTTTAACATTCTTCCTCGGACCCTTCTAAAGAAAACATGGATCAAAAATAACGAAATATGACATTTTTATCTATAAAAGTGTGTGAAATATCTTGTAGTAGATTAAAGGAAATGGAGAAGGAAATATATTACGAGTATAAGAACTGACAAAGGAAGAATAGCACTTCAGCCTAGTTATTATTCTAGTTGCGTATTAAACCAGTTTCTGTAATTTAGCTTTTACTCTAAACTTTAATTTCGAATAATATTTAAAAACTGGATATTTGTAATTAAAAAAATGTGTCAAAGGCTAAAAGCCGGCCAATTCTAAAAAGAAGATAATTCCCTTAAACTTTGATTTTACATCTCTGCTATACTTGCTATTGCTTTGCTATAGGCCTGAAAAGTTTTAAATGCACACTGATTTCCACAACACATTTAGCAAATTCTTTTCATTGAACGTGGATTCTTTTCTGCATCCTTTGGATCATGGTGTTATCATTACAAATGAATACGTCAACTATCGTCAAAAGTGACAAGTACGTAAGTTATGATCACAAATGACAAGATCATAAAAAGTATGTTAATTAAATTTGTGTCTGTTCAATTTTTTTTTTTTTTTTTTTTTATACCCTCTGGGTTAGTGCTTGACTACATTCCACCTGATGGAAAGTGGAAATGTAGTCATAGATGGTAAGGCGCATTAACCCAGTAACCTATTCACTCTTTTCTAGAAGACACCCACATCGTATTGGGACGGAAATACCGACGCAGGCAAGGTGTTCCAGTCCTTCGCTGTACGAACTAAAAAAGACGAAGCAAAGCGCTTTGTTCGGACAGGGGGAATGTCCACAACGTAAGGATGGATATCTGCCGTGCATCGGAACGTCCTGTGATGGAAGGGGGATGGAGGAATTAAATCATGTAATTCCTGCACACACTCACCAAAATGTATCCTATAGAATACTGAGAGGCTAGCAATTCTACGCCTGTGTTCAAGGCTGTGGAGGTTAGCTTCAACCAATTCAGGGTCGCCTATAAGCCTCTTTGCTCGCCTCTCAATTGAGTCCAGAACCGCAAGATGAGACTTAGCGGCACCAGCGAATATATGCCCACAGTACTCCACACACGACCGGATCTGTGCTTTGTATAATACAAGTAGCTGTCCCAATATTTAATTCACACTCTAGGATATTTTAATTGCAGCCTTTTGATTTGAGATGAATCTTCATCTATCGACATTCATCATTATCGAATATGACAGCTATTGAAATCTTATAGTTCCTTTAGTTTTTAAATTAACATACAGTTGTTATAAAAAAGCTATTTATAGTTTGCTCTTTTGAAATATAAAAATCGTTTCTTAGTAAGAAATACAGCTATAATTTTCATAAAAGCTTCTTTAACGAGAACTCCAGGAAGGTTAAGTCTTCGTACTGTTTAAGTGCAAGGTAAAATGTTCCTGTTTATAAATATTATTCAAACACAAATATAATAAGCAAAGACTTTAGAATTACTCTCAAATAATATGTTATTTTTACAGGATTTTAATTAAGATTTTTAAATACTAAAATAGAAAAAGACTAAAAAAACAACAGGATAATGAATAAAAAAAAGCAGATATGAATACATTTTGTCCACTTTAACCCTACAAGTAAAAAGTGAAAATAAACATGTTAAATGAAAAGTTTAGTAAACGAAATAAATAAATCTACCTAAAGATTTAGGCATAGTCTAGTAAGATGTTGCTATAAAGTATAATAGTATTATTTTATAACACGGACTAGATAGCGTTATGTAGGTTTTATAATGAAATGTTAAAAGAAAATAAAATATGAAAAGCCATTTTTATACTATTATTTCTTCTTTAACCTATTTCAAATATTTTTTTAATATTGTTGTCTTCGGTGACATCTTGAGGTTAATTAGTTATGTGCATATATAATAAATATCTATAATTCCTTTTAATATTAGTAATAATAGATTTGTATTTCTCTTATATAAACCTAATTCACTCAAATCGGAATCAAATTCGAATTAAGTTACGACTTATTTCCTGATAAGCGAGCAGTTAATTGTTAAAGGGGTATTAGTAATAAAAGTCGCCCTAACCACCCCAATGAAGCGTACACACACACGACGTTCTCGTATTACGGGACGGAAAACAAATAAAATTGTCAAATCATTAACCCAAATGACTTTTTCGTTTGATACCAGTTTATATTTCATATAACGTTTGATCTGAAAACAACAACCCTATATTACATTATTTCAATTAATTTGAACATTTCAATAAATATAACTTAGTTTAAACACAGGTTAGAGGTTATACTACAATTAATGTAAAAGTTGTTATATGAGATGAGTTATACAAAAAACTATTTATAACCTTAATTTATCATAGATAATTATTTTATTAAAATAGTCATATTTTTTCAATGTAGATATATGGTTATTTATAGACGTAGTGCTGCTTTTATTTATCAAACAATTATTTGACAAAAACAATATAACATCGGAAATGGTTCTTCCATTTCCGTCATTAATTTCCATTTATTTGACAGCGCTAGTCCATTTCTTATATGAAATTATATATTTCAATAAAATATTGTCCTTTTTATTATTACTTGTTATGTAATCATTTTAATAAATGTAATTCAAATGTGATATAACAATAATTAATGAAATCAAAACTGTGTCCAAACAAGAAGTAGCATCAACTATTTCATGAATAACAAAGCTAACCCTTAACTAAATAATAATCTTCACAGAAATCTTGGCTTAATTTAACAATGTTCTTTCAGGTACATGGGTATATTAATTGAAATTTGTAATGAAAACTAATATACTGTTAGAATGTTGTTATGTTGGATCAATCCCGTTATAATTAAGGATTATATATATAATAAAATATATTGAGATTGTATTCACATTTATATTTCATTGTATCTATAAAATTTCAATTAAAACAACTCGCTTTTAAAAACCACTCGACTTTAATGATAAAGACAACAATCATAAAATGTGAAATTGTTTTGTGATTTTATTTCATCGCCTCGTATTTTATGAAAAACGAATGTAAGGTCCATAATTAATTATCACGTATCGCAATTACTTTTATACAAGGGATAAAGGCTTAGTTTATAAATACACCACTTATGCTTGCCTTTTTGACCCCTGAATACCAGATGAGCATCATCTACTAAGTAGTGGTTGTATGTTATATGAGTTATTTACAATACATCCTGTGTACAACCTCATTAAATAACTAAAGAGTAGGAATATCCACATAATGATGTTTCACAGTTCAGTTATTTAATACACCTTGATGAATTTAAAATATAATATTAATTTTGGTTACACCTATACATAAAACTATACATACTTTTTATAGAAATTATTGCTCGTCATACTAAAATTTTAGTTGGCGTTCTTTATAGCCCTTCTCTTCATGTCAATTATTTCAAAACTTTCGAATCCCTTCTCGATACGTTATCTCCTTCCTATAATCATATTATTATAATGGGTGATTTAAATACGTGCTTAGTCAAAAATGACTCTAGGGCACAAAAACTGAAATCCCTGATATCGTCCTTTAATTTGACCTTATGTCCCCTATCTGAGACCCATTTTCCTCCTAACTCTAAGCCTTCGCTTCTTGATCTTATCCTTGTTTCAAAGTCAGAAAATGTTTTAACCCACGGTCAGCTAACAGCCTCTTTCTCTTACCATGATCTCTTGTTCCTACGCTATAACTTACCTTTTTTCAAACGCATAAAAAAATGTATATTCCGTCGTAGTCTTAAAAATATTAACATCAATAATCTTATATATGATACACTTGATATAAATTGGTCTGCTCTGTACGATTCTCGAAATGTTAATGATATGATTACCATCTTTAATGCGGAAATAATAAAGCTGTATGATGTCCATGCTCCAGTAAAGCAAATAAGAGTTCGACATCTTCCCGCACCTTGGCTCACTCCAACAATTAAATCAATCATGGCCAAACGGGATAAAGCTAAGAAAATTTGCAAAAAAAGATTCATCTCAAGACAAAATCAATAGTTACAAAAAGCTGCGTAATCTATGCAATAGAATGTGTAGGGATGCAAAACGTCGTTATATCTTTTCCTCTATACACAATCTTTCGGGTTCACAAATGTGGAACTTCTTAAAATCACTAGGTGTGGGTAAGAATCGTAATACTCTCAACCATACTGTTGATTTAAATCTATTAAATACACATTTTTCTTCTCCGCCTTTAATACTTTCTAAAGAACGCAAATCGAAAACCCTGCAACAACTGACAAATAGCACCCCACCTATCTGTGATTCTTCGTTTTTCTTTCAGGATTTAACGGAAGGAGATGTCAAAAAATCACTATTTTCAATCTCTTCTAAGGCCGTCGGTAATGACGACATTAGTAGAGATATGCTTATTCCTATAATCGATATCCTTTTACCTATTATAACATATATTTTAAACTTTTCCTTAAGATCTTTCACATTCCCTTCTGCATGGAAGGCAGCACATATCATTCCCTTACCTAAAATAAATAATCCTACCTTGCCTTCGCACTATCGACCAATATCTATACTCCCTTTCCTTTCAAAAATTCTCGAAGATGCTGTACAGAAGCAACTCTCAGAATTCCTTCACGGTAATAATCTTCTAAGTCCTTTCCAATCCGGTTTTCGTCCCCATCATAGCACTACCACAGCACTAATCAAAGTCACTGATGATATCCGATATGCGATGGATAACAAACAGCTTTCGATACTCGTTCTTCTTGATTTTACTAATGCATTTAATTCAGTGGACTTTGATATTTTGCTTGGCATTCTTTCAACTTTCTCTATATCTCCTTCCGTTTTAAATTGGTTTAAATCATATCTTTTCGGGCGTCGGCAGATTGTGAAATCCGATGACAGTTCTTCTCATTGGACGGATCTTTCTGCTGGTGTACCTCAAGGCGGCGTACTATCTCCTCTACTTTTTTCTATGTTTATAAACGAAGTCTCTAAAGTAATATCTTCTCCCTACCATCTCTATGCAGATGATTTGCAGCTTTACAGGCACGTCACTTTTTCTGGAATCGAACAGGGAATAGCATCAATGAACATCGACCTTGAAAGCATACGCCTATGGGCAGAAGAATATGGATTATTAGTTAATCCAAATAAATCGCAAGCTATTATAATTTATAATAAGCAATCTCGCAGCAAAATTAATTTCTCGACCTTGCCCTGCATTTTGTACGACGGTACTCCATTACAGTACCTAGATACCGTAAAAAATCTGGGATTAACCTTAGACTCCCATTTCACTTGGGTGGCTCAATTCAACGACATAAGCAAGCGCTTATATAGATCGTTACATTCACTTAAACGTCTTCAAAATTTTCTTCCCTTTAAAACTAAAATTATTCTAGCCCAATCTCTTCTTCTTCCTCTCCTTGACTATGCTGACATTTGTTATTTAGATGTGACTGAGGAGCTGCTTGATAAATTCGAACGACTTCAGAATTTATGCATTCGTTTTATCTACGGCTTGCGTAAATTTGATCACATTTCGGAATACCGCCGTGAGTTAAAGTGGCTCCCTATCCGCTTTCGCCGGAATGTGCATGTACTAACACTTCTCTATAAAGTTCTACAAAAATCTTCTCCTTCTTACTTGCAAGATCTCTTACAATTATGTCCACCTAGACAATTGCCAGAGCGCTCTTGTATTTCTTTAAAGTTTCTTGAGGTGCCGCATTATAACACTGCCCAATACCGCAAATCCTTCTCTGTTCGTGCTGCTCAACTCTGGAACTCATTACCTCCTCACTTGTACAAAGATTGTCCCACTATTATTTCCTTTAAGTTTAGATTGAAGAATTACTTCCTCTCCCTCTAAAATGTCCTAGGTATATATATTATATTTATGTAAGTATGTATGTATTATGTTTATATTTATGTACATTTAAGTAATATGTGTGTTTATAATATATTTATAAATATTTTTATACTTTTTTTTTTTACTTTTTATACTTTTATCATATATATATATTTATATTTGTATTTATATTTATTGTACCTATACCGCAACTATTAAATATTTTCTCCTATAATAAAGGGTTTCTGGTAGAGATCTCTTTTAAGAGATAAGTCATCCTTTTTGTGTACACTTTATTTTATATAGATTGTAAATTGTATTTTTTCCTGGTACATAAATAAATAAATAGATAAATAAATAAATAAATAAAACCTATACATAAAATCTACATAAAATTGACAATTAAATTACATTTAAAAATGTTTGTCCATCGTATGTTTATTTGTTTTATGTTACTCAAAAACTACGATCAGATATTGATATATTTTTTTAATTTGGTTAAAGTTTTTTGTCTACTTGCATGGCATAACATTTTCCGTTTTTTACGGGAAAACACCAATACCAATGTAGGTTAAATAAATGTTGAATAAATATTAAAAAGTGAAGGTGAAAAAAAATTAAACAAAATTCAATTTTTCAACTCTTTTCTAGTTATGTGTATTTATGTGAAGGTCTTCTAACGTTGAAGGTCCTAGCGGTATAAATATTAAGAGATATATGAGAACAATACAAGACAATCGAAAATATATGAAAATAATGTAATATGTTTCTATTAGTGGAGCGGTAATACATTTTTATAAATTACTAGGTCTTGCCCGCAATTCCGTCCGTAAAACAAGGCAGCGATAATGCCTTTTTTTTTTCTTTTTTTTTTATGTTATACGAGGGCAAACGAGCTTGCCGATCATCGTTTATATGTGATCACTCTTGCAATATCCGAGGATTCACAAGAGCGTTGCCGGCCTTGGAGAAAGGAATATATGCCTTTTTTGAAAGTACCCATGTCGTATCGATCTGGAAATACCGCCGAAGGAAGTTCGTTCCACATTTGAGTGGTACGTGGGAAGAAAGTCCTTGAAAACCGCACAGTTGAAGATCGCCACGCATCTAGGTGGTATGGATGGTAAAGGAGGCGATGGCGAGCTGTGCGGTTGTGAAATTCGGCGGTAGGCATCAGATCGAATAGTTCTTCGGAACACTCCCCGTTGTAAATGCGGTAGAAGACGCACAAAGAAGCCACGTCTCTACGCAATGCCAAAGAGTCCAGCCGTGCGCAGAGCACCGGGTCCCCGACAATCCGAACGGCTCTCCGTTATACGCGGTCAAATGGTAGAAGCTGATATTGGGGTGATCCGGACCAGAGATGAGAACAGTACTCCATGTGTGGCCGGACCTGCGCCTTATGGAGCGCAAGTCTTTGGCCAGGTTTGAAATACTGCCTCGCTCTATTGATCACTCCCAATTTCGTCGAGGCCAACTTGGCCTTGCTCTCCAGATGACCACGAAACTGACAGTCGCTCGAAATGTCGAGACCCAGTATTCTGATACTTGACGAGGCAATAAGAGGAGTGCTTTCGAAGAGCGGTGATACGACAAATGGGTTTTTTTTAGTGGTAAACGCGCAAACCTGTGTCTTTAGGGGATTGAACTGAACGTGGTTCAGTTCACCCCATTCAGAGACCATACCCAGGGAAGTCTCTCTTGAAGACACAAGTTTCTTTCGGCACTCATCGACGTTTTCCCAAGAGAGGCCTGCACGACCGGAATATACCGCATCCCCAGTGCTGTCATCCGCATAACAATGTATGTTGGAAATATCCAACATATCATTGATGTGCAGGAGGAACAGAGTTGGGGATAGCACGCAGCCTTGGGGTACACCAGCGTTCACGGGCTTGGGGTCCGAGCAAAAACCGTCGAGAACGACCTGTATGCTCCGCCCAGTGAGGAAGCTGGTTATCCACTTGCATAAACTCTCAGGAAGCCCATAGGAAGGTAGCTTCGAAAGAAGCCCCTTGTGACATACATGATCGAAGGCTTTTGCCACATCCAGACTAACTGCCAGACCCTCTCCCGTGCTTTCAATAACCGTTGCCCAACGGTGAGTGAGGTATAACAGAAGATCACCAGCTGATCGACCATGGTGAAAGCCATACTGCCGGTCATTGATCAACTGGGGATCCTCGAGGTACGTTAGGACCTGTCGGTTTATGATAATCTCCATTATTTTGGAGAGAAGGGAGGTAATGGCGATAGGCCTGTAGTTAGCTGGGTCCGAGCTATCACCTTTTTTAGGGATCGGATGAACAAGGGCACACTTCCATGAGACCGGGACTACGCCTTTAAGGTAGGGGTGCCAAAATAGACGCGTTAGCACTGGAGTCAACTCAGGGGCACACGTTCGTAGCACCAGTGGAGAAATGCCATCCGGCCCACTCGACTTATGAACGTCCAAGGAAAATAGAGTCTGCCTGATAGTTTTTTGCCGAAAAACTATTTCCGGCATTAAGCTCTGACACCGCGGGATGATAGGCGGTGTCTTTCCTTGGTCGTCCAAAGTCGAGTTGGAGGCGAAAAGAGTGCCCAAGAGATCGGCTTTCTCTTTTGCCGTGAGGGCCAGAGAGTCATTCCCCGTATGCAACGGCGGTAGGGATGGCTGGCTAAAGTTGCCCAGACTGGCCTTTGAAAGCGCCCAGAATTTGCGCGTACCAGGCGGGTACTTAGCCAGCTGATCCCCAATTTTGACGACATGCTTGAACTTTGCTCTAGCGATTTGCCGTTTGAAGAATCTGGAGGCACGGTTGTATTTCCTCTTCAGAACTCTAGAGTTCGGATCCTTAGTAACTAACGCATTGGCCCAAGCTTGATAAGCCTGCCGTTTGCCAGCTGCTGCAGCCCTGACAGACGCATCAAACCAAGGCCATGATCTGCCACCAAGTGGTACCACAGAGCTTGGTACAAAAAGTTCCATGCCCTGAAGTATCACATCAGCTACAGCCGCAGCGCAGTCACTAGGATCGTTGGAAGGGAAACAAATCAGCCCCCATGGGTAGGATGCAAAAAAAAACCGCATTCCATCCCAATCCGCTGACTTGTAGTGCCAAACGCGTCGAGTCACAGGTCTTGTGCGAGCCGGACGTTGAATGGACACTACACTCCGTACCAGACAGTGATCAGAGGACCCTAAGGGAGCCTCGACAGCTACCTGGTACTTTTCTGGATGTGTAGTCAGCAGAAGATCCAACAAAGAGGGCGTGTGGCTATCCACATCCGGTAGACGAGTGTGCGTCTTTACCAGCTGGGACATACCATTTGCCAGAGCAAAGTTAAACACAGATCTCCCCGCGTAGTCGGTTGCACGTGACCCTAACCATTCGGTATTGTGCGCGTTGAAGTTTCCGAGGACTACGACTTCGGCGGAGGGAGTCTGAGAAAGCAGGTCGTCAATCTTCGCTTGAACGTGGCCCAACAGTTGATCTGTTCCGGATTCTCTCACTCACCGGCGGAACATAACCAAATGAATTTGGTTACTACACGTCGATCTTCTGTGAGAGGGTGGTCCCCGGTCGAGCCAGCCCAATACGAGCTGCAGTCAGATAACTACAGCTAGGCTCTACCACCTCTAAAGATTATTTAGCTCTTTAAAACTTTTCCTACTTTAACGATATTATATTCAGCTAATACCTTGGAGGTATTTTAATATGGTTGAAAGAATATTTATAATCGGACGAGTAGTTCCTAAGAATATCCACTATATTGTACAAATTGTACAAATATTAACTATCTTCAATATTCGTACAGGTGTCCCTAAACATTTAATTTTTCTATTTCTTTATTACATTTCCTTGACTACATTACATTTAGAGTTTTGTTTAAAAAAAAAATATTAACTCATTATTTATATTGAAGTTTATGAATTCATTATCACATATATAAATATATAATTAACACATTCCCTAATTGGATGAAGGCTTCTGTAAACTGATGAATAGAAGCATCACTCTGTTCAAAACAATAATGTTATTTCATTAATTACTTACTAATTTTTATTTCAAATGGAATTTTAAATATGAATAAAAACATAAAGCAAATATTAGTGTTGAAATATTTGACAGGATAGGATTTTATTTGATAAAACTTTTGATAAATTTAATGTGATAAAAATATTCTGAATATTCTGAATGATAGTTAAAAGAATACCTTTTCTAAACGAATGTATAAAAAAGTTTAAGGTTATATATCTAGGATTACTATATAATAAAAGTATATATTTTAAGACTGTTTGCATTTTTATTAAAATTATAGATTTGAGATATTCCATTTAAAAATTAATCATGATTCAAAAGTTATCAAAACAATCAATTTAAGGCAAAAAATTCATTATTTTCTCCAACTGTTCAGATTTATTCAATAGACCATTAGAATCTCATTGAAAACCAAATTGATTTGCCGATTTTGATAATATTTTTTTTAAACAATAAGTTCTTAATGAATATTAATAAGAATTATATATTATATTTAATTAAATATAAAAAGTAATTACAAGAACGATAATATTTAATACCAAAAGACAGTAAGCTGGTTTATCTTATACAAAGTACACAAAAGTTGAGTAAAGACGCCCTGAAACTTTTGGGCGGCGCAAATACGAGTAAAATGTAAATTAGCCGTACTTGTGCTTTGGGATGGTTGAATTTAGAAGTTGTTCAATATTAACGACGTGAAGCCGAGCGTCCGAGTAAATACCAAGGTTTTTATTGCCTGATAATTCCTTCAGGACACTTTAAACCTACATTTCTTTCTACAAATATTAACTAATTCCTACAGGACACTTTTTAGTTTCTAAATATACATATACAGTAATTTAACACACTAAATAGACCAACTTTAATAAACTTATACAGTTTATTGGATATATATATGGTGTTAAGTGAATTTGTATTTAGATATATCGATAGATGTACTTGGGAGTTAGGTACAAAATTTTAATATTACGTTATTTTGGGGACACTAAACTTGGGTATCTCAGTAATATATTTTAGAAGCCTAGTCTTAGCTTTACAAAGTTTTAATGAAATATCTTAGAAAAAAATGTAAGATCGTTCACAGTACATCGCTTCAAGCGATAAAAGGGAAACTTAGAAGACCTGAGGCGTCGTAAGCGGAGTCTAAAACTCACTAATTAGCCAAGTCTTCAAACTGTATCAATAATCGGTTGCTTAAGGTTTCTGTTACGTATTTTCTAACGAACAATATTACGATGGAGTTCTAAAAGAAAATTTCACTTCACAAACTTAGGAAATACATTGTAAAAGTAATTTTTTATATAATATACTTTATGAATATAATACTCGAATTTAAATTTGTCTTTTATAAAAAAAAATTCTCAAGAACATCCATCTTTGAGACTAATGGTTCTAATAATTTATAGAACTCCAAACGTCAGGTGAGGTTTAGACAATGGCTTAATAATTTGAACATTGTTTCAAAGTTACCTGGAAAATGATGGTTCATCTATAACATTTTATATAACGCACACGTTGTGTTATTAAGATGAATGTTTTATTTTTGTCGTCAAAATCTTAACGTATTTACAGAGATTCTGAGGTAAAGTCTCGTCACAGCCGTATTACGCACACCTGCTTCAGATTAGTGACATTGTATTCCACAAATCCTGTAAGACCTGCAGATTATATGGATTGATGTGGTCTTGTCTTTCATGAAAATTGAGAAATTTGTTTGTATTATGATATCATTTTAAGTTACTTCGTGTTTCTTCTCAGTGTGTTCGGTTTTCTTTAAAATATTACGCATATTTCGCTTTAAAATATTACATAATTCCACAGATGGTTGCATAAATTTTATCTGAATTTAATAACAAGGTTTGATAATAAAAACAGTATGTATATTTGACAGTAGAAGTCATGAAGTTCTCATACTCGTAGTACAAAAGTAGTCCTAATAATTCTGACTTAGAAAGAAGTAAAAACAAGCTAAGTAACTATATTTATTTATTAGTTAAAAAAACACATATGAAGTATAAGACTCTAAGTTGGACAAAAAATTTTATTCCAAAATATAATACGATGCTTTACGATAGAATGACGAATAACATATCATAGAATTTAATTTCAGGGTTACCGTTAAAGAATCAAACCTGATGTCTGTCAATTTAAAGAAAATTCATCTTCTCGTTCATACTTATACATTATATTGTATCTTTTTGTTTGATAACACAGAAATGTATATTTTTGAAAAGTAATAATTTTAATACAAATTTTAGTTCCAATAATAGTATTACAATTTCCACTTTCATTAATTCACATCAGAGCACTAATAATATATGAAATTAATATTTTCCAATTATAATAATTACGCTAGAGATAGACGCCAACACGAATTCCAGGAACTTCGATTTTATTGAAATAGATAAAATCAATCTGTCATCATTAGACCATAAAAATGGCCGGATATTCTCCTATAATTACCATTAATTAGTAAAATAACAATTAATATAGTATTTTTTCATAAACTTAGTTTCTGTTCTGGAAGCTCTAAATCTAAATTCTGAAACTTTATTTGGACACGATTACAAAGGACTTTATAAAGATTATCATATATTCAGCGATAAGCTGTCATAGGCTTATCGAAATAATTGCGATAGTTCTAGTTGTTCGTACATTGCTTACTAAATATATTAACGTTTGTGAAACAGTGATCACCAGAAAAAAAACCCCGGCTGAGTTTGTTGTATGGTTCTTCTCAGACCACGACGCGTTTGTAACACTCGTAGCTTTATTTTAAGTTGGAGTGTCTTTACGGAAGGGCTTATTTTGTTATATACGATATCAAAATAGGCCCTCCTGTCATTTCCATTTGACTTACACAAGTGTTCACTGGTATGGATTAAAAGTGGAAAATATATAAATAAAAAATGAAAAAAATAAATAGATTTACATATTTAATGATTAATAATAATATTAATCATTCTATATCTATAAACACAATGGGTATAATTCATGGAACAGATTGTATTGTACGTTTAGTTAAAGTTGTACAAGGCATTGTTCACAGTAAAATTATAAATATATGACTTAGATACATAACTATTACACTAAGTCTTAAGTAGGTAAATAAGTAGCTAAACTTTATATTACTTATTATTATTATTTAAATGAACTTATTATTATTAAGGATAAAAGTATGAGAGAGATAAAAAAAAGAGCGTACAAGCTGCAAAAGCACAAAACGAAAGCACTTATAAAGATGAAGCGTGAAAATTCTGAGAGAGAAAGGGATGATAGGTTGACAAACAATTTCCGGGAAAACACGAAGCTTTTCTGGCGAGAAGTTAGTTGTTCCCGGGGTTGTTCGGTAACCTTTAGAATGAAAGGGGTATTTTCGAAGAACGGTGAATTTTTAACTGAGCAAGCACACGTTTTGCAGCTTTGGGCGGAATTCTATAAAGAGATGTATGTACGTGAGGACGCCTCGGTCTTGACTACCAGCGTAATGCTGAGTCCAGATGTAGCCGATGGTGAAATCAGTTTGGAAGAAGTAGAGAGCGTGATTCGAAGTCTGAAATGTGGCAAGGCTGCGGGAGCAGATGAAGTTACTGCCGAGATGATCAAATATGGTGGGCCACGCGTCTTGGACTTTTTCTGGTTTTTGTGCAATTTATGCTGGAAATCGGGGGAGGTCCCAGACGATTGGCGAAGTGCAGTCATCGTACCTTTGTATAAAGGCAAAGGTTCACAGATAGACTGTGCAAGCTATAGGGCTATCAGTTTAATTAGCTTGGGCGATAAAGTATATGCTAAAATATTAGCGAGAAGAATGCAAGAGAGATCTGAAAAGCTGTTGTGAGAGGCCCAAGGAGATTTTAGACCTGGAAGAGGGTGTATAGATCAGATCATTTCCCTCCGCATGATCACAGAAAAGTTTTTGGCCCTAAACCAAAAGGTTTTCTGTGCTTTTGTGGATTTGGAAAAGGCGTTTGACAGGGTTGTGAGAAAGAAGTTATGAGAGATACTGCCCCAATACAATGTAAACGAACCCTTGCTACACGCTGTAAAATCTCTTTACAGAGATCTCTTAGCCTGTGTGCGAGTAGGAGCTGGCATGTCGCCCTGGTTTGACATCCAATCGAGTGTTAAGCAAGGTTGCGCTATGTCAGGTTGGTTGTTCAATTTGTATTTGGATAGTTGTCTCCAAGGCGTGAAAGACAGTGACATGGAAGTGAAAGTAGGTGACCTTAAGGTCAATTGCTTGCTATATGCAGATGATTCAGTGCTCATTGCATCATCAGAATGCAATTTACAGGCATTGGTGACAACTCTGAAAGATGGGTGTGAAATTAATGGTCTAAACCTGTATGTAGATAAGACGAAGGTTCTGATATTTGAAAGAAATGAAGAAAGAACAGAATGTAAGATCAACGTGAATGATAAGATAATAGAACAAGTGAATGAAGTGGTATATTTGGGAAGTATGTTTAGCAGAGACGGAAGATACGAAATGGATGTGGAAAGGCGAATTGCTGCCGGTAACAGAGTCAACGGTGCTTTCACTGCATTGTTGAGACGTCAAAACGTCAGCATAGCTGCACGTTTGGCTGTACACAATGCAGTTTTGCTACCGACGCTGTTATACGGCAGCCAAACGTGGGTAACACAGAAGAAGAATGTAAGAAAGATGAATGCTGTGGAGGTGCGATCTCTTCGCAGAATATGCGGAGTCAGTCTAGCTGATCGAATCCGCAATGAGGAGATCCACAGAATGGCAGGTACTAGCGAAGATGTCACGGTGAGAATGAAGAACGTGCTCAGGTGGTTTGGGCACGTCGAACGAATGAGTGATGAAAGAATGGTAAAAAAGATTTATACAGTAAAAGTGAGTGGTAAGAGAGAAAGGGGGAGGCCTCGAGTGACCTTCGAAAACACAGTATCTATGATACTGGAGGAAGGTCACGTAAAAAGCATGAGGACCCCCCGGAGGGCATGTATGAAGAGGTTGATGTCTGTGGCCGAGGCGAAAGAGATATGCAGAGACCGTAGCGTTTGGCGCTCTGTCGTCTCTGACTACCCCGCAAGGGATATGGCGTGAAGCTAAATAAATAAATATATAAATAAATATTATTATTTATATTATATTATTCATTGGCCGTTTTCAAGTTAACATGATTCAAAGCCCACAAAATATAATTCGTTTTATCTATTGATTGAATGGGATGACTTAAAAGATATAGTAGTATATATGTGACGAAGGAAGGAAGGAAGTAAATAGGTTAAGAAGCAAGAGGATATAGACCTATTTATTATATTAGATAATTTTCCACAGTTTACCGTTTATTTTAAATAAAGTATATTACACAATCATTTTTTTTCCTGATATCTTTTTATAATAAAATATTTCAGGTGACAACAAACCATTTCCAAGCAGCCAAACTTTCTTTCTGTATGTCGCATAATGTTCCAAGTTATACTCATGACGCTCGATAACTATAATGCATTGTTTATTCAGAATTTTCTTAAGCTTTATATATCACGAAATAACTTATACATTTTATTCATTGTATATATTAAACATTACATGTCTGGTCATACATTTTCGAAATGCGATAATATTGAAGTTGCAAAAGTTGAACATCAATATGTAAAAAGGATTGTGTTTAATCGTACAAAATAAATAGAACTTTAGGTCTTTTGAGGTTTGGTGAATAAAGTTACATGATTCATCCCGCATTACCCGTCACAATATATCAAAGAAAATATTCAATAGTTAACTAGAAATTGCAAAACAATAGTAAAACAAAGTGGAAAAAAATATTATAAAATAATTATTATCATAATAATATATACCATAAACTAATAATGTACTCAACTCATTAACAAGTTAACTTACTTGTTCTAGTTATTACACAATATTACAAATATGTAAATAAAACATAAATAAAAGAAAACGTGACAAATTTACTCTTTGAAGAATATACGTTTTTTAAGAAATATTTGTGAAACATTTTACATTAAATTAAAGAGAATCAATATTGTTAACAAGTTAGATTGTTATTAAAATACAACATTCATTAATTAAAAACTATTAATTTAATACTTTCTAGATAAATATAAATTTTTTTCCATCATAATTTGATTGTAAGAACGTACATAGCATTATTAAAAACTAAAGGAAACTAAAATACAATATAAAAATAATACTTTAAATTATATTTTGCAGGTAACAAAATAAGTAGGTATTTATTTTGTTAAATTATCACTGGTATAAGATACTTATAAATTTCTTGAGCACAGTTTATTAACAAAACAAATATTTTCCCAGACGATTGGCGAGGTGCAGTCATCGTACCTTTGTATAAAGGCAAAGATTCACAGAAAGACTGTGCAAGCTATAAGGCTTTCAGTTTGGGCGGTAAAGTTTATGCTAAAATATTAGCGAGAAGAATGCAAGAGAGATCTGAAAGGCTGTTGTGGGAGGCCCAAGGAGGTTTTGGACCTGGAAGAGCGTGTATAGATCAGATCTTTTCCCTCTTTGTGGATTTGGAAAAGGCGTTTGACAGGGTTGTGAGAAAGAAGATATGGGAGACACTGCCCCGATACAACGTGAACGGACCCTTGCTATAGACTGTAAATTCTCTTTACAGAGATCACTCAGCATGTGTGTGAGTAAGAGCTGACATGTCGCCATCCAATCGGGTGTTAAGCAAGGTTTGCGCTACGTCAGCTTGGTTGTTCAATTTGTATTTGGATAGTTGTCTCCAAGGCGTGAAAGACAGAAGACAGAAAGTGACATGGGAGTGAAAGTAGATGACCTTAAATTCAATTGCTTGCTATACGCAGATGATGCAGTGCTCATTGCATCATCAGAATGTGATCTGCAGGCATTGGTCACCACTCTGAAAGATGGGTGTGAAAATAATGGTCTAAACCTGAATGCAGATAAGACGAAGGTTCTTATATTTGAAAGAAATGAAGAAAGAACAGAATGTAAGATCAACGTGAATGGTAAGATAATAGAACAAGTGAATGAAGTGGTATATTTGGGAAGTATGTTTAGCAGAGACGGAAGATACGAAATGGATGTGGAAAGGCGTATTGCTGCCGGTAACAGAGTCAGCGGTGCTCTGGTTGCATTGCTGAGACGGCAAAACGTCAGCATAGCTGCACGTTTGGCTGTACATAATGCGGTTTTACTACCGACGCTGTTATACGGCAGCCAAACGTGGGTAACACAGAAGAAGCATGTAAGAAAGATGAATGCTGTGGAGATGCGATCTCTTCGCAGAATATGCGGAGTCAGTCTAGCTGATCGAATCCGCAATGAAGAGATCCACAGAATGGCAGGTACTAGCGAAGATGTCACGGTGAGAATGAAGAAGAACGTGCTCAGGTGGTTTAAGCACGTCGAACGAATGAGTGGTGAAAGAATGGTAAAAAAGATTTATACAGGAAAAGTGAGTGGTAAGAGAGAAAGGGGGAGGCCTCGAGTAACCTTCGAAAACACTGTATCTATGATACTGGAGGAAGGTAACGTAAAAACAATGAGGACCCCCCGGAGGGCATGTATGAAGAGGTTGATGTCTGTGGCCGAGGCGAAAATGGGAATGCAGGGACCCTAGCGTTTGGCGCTCCGTCGTCTCTGGCTACCCCGTAAGGGATATGGCGTGAAGCTAAATAAATAATAATAAATAAATCATAAATATTTTAATACTTGTCTATCCAAAGACTTCACTTTTAAAACTTTTTGGTTTAAAATAAAGCAGAAAATCTAAATAAGTTAATAAATTCAGTCATGTAATTGATACCGTAAACGGCCATTTTGTGGAAATTGACGTCATAACTTCCACACATGTTTATCAAAGTTACACACACATACAAACAAGCTGTTGGTAAGCTTTTGATACGATACGCCAATGTTTGCTTATTTCAATATGTTTTGTTATTTTAAAACAATAGATATGTTTACATATATTTAATCGTGTTTAGTTTAATGAATAATAATAAATATTGACTTCACTGTTACAAACACAGAAGTCCTCATAGAAATACTTTTACATACATTTTAATATGAAATAGTTATAAAATTTAATGTAAGGATCAAATCCATACATATTAAACATAAAAAAAATATACTAGGTGTATAAAAGTTTTTTCTTTGTATTTTTTACTGCTCATTTTATTGTTAGTTCTTGAAAAACGGTAAAGTATTTAACAACCTAAAAAACTCTATTTTAATAAAAAAAATACACAAACTACAAAAACTACTTTAGGTTATGTAATGATAGTTGATGTACATTAAATAAACAAACTACAAATTTTGCATAATATATTTCCGTAATTTATTGAAATATATAAAGTCATACAAATTAATAATAATAATAACAAGAATAAGAAAGAATAAGAAAACAGCACACTGGAAAGATAACAATTTTAAATCAAAACAATAATTAATAACAACTAATTTAAAATAATCCAAGTTTTCTAATACACTCACTTCTAATAATCACAATAGGTACTACACCAATATGTTCTTATCACTGTCCAACTCGAGCACAAAGTAAAAAGTAAATTGTCAGAGCGAGTTGTCCGCTATTAATACAAGTTCTCAAATAAGTTGATCGTTTGACTCGATTCCGGAAAACTGTCAATATCGCTTAATCACCTGACAGCTTTGACTTGATTAATAACATTAGTTAAATCAAAGCATTAGAAATTAATGAATTCTTACTTTCATTACACTATTCTTAAATGTGATTGTTATTTCTTTTGATCTAATTTATTCTATTTCTGCAACGTAATTAACAAATTCTAATTACGCAACAAATTATTATTTACCCCCAATAATTATCAAAACACTATCCATTTATAAAATAAAAGGATAGCCGAGTAGTCCTAAATCTACCTTATAATACAAACAATTTGTAAATATGTAACAAGTAGTTAATATTATAAGGAGGCCCTTGAGGCTCAGCGACGACATATACGTATTAAGACATTTAGACGGTGGACGAGATCACTCTTATTTTAGTGAGTATTATATAAATTTGGTTCTTAAATCCAGTCTGCTAAGTTTGAGAATCGCATCTTTCCAAATAAATACAAACGGCTAAATAGTTGCCATAAATATTTTTATACCTAATGTTATAACATTTTATAAACAGAATTTATGTCAAAAATTGTTAAACCAACTAGCAAAGTTGAAGGTAGCATTTAAATTTAAATTAAAAAATATGAAAGCGACATTTTAGTTATAAATATGTAATAGGGACTCGAGAGCGGTCCGTGTGATACGCAGCCTGGCTTACTTTAGAACTCATATCCCAAACACTTTAATTATACACATACGATCTCTACAGATACAAAAAAATATATAATTTTTATAAGCAAAATGGTAATAATACATATTTTTAATGTAGTTAATGACTACATTTTCTTTTCTTGTTAATTTACATATTATTCGGCATGTGACGATGCACAGCATCTGTGAGAGTGCGTTGTATATTTCCCTCAATTGACTTCCGGTTCTCAACTCTGTTCACGTCATATATTCAACCAATCCGCTTCAACTTCCGGTGGTCACGTGGTCACGAGTCGAGTTCGCTAATGGCGAACGAACTTACCTCATAGCGTCGTTATTTCCCGACCAAGACACATCGAAAAGTGTTCGTGAAATAATTATTTATATTGTCGCTTAAGAATTATAAGTATCACTTACAATATGAGCGACGAACAATATAATAGTGCAAATTTCAACGATGGGGATTCCAATCGTGACATGGAAGCGGGCAACAACTACCCTCCAATGTCTGGCCGTAAACGGCCAACACCTAGTGAATTGGGATCATCGCAATCGGATTCTTCAGATACTTCAGATTCTGAGGTAAAACGGCGAAAAGTCGGTGAGTCTTCTGAAATTCTTAATCTTGTTAATCAAGTAACTGTATTAACAAACATTTTGATGCAAAACGTGCTTCCGCCTAATTCGGTTCCGGATAATACATACACTAACGGGTCGTCGAAAGGGGCCACCGCGTTAGAATCAGTGCCCGGGCCTAGTACTTCACGACCGTTAGATTTTAGCTTTAGTCGCCCGGTACCCGCGACGAACGTCATGTCACGTGAGGCTCCTCGATTGAACTTAGGCATGGTTAACACGTGCCTTAAGGACCCTAAAGTACCGCGCGCCGATCCCGCTCATGTGCAACGTCTAGAAGTATTGCAAAAATTCGGGGATTCGGCATGGAAGGACGTACGTTATGCAGATGCGTTAAAAATTCATAATGCTACACCGGGATTTGTCGAACTCGAAATAAATGATGAACTTCGACAATTTATTAAGGGCAAAGATTATACAGCAAGCTCCGAGCGTTTGTTGGCAGCCCTTAGCAATGCTTTAATTTCTCAACGTGAAATACTTAATCAGAGCCTGCAGCAGTTTATTAATTGGACGGCTTCTGATAATGTTATTTTATCTTCATCCAATATTTTTGATAAAATTTCAGAATCATTTCTACCCTCATCTAAATTTCATAAAATTAGTGAGGAAATTGTACAGTTAGTTTGCGGAAAACGAGCTGAATACATTGAAAATCGCAGGGATCGTATCCTAAGCGAAATTTCTAACAAGAACCTTCGGGAGGGTCTGCGTAAGGTCCCCCCGAGTTCGAAGTGTTTATTTGATGAAAATCTACTACGCGCTTACATTCAAAACACGGGCGGCTTAGATAAATGGATCAGTCCATGGTTTGGATCTGATAAAAATAAATCGGAGAAGAATATATCCAAGGCTCCAATTAAATCAAATAAACACAATTCCCGTGAGGTGCCACAATATAATAAGCCCTTTCGCCACAAGGACAACGATACCAACTCAAGGAAGTACAAGGCCCAGTCGAATACAACCAAGCAGTCCAGCAACAATAAGAAGTACTTTAGCAAAGACAGGATGTCAAGTAAAAAACAATATGAAAAATGACTTGCGGCCACACAACTTCTACGGGGGCTGTCTCCGAGCGTATCGGAGGCAGTGGCAGATGCTTCGGGCTCCGAAGGCCCTTCTCAAAATGATCATGGGAATGCGTCTGCCATTTACCTCCAAACCACCACTCACCCATCCATCTATGGGAATACTGCGACGGTTCGAAACTGCCCAGTCACCACAAATGTCAGTCCAGGTCAAAGAACTCTTAGGACAAGGCGTTCTAGAAGTTGTGGATCGGCGTGCTGCAGGATCGAGCTTCTTTTCGACAATGTTCCTCACAAAGAAGGACGACGGATCAAAGAGGCCTATTTTCAACCTGAAACGCCTAAATCGTTATATTGTTCCTAAAACCTTCAAGATTGTGTCTCATTTTCAAATACCTCACTTCTTACAGAAGGAAGACTGGATGGTGAAAATAGACCTTTCTTCAGCTTACTTTCACTTGAGCATTGCAAGGAGCCATCGACGGTTCCTCAGGTTAATTTACGATCGAAAAATTTTGCAGATGACTTGCTTGCCATTCGGCCTATCACGTGCACCAAAGAATTTCGCAGCGTTGACCAACTGGGTGGCGCAGTATCTTCGATCCAAAGGTTTACGACTTCTGGTATATCTAGACGATTTTTTAATAACATGCCAATCAAAAATTCTACTTCAGTCTCAAGTGAAATTGACAATTCAAGTGCTGGAAGGGTTAGGATGGACAATAAATTACAAAAAATCAGTCACAGTTCCATCCCAACAGATAGATTTTCTAGGGATCACATGGAACACCATAGAAAATTTCAAGTGCTTACCACAGAAAAAGACTCGCAGGATAGTATCGGTATCGAAGAGGATAATTCAAAGAAAGAAAATATCCCTGAAGGAGGCACAAGTTATTTTAGGTATTCTCAACTTCGCCAATTTCGTAATTCCAAGAGGTCGTCTTCACTGCCGCCAACTCCAGATTCATTTGCGAACTCTATCTCAGCGCGCGGCTCGGAAACCGGTAAGAATCCCATTATCGATCTCCAAGGATTTGGAATGGTGGCTAGCGGTTTTGCAAAATCCCGTTGTAGCCCGGAGTTGCCTTCATTCAAGGTTGATTCAACATTTTATGACAACCGATGCGGCAGATTACGGGTGGGGAGCACAACTGGACGATATTTCAGTATCAGGGAGATGGAGAGCAGACCAACTGAACTGGCACTGCAATCAAAAGGAAATAATTGCCATCATAGCAGCAATCACACACTTCCGATCTCGCTTACACGGTCGTCATCTGAATCTGCAATCCGACAATCGGACAGTCGTGTCTTACGTTCGAAACGAAGGCGGGACTCGATCGATACCACTACTTCGGATGACTTATCAACTCTTATACCTTTTGGACAAACACAAAATATCCATGACTGCGGAGTACCTGCCAGGAAAGTTCAACGGCATTGCAGACAGACTATCTCGAGGAAAAGTGGCATCCGAGTGGCACCTGTTGCAGCCTGCTGCCAGACGCATTTTCCAGAGGTTTGGAGTTCCAGAAATAGACCTTTTTGCCTCCAGGGAGACCAGAGTTGTGAGGCGGTATGTAACCAAAGATTATCGAGACTCGTCAGCTCAATTCTACAACGCCTTCAGTCGGCAATGGATATTTCGGCTAGCGTGGGTATTTCCACCTCCCAGTCTAATACCGCGAGTATTGCACCACCTGAATTCAGCTCGAGGTGTCTTCCTCGTCATAGCACCGATGTGGAAGAGAGCTTATTGGTTACCGGATCTTCGTCGTCGGGCTCTGGGCAGACCATTAAAGATCAACAACCTTCCACAAGTGCTAGTAGACCACAGCACTGGTCTTCCACCTCCTCGAGTTCAGGACATGGACCTTTACGTTTGGAAGATAGCGGCTGGAATGAGATAATTGATAGCTGGTCAGTAGCAGAAAAGTCCTTATTAACTTCTAGTTGGAGAAATTCCACACTAAAAACTTATAGACCTGCATGGTCACGGTGGGTCAATTGGTGTAGAACCCATAATTTTAATTTTCTTACTCCAGATGGTGTCAGCTTATCAAAATTTTTAGCTTACCTGTACATTGAAGAGAAATTGTCTTATTCTACGATATTACTTCATAAGTCTGTAGTCTTAACATTTGGCCGACCATCGGGTAATGAAAACTTGAATTCACATTTTTTAGTACAACATATTCTTAAAGCTATTTCTCTTCAATGCCCTAAGCCAGAGAAACCCCCAATTTGGGACCCGAGTAATCTGATTGCCTGGCTTCAGACGAATCCTGTTGATCGTCCCGTATCCTTTTTCGAGGCGTCACGTCGTTTGGCTTGCCTTTTATTGTTAGCGTCTGGAAGACGCGTTCATGACCTTACATTGCTTAGAATCTCATCAGGCCATTACTTTGACAATGATGATCATATCATCTTGTATCCGGCCTTCGGATCGAAAACGGACACAGCAACATACAGGCAATCAGGTTGGAAACTTTATCGTCACCCTGACGAAAAGTTATGTCCAGTTAGTTGGTTAAGGCGAGTTTTGACTCTAGGTATGCAGAGACGCACAACCGAGTGTAATGCTTCCTTGTTTGTGACTATTAGAGGCCCTATTCGAAGTGCATCGCGAACCGTTATCGGGAATTGGATAAAGAGCTTACTCAAGGACGCAGGTATTACTGCGTCTCCTGGAAGCGTGCGCTCGGCTGTAGCTTCATTAAATTGGTTTGAAAATCTCCCTATTGAGGATATTATATCTCGTGGTAATTGGCGCAGATCAAATACCTTTGCGAAATATTATTGTAAAGAGATTATTGGTAAAGTTCAAACCTTACCCAATATGAGTAATCTCTCCAATAATTTTGAACCAATTTAAGAAATCTGAAAAATATTTTATAATTTGTATAATAAATTACTGATTAACGATTTGATTATTATAATTTCATTGTTGTCAAACTTTAATTGATTATTATAGTATGTACTGAATCCAATTCCGTTCTTATTGATTAACATTCAACCTTTATCCTTTGTTTTATTTTCAGTAAATATTATATTCTCACATAGCGTCGTCTGTGGTCACCAGGAGATACAAACACGTCTCTCACAGATGCTGTGCATCGTCACATGCCGAATAATAGTGCAAGTTTTACATAAAAATAAAACTTGTATTATTTAGCAGAGACGATGCACAGCATCCATTTCAGGCCTCCTGGTAAGAGACTTCTATGAGGTAAGTTCGTTCGCCATTAGCGAACTCGACTCGTGACCACGTGACCACCGGAAGTTGAAGCGGATTGGTTGAATATATGACGTGAACAGAGTTGAGAACCGGAAGTCAATTGAGGGAAATATACAACGCACTCTCACAGATGCTGTGCATCGTCTCTGCTAAATAATACAAGTTGTATTTTTATGTAAAACTTGCACTATTTTTATTTAAATTAAGATTCATGAAAGACGTTATACAATGTCTATTTTCCAAAATCCTTGAAAAAAATATAATTTATTCCATAGATATTGGCTCTTGAGAAAAACGTCAGTTTATTTTTTACAAGATAGTATTATTTGCATGCAATTATTTTCTATCTATCCTCGTAAAGATGTTAATCACTTTCTTTTTTTAATAACTAAAAAAACTTACAATAGATGTTCAAGGATACCTTCTTCAACCGTGATAATGCAATTATTATGGCAACAGTTTGTTCTTCGTAGAAAAATTAGAAATCTAGAAAAATATATTTGAAGCGAAAATTAGAATAAGGATAACAATATTGTTTATATTCATTTTATTACTATTAAGTCTAAGAAATAAAATCATCCTGTAACTAGTTCGGATACCCGACCTACGAGCCGACGACGACGACCAACGACCTACGACCTCGTATACTGCCATTGCGATGTCGATTCAGACTCGTGAACCCCTGAATGTGCTACGCAGCTGCTGCAGATTGTGTATGTGAGTATGCTTGCTATGCGGCAAGCGGTGTAAACTGTTTAATATGATACTGTAAAATATAAGAATATTACGAGACCGGCTTTTTGAAACATTAATTAACGTATATTATCCAGCTCATTAAAATATATGTACGTAAAACATTGCTCCTCTAACGATATAATCTCCTGCTCATAATTTTTTATAGTAATAAAAATAACAAACTAAATATTGAATCCGAGTTCTCCTTAATTAATGTTAGTATATTTATAGGAAGTTATTAAGAAGACTTAGAAATTTCATGATATTAATTAACAGTAAACCCACTTTGAGTATGGTTTTAGTAAGCTTGTGCAATAATATGCTATCAATATATGTTAGTTCAATCAAATATGCATTATAATGTATTAATATATACATAATATTTGTAGTCACTCTTCACATAAAAATAATGGATCCTACCGATGAAAATATGTTGAAAGATGTATTTTCATACAAGATGTTATCGTTAAATATAACTTAAATCACCGTGGTTTGTGTTTCACGGGGTCTTAGATCGGGTTTCTAAAGACGCCGATTCTTTACTTCACATTTTGTGCTTACGAGGCAATTTAAGTAATCTGTAAAAATACACATTTGGATGAATTCTTAAAGCGATTCAACGAATCATGATGTACATTATTTACAATAAAAAATAAGTGCTTTTAATTTTATATTAATAATATACTTAATCCAAAAAAAATATTAATAGGAATACGTATTACATAATAACATAGCGTACATATTAAATATACGATTATTATTGAGTGTCTGTTTGTATTTTTGTGGGTTTAAGTGATTATAAAAACAAGGCTGATAAACAAGAACCTAGCAATATATATTTTTTAAACCATATATTTAAAAAAATGCAATTGAATATAATTATTATTGAATATTTAATTTCACTTTAATTTTTAAGCTTAAATATTTGAAAAGGAAACTTTTCAAATATTTAAATACTAGACCAACCGTTTGTTGAATTAGTTTATATATATATTTATATAATACTATATCTTTTCTAACAATGATAATTGCAATCTTTACATGAAAATTAGGCCATTCTTTAATATATCTTTTTTAACATTCCTCCTTGGACCCTTCTAAAGAAAACATGGATCAAAAATACCGAAATATGACATTTTTATCTATTAAAGTGTGGGAAATATCTGTAGTAGGTAGGGTGTAAGAAATATATTACGAGTATAAGAACTGACAAAGGAGGAATAGCATTTCAGCCTAGTTATCATTCAAGTTGCGTATTAAACCAGTTTCTATAAATTAATTTAAAAAATTAAATTAAAAATTAAATTAAAAATATGTTTATTTAGATAAATCTTTACATACAAGTTGCCGGGGCTTCCCTGAAAGTAATCCGAAGATACCTGTGTTGGGAAAACCTCGCTCTTCCCAAGTAATATATAAATTTTGATTTACAATGCAGTTTAGTGGTGCTACAGTAAGTTGTTTTACATTAAAATAAACATAAATTAAAATAACAAAAAATAAAAGGGTAAAAGTAAAAGGAAACTGTGGAGAGTTTTGGTGTGTGTGTGTGTATGTGTGTGTGTGTGTGTGTGTGTGTGTGTGTGTGTGTGTGTGTGTGTGTGTGTGTGTGTGTGTGTGTATGTGTGAGTTGTGTGTGTGTTGTGCGTGTGTGTGTGTATGTGTGAGTTGTGTGTGTGTTGTGAATGTGTGTGCTATATGTGTGTTGTGTATCCGTGTATTACGCTTGTGATTGTGTGTAGATGGATTAGGGTTTCTACTGATTTGTTTAGTACCAATTTGTATCCGTTTACCTTAAATCTGATTCAAGATAAACTGATCAAAATGTCTTCCACGTACCCATAGTCAATAGTAGAGAGCCATTCAGACAGCGTCCTCTTACACTCGTACACTTGCATCGGGTAGATCGACTGGCAAATACTGACCGCGCAGAGTAAGTTGGGGCTACTATATCACACCGTCTTTTTTTAATCTTATCGTGGCTAAATGGTAAGGATTTGTGATATCTTAGTATCAAGTGTAAAATATATAATTTTCTAATAGAGTGTAGCTTAGAAATAGCGTAGAGAGACTCAGTGGAGAACCTAAAAGACCTACGGTACATAACCTTAATCAGAGATCTTTGCGCTCGCTCCAGATCTATAAAATGCGTCTTAGCAGCTCCTCCCCATACTGTGATACAGTAAATCATTACTGATTGTGCTAGTGCTAGGTAAATATTGTTTAAAAGTTTAGGACTCAACACATCTCTCAGGGATTTAAAGACCCATATGAGTTTTCTTATCCTCCCTATAGTAAGTTCGAGGTGTGGGATCCAGCTTAACCTTTGGTCCACAATAATACCTAGGTACTTAACAGAACTCACTTTCTGAATTTCCGGACAGTTACTAATACAAGTGGAAAATTATTTAGCGTTTACTCTAAATTTTAATTACAAGTAATATATAAAATCAGGATATTTGTAATAAAAAAAATGTCAAAAGCTAAAAGTCGACCAATTATAAAAAGAAGATCATTCTCTCTTACACTTTGATTTTACATCTCTGCTATACTTGCTATTGCTATGCTATAGGTCTCATAGATTTTAAGTGCACACTGATTTTCAAAACACATTTAGCAGATTCTTTTCATTGAATTTGGATTTGGGAAATTACGTTTTTACACCCTTTGGATTCAATCACGGTGTTATCGTTACAAAGGATGAATACGTCAATTATCATCAAAAGCGACTAGTGCGTTATTTATGATCACAAATGACAAGTGCATAAAAGGTATGTAAACTAAATTTGTGTATCTAAATATTTAATTCAAGCTCGTGGATATTTTAATTGCAGCCTTTCAAGAAATGTATTTTAAGTATTGAGGTTGACGTGATTTGAGATGAATCTGTCGACATTCATCATTATCGATTACGTCCGACCTAGTTTTTTTAATTTTTCACAGCCTTTGTGATCCTATAGTTCCTTTAGTTTTGAATTATAATACAGTTGTTATAAAAAAAGCTATTTATAGTCTACTCTTTTGTAAATTAAAAACTGTAAAAAATACAGCTATAATTTTCTTAAAAGCTTCTTTAACGAGAACTTCAGGAAGGTTAAGTCTTTGTACTGTTTAAGTCCAAGTTCAAATGTTTTTGTTTATAAAAAAATTGCAAACACAAATATAATAAGCACTTAAGTAAAAACTTCAGTATTACTCTCAAATCCTGTGCCACATTTACAGAATTTTCATTAAGATTCCTAAATATTAAAATAGGAAAAGAATCTAATTTTATCAAAAAGTTATAGAATAATGAATGAACAGAGCAAATATGAATAAATTTAGCTCACTCTAAACCTACAAGTAAAAAGTAAAATGTGAATCATTTAGTAGATGTTTGCTTTGCATATCAAATGAAGTAAGCAAGCCGTAATAATTATTAATAACCTATAATAATAATATATTTAAAAAATGGTATTCAACAAAAAATATTGTTTAAAATTATTCCTCATTTTCCGGCGTTATTTTCCATAGATTTGACAGCGCTATTCCATTTCTAATACTATCGAATTTACATATGTCATTAAAAATATTGTCCTCTAACATCTAATGTACTCAATAAAACCTTTTAATAAATGTAATTCAAATGTGATCAAATAATAATTAATGAAACCAAACCTGTGTCCAAACAAGAAGCGTCAAATACTTCATGAATAACAAAGCTAACCCTTATCTAAATAATAATCTTCACAGAAATCTAAGCTTAATTTTTACAATGTTCTTTCAGGTACATGGGTATATTAAATCAAATGTCTAATTGAAAATAGTATTCTGTTAGAAGGTTGTTATGTTGGATCAATACTGTTTAATGAAGGATTATATATTATATATTAAAATTTTATTCACATTTATATCTCATTGTACCTATAAAATTTTAATTAAAACAACTCGCTTTTAAAAACCACTCGACTTTAAGGATAAAGACAATAATCATAAAATGTGCTTTATTTCATCGCCTCGTATTTTATGATAAAACAAATGTAAGGCCCATAATTAATTATCAAGTATCGCAATTACTTTTATACAAGGGATAGAGGCTTAGTTTATAAATATACCACTTATGCTTGCCTCTTTGACCCCTGAATACCAGATGAGCATCATCTACTAAGTAGGGGTTGTATGTTATATGAGTTATTTACAATACATCCAGTGTACAACCTCATTAAATAACTAAAGAGTAGGAATATCCACATAATGATGTTTCACAGTTCAGTTATTTAATACACCTTGATGAATGTAAAATATAATATTAATTTTGGTTACACAATTTTGGTGATACGACAAATGGGGTTTTCTCAGTGGTAAACGCGCAAACCTGTGTCTTTAGGGGATTGAACTGAACGTGGTTCAGTTCACCCCATTCAGAGACCATCCCCAGGGAAGTCTCTCTTGAAGACACAAGTTTCATTCGGCACTCATCGACGTTTTCCCAAGAGAGACCTGCACGACCGGAATATACCGCATCCCCAGTGCTGTCATCCGCATAACAATGTATGTTGGAAATATCCAACATATCATTGATGTGCAGGAGGAACAGAGTTGGGGATAGCACGCAGCCTTGGGGTACACCAGCGTTCACGGGCTTGGGGTCCGAGCAAAAACCGTCGAGAACGACCTGTATGCTCCGCCCAGTGAGGAAGCTGGTTATCCACTTGCATAAACTCTCAGGAAGCCCATAGGAAGGTAGCTTCGAAAGAAGCCCCTTGTGACATACATGATCGAAGGCTTTTGCCACATCCAGACTAACTGCCAGACCCTCTCCCGTGCTTTCAATAACCGTTGCCCAACGGTGAGTGAGGTATAACAGAAGATCACCAGCTGATCGACCATGGTGAAAGCCATACTGCCGGTCATTGATCAACTGGGGATCCTCGAGGTACGTTAGGACCTGTCGGTTTATGATAATCTCCATTATTTTGGAGAGAAGGGAGGTAATGGCGATAGGCCTGTAGTTAGCTGGGTCCGAGCTATCACCTTTTTTAGGGATCGGATGAACAAGGGCACACTTCCATGAGACCGGGACTACGCCTTTAAGGTAGGGGTGCCAAAATAGACGCGTTAGCACTGGAGTCAACTCAGGGGCACACGTTCGTAGCACCAGTGGAGAAATGCCATCCGGCCCACTCGACTTATGAACGTCCAAGGAAAATAGAGACTGCCTGATAGTTTTTTGCCGAAAAACTATTTCCGGCATTGAACTCTGACGCCGCGGGATGATAGGCGGTGTCTTCCCTTGGTCGTCCAAGGTCGAGTTGGAGGCGAAAAGAGTGCCCAAGAGATCGCCTTTCTCTTTTGCCGTGTGGGCCAGAGAGTCATTCCCCATATGCAACGGCGGTAGGAATGGCTGGCTAAAGTTGCCCAGACTGGCCTTTGAAAGCGCCCAGAATTTGCGCGTGCCAGGCGGGTACTTAGCCAGCTGATCCCCAATTTTGACAACATGCTTGAACTTTGCTCTAGCGATTTGCCGTTTGAAGAATCTGGAGGCACGGTTGTATTTCCTCTTCAGAACTCTAGAGTTCGGCTCCTTAGTGACTAACGCATTGGCCCAAGCTTGATAAGCCTGCCGTTTGCCAGCTCCTGCAGCCCTGACAGACGCATCAAACCAAGGCCGCGATCTGCCACCAAGTGGTACCAAAGAGCTTGGTACAAAAAGTTCCATGCCCTGAAGTATCACATCAGCTACAGCCGCAGCGCAGTCACTAGGATCGTTGGTAGGCAAACAAATCGGCCCCCATGGGTAGGATACAAAAAAAGACCGCATTCCATCCCAATCCGCTGACTTGTAGTGCCAAACGCGTCGAGTCGCAGGTCTTGTGCGAGCCGGACGTTGAATGGACACTACACTCCGTACCAGACAGTGATCGGAGGACCCTAAGGGAGCCTTGACAGCGACCTGGTACTTTTCTGGATGTGTAGTCAGCAAAAGATCCAACAAAGAGGGCGTGTGGGTATCCACATCCGGTAGACAAGTGTGCGTCTTTACCAGCTGGGACAAACCATTTGCCAGAGCAAAGTTAAACACAGATCTCCCCGCGCAGTTGGTTACACGTGACCCTAACCATTCGGTATTGTGCGCGTTGAAGTCCCCGAGGACTACGACTTCAGCGGAGGGAGTCTGAGAAAGCAGGTCGTCAATCTTCGCCTGAACATGGCCCAAGAGTTGATCTGTTTGTGCATTACCACTATGGGACCTGTAGAGGCACGCGTAGAATCTGACGTGATCGTCCATGTCCACGCGCAGCCAGAGCACGGACAGGTCCCGACCTCCAAAAATCTGAAGGCGACGGTAGCAGATATCCTCCCTTACGAACACAGATACCCCGGCGTGTGGTATAAAATGATGTTCTAATTTATACCCGGGGTATGATAGGTACGCTGTGTCGCTAGGTTGAGATATCTGCATCTCCGTCAAAAACAACAAGGCCGGCTGCGCCGTCTCTAGGTGGTAGTGGACGGCGTTTAGGTTCGAATGAAACCCCCGGATGTTACAAAAGTCCACATCTAGAGTGGAGCGGGATGCCGCTGTTTGCCGTCGTTTGCCCTCAGAAAACACAAAGTGCGATACTTTGCCCGCCCCAGATACGACGGGCAGCCCGAGCAAAATCCGAGGATCATTCCCCCGACTTTGCTCGGGGAGGGGGTCCCCGGCTTCATCAAAGCCGGTACCCTCCTGGGGTATTTTTCTTTTATGCATCGCGTTCATGTTTGGCGGGGGGGGGGGGTTTGGGCTTCCGGATTCTTTCACTCACCGGCGGAACATAACCAAATGAATTTGGTTACTACACGTCGGTCTTCTGTGAGAGGGTGGTCCTTCCCCGGTCGAGCCAGCCCAATACGAGCTGCAGTCAGATAACTACAGCTAGGCTCTACCACCTCTAAAGATTATTTATCTCTTTAAAACTTTTTCTACTTTAACGATATTATATTCAGCTTATACCTTGGAATTATTTTAATATGGTTGAAAGATTATTTATAATCGGACGAGTAGTTCCTAAGAATATCCACTATATACAAATTGTACAAATGTTAACTATCTACAATATTCGTACAGGTGTGCCTAAACATTTAATTTTTCTATTTCTTTATTACATTTCCTTGACTACATTACATTTAGAGTTTTGTTTAAAAAAAAATGTTAACTCATTATTTATATTGAAGTTTATGAATTCATTATCACATATATAAATATATAATTAACACATTCCCTAATTGGATGAAGGCTTCTGTAAACTGATGAATAGAAGCATCACTCTGTTCAAAACAATAATGTTATTTCTTTAATTACTTACTAATTTTTATTTCAAATGGAATTTTAAATATGAATAAAAACATAAAGCAAATATTAGTGTTGAAATATTTGACATTTTATTTGATAAAACTTTTGATAAATTTAATGTGATAAAAATATTCTGAATATTCTGAATGATAGTTAAAAGAATACCTTTTCTAAACGAATGTATAAAAAAGTTTAAGGTTATATATCTAGGATTACTATATAATAAAAGTATATATTTTACGACTGTTTGCATTTTTATTAAAATTATAGATTTGAGATATTCCATTTAAAAATTAATCATGATTCAAAAGTTATCAAAACAATCAATTTAAGGCAAAAAATTCATTATTTTCTCCAACTGTTCAGATTTATTCAATAGACCATTAGAATCTCATTGAAAACCAAATTGATTTGCCGATTTTAATAATATTTTTCTTAAACAATAAGTTCTTAATGAATATTAATAAGAATTATATATTATATTTAATTAAATATAAAAAGTAATTACAAGAACGATAATATTTAATACCAAAAGACAGTAAGCTGGTTTATCTTATACAAAGTACACAAAAGTTGAGTAAAGACGCCCTGAAACTTTTGGGCGGCGCAAATAAAATGTAAATTAGCCGTACTTGTGCTTTGGGATGGTTGAATTTAGAAGTTGTTCAATATTAACGACGTGAAGCCGAGCGTCCGAGTAAATACCAAGGTTTTTATTGCCTGATAATTCCTTCAGGGCACTTTAAACCTATATTTCTTTCTACTAATATTAACTAATTCCTACAGGACACTTTTTAGTTCATAAATATACATATACAGTAATTTAACACACTAAATAGACCAACTTTAATAAACTTATACAGTTTATTGGATATATATATGGTGTTAAGTGAATTTGTATTTAGATATATCGACAGATGTACTTGGGAGTTAGGTACAAAATTTTAATATTTCGGTAATTTCGGACACACTGAACTCGGGTAACTTAGTAATATATTTTAGAAGCCTAGCTTTACAAAGTTTTAATGAAATATATTAGAAAAAAAGTAAGATCGTTCAAAGAACATCGCTTAAAGCGATGAAAGGGACGCTTAGAAGACCTGAGGCGTCGTAAGCGGAGTCTCATTAATTAGCCAAGTCACTCACTAATTAGTCTAACTAAGTCTTCCAACTGTATCAATAATCGGTTGCTTAAGGTTTCTGCTACGTATGCTCTAACGAACAATATTACGATGAAGTTCTATAAGAAAAAATCACATCACAAACTTAGGAAACACATTTTAAAAGTTTTTTTTTATATAATATACTTTATGAATATAATACTCGAATTTAAATTTGTCTTTTATAAGAAAAAAAATCTCAAGAACATCCATCTTTAAGACTAATGGTTATAATAATTTATAGACCTCCAACAGTCAGGTGAGGTTTAGACAATCGCTTAATAATTTGAACATTGTTTCAAAGTTACCTGGAAAGTGATGGTTCATTTATAACATTTTATATAACGTACACGTTGTGTTATTGAGATAAATGTTTTATTTTTGTCGTCAAAATCTTAACGTATTTACAGAGATTCTGAGGTAAAGTCTCGTCACAGCCGTTATTACGCACACCTGCTCCAGATTAGTGCCATTGTATTCCACAAATCCTTTAAGTCCTGCAGATTATATGGATTGACGAGGACTTGTCATTCATGAAAATTGAGAAATTTGTTTGTATTATATAAGTTACTTTTTCTTCTGTGTGATCGAATTTCTTTAAAATATTACGCACATTTTTCCTTAAATATTACATAATTATAAAGATGTTTGCATAAAATTTTATCTAAATTTAATAAAAAAATTAGATATTAAAGACGTATATTTGACAGTAGAATTTATAAAGCTCTCTTAGTACAAAAAGTAGTCCTAATAATTCTGACTTAGAAAGAAATAAGAATAAGCTCAGTAGCTATATTTATTTAATAATTTAAAAACACATCTGAAGTACAAGACTCTAATTTGGCCAAAGTTGAACAAAAATTGAGGGATCAAAACTGATAGCTGTCAATTTAAAGAAAATCCATATTCTCGTTCATACTTATACATAATCTTCTACATCTTTGTGTGAGATATCACTGAAATGTATATTTTTCAAAAGCAATAATTTTAATACAAATTTTAGTTCCAATAATAGTATAACAGTAGTAGTATTAATTCAAATCAGAGCACTAATAATATATGAAATTAATATTTTCCAATTACAATAATACCCCTACACAAACTCCGGGAATTTCGATTTTATTGAAATTAATACAAGAAAACCGTCATCATTAAACCATTAAAATGGCGAATATTCTGAATATTCTCCATTATATATGAATATTCTCATATATTTAGTATTAATTAGTATAATAACAATCAATATAGTATTTCTTCATAAACTAAGTTTCTGTTCTGAAAGCTCTAAATCTAAATTCTGGTACTATATTCGGACACGATTAGAAAGGACTTTATAAAGGATCATCATATATTCAGCGATAAGCTGTCATAGAGTGGCAGATTTAATGATTAATATTTTAGACAATGGATAGAATTCATTGAACAGAGTGTATTGTACATTTAGTTAAAGTTGTACAAGGCATTGTACACAGTAAAATTATAAATATAAGACTTAGATATATAACTATTATAATGTAGCACTACGTCTTAAGTAAGCAAATAAGTAACTAGCTAAACTTTATGTTACATTTATTGTAAATTCATTGGCCGTTTTAAAGTAAACATGATTCAAAGCTTACAAATTATAATTCATTTTATCTATTGAAGCATAGGACGACTTAAAAGATATAGTAATAAATATGTGACGAAAGATGGAAGGAAGTAAACATGTCAAGAAGAAAGGGGATATGGACCTACTTACTATTTTGGATAACTTTCCACAGTTAACTATTTATTTTAATACGAAATAACATTGTATAATCATTTTTTTCCTGATTTCTTTTTGTAATAAAAAAATATTTTGGTTGACAACAAACCAATTCCAAGTAGTCAAACTTTCTTTCTGTGTGTCGCATAATGTTCCAAGTTATACTCATGACGCCCGATAACTAATAATACATTGTTTATTGAGACTGTTCTTAAGCTTTATTAGTCAGGAAATAACTTATACATTTTATACATTGTATATATTATACATTACATGTCTGGTTATTTCACACATTTTCGAAATGCTATTATATTGAAGTTACAAAAGTTGAACATCAATATGTAAAAAGGATTGTGTTTAATCGTATAAAATAAATAGAAGTTTTGGTGTTTTGGTGGTTTGGTTAATAACGTTACATGATTCATCCCGCATTACCCTTTACAAGATATCAAAGAAAAGGTTCAAAAAAATATTAAAAAGTGCAAAATAAGAGTAAAACAAGTTAAAAAAATTATTATAATTATTGCCATAATAATAAACACTATAAACTATTATTAAATTTAATTTATTAACACGTTACTTCATTAAGTTAACACATAAATAAAAAAACGTGATAAATTTATTCTTTGACGTAGTATACGTTTTAATGAAGATATATTTGTAAAACATTTTACATTAAATTAAAAATAATCACTATTGTTAACATGTTAGATTGTTATTAAAATTCAACATTAATAATTTAAAACTGTTAATTTAATACTTTTCACATAGGTTTATTTATTTTACCCATCATAACACGTACGTAGCATTATTAAAAATTAAAGGAAAACTAAAAATACGTAGTGTAGTGCAGTGCAGTCATCGTACCTTTGTATAAAGGCAAAGGTTCACAGATAGACTGTGCAAGCTATAGGGCCATCAGTTTGATTAGCTTGGGCGGTAAAGTTTATGCTAAAATATTAGCGAGAAGAATGCAAGAGAGATCTGAAAGGCTGTTGTGGGAGGCCCAAGGAGGTTTTGGACCTGGAAGAGCGTGTATAGATCAGATCTTTTCCCTCCGCATGATCACGGGAAAGTTTTTGGCCCTAAACCAAAAGGTTTTCTGTGCTTTTGTGGATTTGGAAAAGGCGTTTGACAGGGTTGTGAGAAAGAAGATATGGGAGACACTGCCCCGATACAACGTGAACGGACCCTTGCTATAAGACTGTAAAGTCTCTTTACAGAGATCACTCAGCATGTGTGCGAGTAAGAGCTGACATGTCGCCATCCAATCGGGTGTTAAGCAAGGTTTGCGCTATGTCAGCTTGGTTGTTCAATTTGTATTTGGATAGTTGTCTCCAAGGCGTGAAAGACAGTGACATGGGAGTGAAAGTAGGTGACCTTAAAGTCAATTGCTTGCTATACGCAGATGATGCAGTGCTCATTGCATCATCAGAATGTGATCTGCAGGCATTGGTCACCACTCTGAAAGATGGGTGTGAAAATAATGGTCTAAACCTGAATGCAGATAAGACGAAGGTTCTGATATTTGAAAGAAATGAAGAAAGAACAGAATGTAAGATCAACGTGAATGGTAAGATAATAGAACAAGTGAATGAAGTGGTATATTTGGGAAGTATGTTTAGCAGAGACGGAAGATACGAAATGGATGTGGAAAGGCGTATTGCTGCCGGTAACAGATTCAGCGGTGCTCTGGTTGCATTGCTGAGACGGCAAAACGTCAGCATAGCTGCACGTTTGGCTGTACATAATGCGGTTTTACTACCGACGCTGTTATACGGCAACCAAACGTGGGTAACACAGAAGATGGATTTAAGAAAGATGAATGCTGTGGAGATGCGATCTCTTCGAAGAATATGCGGAGTCAGCCTAGCTGACCAAATCCGCAATGAAGAGATCCACAGAATGGCAGGTACTAGTGAAGAATTTACAGTGACAATGAAGAAGAACGTGCTCAGGTGGTTTGGGCACGTCGAACGAATGAGTGATGAAAGAATGGTAAAAAAGATTTATACAGGAAAAGTGAGTGGTAAGAGTGAAAGGGGGAGGCCTCGAGTGACCTTCGAAAACACTGTATCTATGATACTGGAGGAAGGTCACGTAAAAAGAATGAGGACCCCCCGGAGGGCATGTATGAAGAGGTTGATGTCTGTGGCCGAGACGAAAATGGGAATGCAGGGACCCTAGCGTTTGGCGCTCCGTCGTCTCTAGCTACCCCGTAAGGGTTATGGCGTGAAGCTAAATAAATAATAATAAATAAATAATAAACATTTTAATACTTGTCTATCCAAAGACTTCAATTTAAACAATGTTTTTGTTAAAACGTCAATAAATTCAGCGATGTAATTGATACCGTAAACGGCCATTTTGTGAAAATTGACGTCATACTTTACACATGTTTATCAAAGTTACACACATACAAACAAGCTTTTAGAAAGCTTTTGATACGACACGCCAATGTTTGCTTATTTCAATATATATTGTTATTTGAAATTAATACATATGTTTACATATATTTAATCGTGTTTAGTCTTATAAATAATAATAAATATTGACTATGCTTTTACAAACACAGAAGTCCTCATACAGATACACTACATTTACATTTACATTTACATTTACATTTACATTTACATTTACATTTACATTTACATTTACATTTACATTTACATTTACATTTACATTTACATTTACATTTACATTTACATTTACATTTACATTTACATTTACATTTACATTTACATTTACATTTACATTTACATTTACATTTACATTTACATTTACATTTACATTTACATTTACATTTACATTTACATTTACATTTACATTTACATTTACATTTACATTTACATTTACATTTACATTTACATTTACATTTACATTTACATTTACATTTACATTTACATTTACATTTACATTTACATTTACATTTACATTTACATTTACATTTACATTTACATTTACATTTACATTTACATTTACATTTACATTTACATTTACATTTACATTTACATTTACATTTACATTTACATTTACATTTACATTTACATTTACATTTACATTTACATTTACATTTACATTTACATTTACATTTACATTTACATTTACATTTACATTTACATTTACATTTACATTTACATTTACATTTACATTTACATTTACATTTACATTTACATTTACATTTACATTTACATTTACATTTACATTTACATTTACATTTACATTTACATTTACATTTACATTTACATTTACATTTACATTTACATTTACATTTACATTACAGATACATACAGATACAGATAGATATATTTTACATAGATTTTAATATGAAATAGTAATAATATTTAATGTTAGGATCAAATTCATACATGCTAAAGAAGAAAAAAAGCTGTATAAGTTTATTTTGCTTATCATGATAGTTGATGTAGATAAAATAAACAAACTGGAAATTTTGTTAAATATATAACGTCATACAAATTAAGTCTTATATATTCAGCTCACTTATTTTATAAAATACTTAAGAACTATTTGTTAAAGAAACAAGCAGAGCTCAAATGTATTTGACGGATGCATATCTAAATTTGTATTTTTAAAAAGATCAGAGTCGATGAGATTCATCGACACTTATCAGTATTTATTTGATAAGTATGAGTATACTTATCAAATAAAAACTCAATTATATATTTTTTTTTATACATATATATAAAAAAAATTAATTAATACACATAAAAACTTATTATCAATTACAACTAATTTTTACACATGCACTGCACATACGTACATACACTCACTTTTTATAATCACTCACAATAAATGAAATATTAACTAAACTTAAAATTTCATTACGAATAATTCAAATATTTAATTTAAAGAAATCGAAGTTCTCTAATACACCTACTTCTTAGAATCAGTCACAATAAATTAAAACTTAACAATCAAGGAATTAATCACTAAAAGTTACTAAAAGAATAAGAAAACATTTATATGTACTCAGAGTACTACACAAATATGTTCTTATCACTGTCCAACACGAGCACCGAGCAAAAAGTAAATTATTGAAGCGAGTTGTCCGCTATTTATACAAGTTCTCAAATAAGTTGATCGTTTGACTCGATTCCGGAAAACTGTCAATATCGCACGATCACGTGACAGCTTTGACTTGACTAATAACATTAGTCAAATCAAAGCATTAGAAATTAAAGAATCCTAACTTTCATTACACTAATTCTTTAATGGTATTGGTATTTCTTTTGATCTAATTTATGTTATTTTTGCAACGTAATTAACAAAAAATGCTAATAAAGCAACAAATTATTTTTTACTCACAGCATTTACCAAAACACTATCCATTTATATAAATAAAAGGATATCCGAGTAGTTCTAAATCTACCTTATAATATTTTATAAACAATTTGTAAATATGTAACAATTAGCTAATATAATAAGGCTCAGCGGTGACATATACATATTAAAATATTTAGACGGTAGACGAGATAACTAATATTTTAATGAGAATTATACGAATTTGGTTCTTAAATTTAGGCTACTAAGTGTGAGAATTGCATCTTTCCAAATAAATACAAAACGACTAAATATAGCTACAAATATTTCTATACGTAGCGTTATAATATTTTATAAACAGAATTTATGTCAAAAAGTGTTAAACCAACTACCAAAGCTGAAGGTGGCATTTAAATTTTAATTAAAAAGTATGAAAGCGACATTATAGTTATAAATATGTAATAGGGCCTCGAGAGCGGTCCGTGTGAAATGACGCCTTGCTTACTTTGACACTCACATCCCAAACACTTTAATTATATGCATACCAAATACACATACCGATACCAAAAACCATAATTTTTTAAGCGAAATGCTAATGAAATAATTTTAATGACTACATTTTTTTTTGTTAATTTATATATTATTACTTACAATAAGATTAATTAAAGCCGTTATAAGATGCCATTTTCCAAAATCCATAAAAAAAGATATAAATTATTCCATAGATATTGGCTCTTGAGAGAAATAACAGTTTATTTTTTAACAAGTTTGTTTTACTTGCATGCAACCAATTTTATGTATTCACGTAAAAATGTTATTTACTTTTAGACTTTTAATAACATTAAAAACTTAGAATAGATGTTCAAGGTATCCTTGTTCAAACGTAATAATGCAATTATTACGGCAACAGTACGCTCTTCGTAATAAAAGTAAGAAATCTAAAAAAACATATCTGAAGTGAAAATTAAAATAAGGATAACAATATTGTTTATTTTATCTTTTTATCGTTTTTATTCATTTTATTATTATTAAGTCTAAAGAAAAAAAATCACTCTGTAACTAGATCGGATACCCGACCTATCCCGCCATTGCGATGTCGATTCAGACTGAACCGCTGAATGTGCTACGCAGCTGCTACAAATTGTGTACGTGAGTGCGCTTGCCATGCGGTAAGCGATGTAAACTGTTTAATCTGATGCTGTAAATTATAAGAATATTACAAGACCGACTTATTGAAACATTAAGTAACATATATTATATAGCTCATTAAAATATCAGCATATTTAAACGTGCTTAGAGCGTTGCCCCTCTAAGAATATAATCTTCTGCTTATAATGTTTTTAACTAATTTTACTGTTTAATTATAGTTATAAAAACTACAAACTTAATAGTGAACCCGTGTTTTTGAATGGATAATTGACACATTAAGACTATATGTGTAAAACGTTCATTTCATAAAACATATGTAGCAAAAACTAGCTCTTATACGAAATGAATCGAGTTTCTCACATCAGGTATATAATGTATGACAGTCGTTTAAAGACACCCTACTAGAGAGCTACTCACATAAGCGCATCGTATGTACGGAAAGATAATAATCTTCATTAGACAATTTAATAATAAATTTAAAAAACTAAATGAATAGAAAAAAATTGTCAAAGTGACACAAATATTCAACGGACAACAACGATCTTATTTCACCTTTCTTTCACCGGCTATGGAATTAAAATGTTATGTCTTTGTAGAATGTCATATTTTTCCAGAAACTGCATACAAAATATTAAAACTTCACAAACAAGTTCATAAGCTTGAGTCAGTACTCTAATTAGATTTATGTAAGCAACTATACGGATTCAATGTTAGTATATTCATAGGAAGTTAATAAGAAGACTTGGAAATTTCATGATAATAATTCCAAGTGAACCAGCTTTGTGTATAGTTTCAGTAAGGTTCTGCAGTATGCTATTAATATATGTTAGTCCAATAAAATATACATTATAATGTATTAATATAAACATTATATTTGTAGTCACTCTTCATGTAAAAAATGATGATGATTCTACCGATAAAAATATGTTAACCGATAATAATAGATATATTTTCATACAAGATGTTACCGTTAAATATAACTTAGATCACCGTGGTATGTGTTTTACGGGGTCTTAGATCGGGACTTTAAGTTGGGGTTCATTCTACAATGAATGTAAAAGTTGTGATATGAGTATCTACAAAAAACTATTCATTGATTTATCATAGACGATATTTTTTTAATAAAGAATAATATTTTTTTAATGTATGGTTAGTTACAGAAAGAGTTCTGCCTTTATTTATCAAACAATTATTTGACAAAAAAAAAATATAATATTGGAAGTTATTCCTACATTTCCGCCATTATTTACCACTTATTTGATAGCACTAGTCCATTTCTAATACTATTGAATTTATATATTTCATTAAAATATTCTCCCCTCTATTAATACTTCAAATCTAATCATTAAAAACTTTTAATGACTGTAATTCAGATGTAATAAGATAATAATTAATGAAACCGAAACTGTGTCAAAACAAGAAGTAGCGTCAACTATTTCATGAATAACAAAGCTAACCCTTAACTAAATAATAATCTTTACAGAAATCTTGGCTTAATTTAACAATGTTCTTTCAGGTACATGGGTATATTAATTGAAATTTGTAATGAAAACTAGTATACTGTTAGAATGTTGTTATGTTGGATCAATCCCGTTATAATTAAGGATTATATATTGTATGTTCAAATTTTATTCACATTTATATTTCATTGTAACTATACAATTTTTATTAAAACAACTCGCTTTTAAAAACCACTCGACTTTAATGACAAAGACAATAATTATAAAATGTGACATTGTTTTGTGATTTTATTTCATCGCATCGTATTTTATGATAATACAAATGTAAGGTCCATAATTATTTATCAAGTATCGCAATTTCCTTTATAAAAGGGATAGAGGCTTAGTTTATAAATACACCACTTATGCTTGCCTTTTTGACCCCTGAATACCAGATGAGCATCATCTACTAAGTAGTGGTTGTATGTTATATGAGTTATTTACAATACATCCTGTGTACAACCTTATTAAATAACTAATGAGTAGGAATATCCACATAATGATGTTTCTCAGTTCAGTTATTTGATGTACCTTGATGAATGTAAAAGATTATGTTAATTTTAGTTTTAAAACAGTAACAAGGACAAACCTTTACAACAAATCTACATGAAATAGACAATTAAATAACATTTTAAAATGTTTGTCCATCGTATGTTTATCTGTTTTATGTTACTCAAAAACCACGATCAGATATTGATATATTTTTTTAATTTGGTTAAAGTTTTTTGTCTACTTGCTTGGCATAATATCTTACGTTTTTTACGGGAAAACACCAATACCAATGTAGGTTAAATATGTGTTAAAAAAATATTAAACACGCAATAGATTGATTTTGATACAATTTGGTGTTTTATCGTCATATTAAGATTTAAATAATGAGAGTAACTTCACGAGCAATGGTTTGATTAAAAAGGAAAGTGAAAAAAAAATCAACAATATTTAATTTTTCAACTCTTCGCTAGGCCGCTTTGTATATATATGTATTTATGCGAAGGTCTTGTAACGTTGAAGAACCTAGCGGTATAAATATTAAAAGATATATGAAAATAATATAATATGTATCTATTAGTGGAGCGGTAATACATTTTTATAAATTCGTAAAGGTCTTGCCCGGCAGTCCGTCCGTAAAACAAGGCAGCGTTAATGCCTAAAGCATTATTTATATTTAACTTATACCTTGGAGGTATTTTAATATTGTTGAAAGAATATTTATAATCAGACAAGTAGTTCCTAAGAATATCCACTACATACAAATTGCACAAATATTAACTTTCTACAATATCCGTATAGAAGTCCATTTAAATGTATGTTTACTATTTCTTTATTACATTTCCTTGGAAGTTTTATTTGAAAAATATTATAAATGTTATCTCATTACTTATAGTGAAGTTTATGAGTTCATTATCACATATATAACTTTATAAATAACACATTCTCTAATTGGACGAAGGCTTTTGTAAACTCATGAATAGAAGCATCACTATGTTAAAAACGACCATGTGATTTAATAATTACTTAATAACTTTTGTTATAAATGGAAGTATAAATACGAATAAAAACATAAAGCAACTATTCGTTTTGAAGTTTTTGACGTAAAAATTTATTTGATAAAATTTTTGATAAATTTCATTTGGTAAAAAAAATAAAAGACATGTTAAAATAGCTTGTATTTATGTATTTATCTTATATATATATATATATATATATATATATATATATATATATATATATATATATATATATATATATATATATATATATATATATATATATATATATATATATACATATATATATTCCTTGTTCAACCGAAAGTATAAAAAATAAGGTTTTATATACTGTGGGCTTTTATGTAGGGCTTCCATATAATATGATATTATAATACTAATTAGTAAACAATTCAAATGGATTTAACTTTTTTACTTAAATTATAAATTTTATATATTCCATTTAAAAATTAATCATGATTTAAAAGTTATCAAAACAATCAATTTAAGGCAAAAAAATCATTATTTTCACCAAATGGTCAAAATTATTCAATGGACCATTAGAATCACGTTGAAAACCCATTTCCATAAAACTCTTCTTAAACAATAAGTTCTTAATGAATATTAGTAAGAATTATATATTATATTTAATGAAATATATGAAGTAATTACATGAACGATAATATTTAATACTAAAAGACAGTAAGCTGGTTTATCTTATACAAAGTACACAAAAGTTGAGTAAAGACGCCCTGAAACTTTTGGACGGCGCAAATAAAATGTAAATTAGCCGTACTTGTGCTTTGGGATGGTTGAATTTAGGAGTTGTTCAATATTAACGACGTCAAGCCGAGCATCCGAGTAAATTCCACGGTTTTTATTGCCTGATAATTGCTCCAGGACACTTTAAAACTATATTTATTTGTACAAACTTTATCGAATTCCTACAGGACACTTTTTAGTTCATAAATATTCATACACAGTAATTTAGCACACTAAATAGGCCAACTTTAATTTAAATAACTTTTAATACAATTAATTGATTAAATAATATAAAATATAGGTGTTACGTAAATTTGTATTTTATGTATTTAGATGTTCTTAGGACTTAGGTACAAAATTTTAATATTTCGGTAATTTTGGGTACACTCAACTCGGGTAACTCAATAATATATGCTAGAAGCCTAGTCTTAGCTTTACAAAGTTTTCATGAAATATGTTAAAAAAATGTAAGATCGTTCAGAGTACATCGCTTGAAGCGATGAAAGTTAAACTTAGAAGACCTGAGGCGTCGTAAGCGGAATCTAAAACTGACTAATTAGCCAAGTCTTCCAACTGTATCAATAATCGGTTGCTTAAAGTTTCTGTTACGTATTTTTCTAACGAACAATATTGCGATGGAGTTCTAGAAGAAAATTTTACTTCACAAACTTAGGAAACACATTGTAAAAGTTATTTTTTATATAATATACTTTATGAATATAATTCTCGAATTTAAATTTGTCTTTTATAAGAAAAAAATCTCAAGAACATCCATCTTTGAGACTAATGGTTCTAATAATTTATAGACCTCCAAACGTCAGGTGAGGTTTAGACAATCGCTTAATAATTTGAACATTGTTTCAAGGTTACCTGGAAAGTGATGGTTCATTTATAACATTTTATATAACGCACACGTTGTGTTATTAAGATGAATGTTTTATTTTTGTCATCAAAATCTTAACGTATTTACAGAGGTTTTGAGGTAAAGTGTCGTCACAGCCGTATTACGCACCGATTAATGCTATTGTATTCCACAAATCCTTTAAGACCTGCAGATTATATGGATTGATGAGGTCCTGTCTTTCATGAAAATTGAAAAACTTGTTTGTATTATGATATCATTTTAAGTTACTTCGTGTTCCTCCTCAGTGTGTTCGAATTTCTTTAAAATATTACGCACATTTCGCCTAAAAATAGTACATAATTCCACAGATGGTTGTATAAATTTTATCTGAATATTATAACAAGGTTTGATAGTAAAAACGGTATGTATATTTGACAGTAGAAGTCATGAAGTTCTCATAGTACAAAAAGAAGTCCCAATAATTCTGACTTAGAAAAAAGTAAAAATAAGCTAAGTAACTATATTTATTTATTAGTTTAAAAAACACATATGAAGTATAAGACTCTAAGTTGGACAAAAATTTTTATTCCAAAATATAATACGATGCTTTACGATAGAATGACGAATGACATATCATAGAATTTAATTTCAGAGTTACCGTTAAAGAAACCTGATGTCTGTCAATTTAAAGAAAATCCATCTTCTCGTTCATACTTATACATTATATTGTATCTTTTTGTTTGATAACACAGAAATGTATATTTTTGAAAAGTAATAATTTTAATACAAATTTTAATTCCAATAATAGTATTACAATTTCCACTTTCATTAATTCACATCAGAGCACTAATAATATATGAAATTAATATTTTTCAATTATAATAATTACGCTAGCGATAGACGCCAACACGAATTCCAGGAACTTCGATTTTATTGAAATAGATAAAATCAATCTGTTATCATTAGACCATCAAAATGGCCGGATATTCTGATATATTTACCATTAATTAGTAAAATAACAATTATTACAGTATTTTTTCATAAACTTAGTTTCTGTTCTGAAAGCTCTAAATCTAAATTCTGATACATTATTTGGACACTATTACAAAGGGCTTTATAAAGGATCATCATATATTCAGGGATAACCTGTCATAGGCTTATCGAATTATTTGCCATGGTTCTAGTTGTTCGTACATTGCTCACTAAATATATTAACGTTTGTGAAACAGTGATCACAATAAAAAAAACCCCCGGCTGAGTTTGTTGTGTGGTTCTTCTCAGACCAGGGCGCTTTTGGAACACTCGTAGCCTTATTTTAAGTTGGAGTGTCTTTACGGAAGGGCTTATTTTGTTACATACGATATCAAAATTATATTACTTATTATTATTATTATTTATATTAACTTATTATTATTTATATTATATTAATCATTGGCGGTTTTAAAGTTAACATGATTCAAAGCCAACAAAATATAATTCGTTTTGTCTTTTGATTGAATGGGATGACTTAAAAGGTATAGTAGTATATATGTGACGAAGGAAGGAAGAAAGTAAATATGTGAAGAAGGAAGAGGAAGAGGAAGGCCTACTTACTATTTTGGATAACTTTCCACAGTTTACCGTTTATTTTAAATAAAATATATTCTACAATCATTTTTTTTCCTGATATCTTTTTATAATAAAATATTTCAGGTGACAACAAACCATTTCCAAGCAGCCAAACTTTCTTTCTGTATGTCGCATAATGTTTCAAGTTATACTCATGACGCCCTATAACTAATAATACATTGTTTATTCAGAATTTTCTTAAGCTTCACGAAATACATCACGAAATAACTTATACATTTTGTTCTTTGTACTCGTATATATTAAACATTACATGTCTGGTCATACATTTTCGAAATGCGATAATATTGAAGTTGCAAAAGTTGAACATCAATATGTAAAAAGGATTGTGTTTAATCGTACAAAATAAATAGAACTTTAGGTCTTTTGAGGTTTGGTGAATAAAGTTACATGATTCATCCCGCATTGCCCTTCACAATATATCAAAGAAAATATTCAATAGTTAACTAGATATTGCAGAATAATATTAAAAGACTTGATAAATAATAATAAAATAATTATTAACATAATAATATATACTATAAACTAATAATGTACTCAACTCATTAACAAGTTAATTTACTTGTTCTAGTTATTACACAATATTACAAATATGTAAATAAAACATAAATAAAAGAAAACGTGACAAATTTACTCTTTGAAGAATATACGTTTTTTAAGATATATTTGTAAAACATTTTACATTAAATTAAAGAGAATCAATATTGTTAACAAGTTAGATTGTTATAAAAATACAACATTCATTAATTAAAAACTATTAATTTAATAATAATAATACTTTTTAGATAAATATGTATATTTTTCCATCATAATTTGATTGTGAAAACGTACATATCATTATTAAAAACTAAAGGAAACCAAAAATACAATATAAAAAAATACTTTAAATTATATTTTGCAGGTAACAAAATAAGTAGGTATTTATTTTGTTAAATTATCACTGGTATAAGGTACTTATAAATTTCTTGAGCACTGTTTATTAACAAAATAAATATTTTAATACTTGTCTATCCAAAGATTTCACTTTTAAAACTTTTTTGTTTAAAATAAAACAGAAAATCTAAATAAGTCAATAAATTCAGTCATGTAATTGATATCGTAAACGGTCATTTTGTGGAAATTGACGTTATACCTTCCACACATGTTTATCAAAGTTACACACACATACACACAAGCTTTTAGTAAGCTTTTGATGCGACACGCCAATGTTTGTTTATTTCAATATGTATTGTTATTTTAAAACAATAGATATGTTTACATATATTTAATCGTGTTTAGTTTAACGAATAATAATAAATATTGACTTCACTGTTACAAACACAGAAGTCCTCATAGAAATACTTTTACATACATTTTAATATGAAATAGTTATAAAATTTAATGTCAGGATCAAATCCATACATATTAAACATAAAAAAAATATACTAGGTGTATAAAAGTTTTTTCTTTGTATTTTTTACTGCTCATTTTATTGTTAGTTCTTGAAAAACGGTAAAGTATTTAACAACCTAAAAAACTCTATTTTAATAAAAAAAAATACACAAACTACAAAAACTACTTTAGGTTATGTAATGATAGTTGATGTACATTAAATAAACAAACTACAAATTTTGCATAATATATTTCCGTAATTTATTGAAATATATAAAGTCATACAAATTAATAATAATAATAATAATAATAACAAGAATAAGAAAGAATAAGAAAACAGCACACTGGAAAGATAACAATTTTAAATCAAAACAATAATTAATAACAACTAATTTAAAATAATCCAAGTTTTCTAATACACTCACTTCTAATAATCACAATAGGTACTACACCAATATGTTCTTATCACTGTCCAACTCGAGCACAAAGTAAAAAGTAAATTGTCATAGCGAGTTGTCCGCTATTAATACAAGTTCTCAAATAACTTGATCCTTTGACTCGATTCCGGAAAACTGTCAATATCGCACAATCACGTGACAGCTTTGACTTGACTAATAACATTAGTTAAATCAAAGCATTAGAAATTAATGAATTCTTACTTTCATTACACTATTCTTAAATGTGATTGTTATTTCTTTTGATCTAATTTATTTTATTTGTGCAACGTAATTAACAAATTCTAATTACGCAACAAATTATTATTTACCCCCAATAATTATCAAAACACTATCCATTTATAAAATAAAAGGATAGCCGAGTAGTCCTAAATCTACCTTATAATACAAACAACTTGTAAATATGTAACAAGTAGTTAATATAATAAGGAGGCCTTTGAGGTTCAGCGGCGACATATACGTATTAAGACATTTAGACGGTGGACGAGATCACTCTTATTTTAGTGAGTATTATATAAATTTGGTTCTTAAATCCAGTCTGCTAAGTTTGAGAATCGCATCTTTCCAAATAAATACAAACGGCTAAATAGTTGCCATAAATATTTTTATACCTAATGTTATAACATTTTATAAACAGAATTTATGTCAAAAAGTGTTAAACCAACTAGCAAAGTTGAAGGTAGCATTTAAATTTAAATTAAAAAATATGAAAGCGACATTTTAGTTATAAATATGTAATAGGGACTCGAGAGCGGTCCGTACGAAATGTCGCCTCGCTTACTTTAGAACTCATATCCCAAACACTTCAATTATACACATACGGTGTCTACAGATACAAAAAAATATATAATTTTCATAAGCGAAATGCTAATAATACATAATTTTAATGTAGTTAATGACTACATTTTCTTTTCTTGTTAATTAACATATTTTTATTTAAATTAAGATTCATTAAAGACGTTATACAATGTCTATTTTCCAAAATCCATGAAAAAAATATAATTTATTCCATAGATATTGGCTCCTGAGAAAAACGTCAGTTTATTTTTTACAAGATAGTTTTATTTGCATGCAATTATTTTCGTTTATCCTCGTAAAGATGTTAATTACTTTTAGACGTTTAATAACTTAAAAAACTTACAATAGATGTTCAAGGATACCTTCTTCAACCGTGACAATGCAATTATTATGGCAACAGTTTGCTCTTCGTAGAAAAATAAGAAATCTAGAAAAATATATTTGAAGTGAAAATTAAAATAACGATAACAATATATTTTATATTCATTTTATTACTATTAAGATATCTAAGAAATAAAATCATCCTGTAACCAGTTCGGATTCCCGACCTATACTGCCATTGCGATGTCGATTCAGACTCGTGAACCGCTGAATGTGCTACGCAGCTGCTGCAGATTGTGTACGTGAGTATGCTTGCTATGCGGTAAGCGGTGTAAACTGTTTAATATTATACTGTAAATAAATATAAGAATATTACGAGACCGGCTTATTGTAACATTAATTAACATATATTATCAAGCTCATTAAAATATCTCATTGTTCCTCTAACGATATAATCTCCTGCTTATAATGTTGTATAGTAATAAAAATAACAAACTAAATATTGAATCCGAGTTCTTCTAAATTATATTCATAGGAAGTTGTTAAGAAGACTTGGAAATTTCATGATATTAATTAACAGTAAACCCACTTTGAGTATGGTTTAAGTAAGCTTGTGCAATATGCTATCAATATATGTTAGTCCAATCAAATATACATTGTAATGTATTAATATATACGTAATATCTGTAGTGTGTAGTATGTATTAATATATACGTAATGTTTCTGTTTGTAAATATTTTTCAAACAAATATTATAAGCAGTTAAGCAAATACTTTAGAATTACTCTCAAATCCTATTTCATTTTTAAAGGGTTTTAATTAAGATTCTTAAAAAGAATCTAATTTTATCAAAAAATAATAGAATAATGAATGATATGAATACATTTAGTTCACTTTAACCCTATAGGTAAAAAGTGGAAATGAACATGTTAAATGAGAAGTTTAGTAAAATGTGAATCATTTAGTAGATATTTATTTTGCATATCAAGTGAAGTCAGCAAGCCGTAACAAAATTCATGGTGTAAAGTGAACAGCTAGAACAGCTATAGCATTTAACTGTCCAAGTCAACACTAAACCGAAAACGTCCAGCACTGACAGCGTGAAGCTTCCGCTAGACTGCATGTTGTATATTATTTTAAGCAAACTTTTTTTTTATGCTACATATATAGCTTTAAATTCATTAGGTTTATCTATATGTATAAATGATTTTTGAATGCTTTTGCATTCTTAATTGATATCTCCATTTATTCTGTGATTCTTACTATATTTTACTTTTAAAGGAAATAAATAAATCTACCTAAATATTTAAGCATAGTCTAGTAAGATGTTGCTACAAAGCATAATAATATTGTGTTACAAAACGGAGTAGATGGCATAATGTGGTTTTTATGAAACATACGAGTTAAAGTTTAAAAATACAATTTGAAATGCCATTTATATATATTATGTTTAAATAAACATATATAATAAGTATCTTTAATCTCTTATGACAATAGTAATAATAGATTTGGTTTGGTTTGGTTTGGTGGACCTAATTCACTTAAATCGGAATCAAATTCGAATAAAATTCTTGATTACTGTTATTTCCTTATAAGCAAGTTAATTGTTAAAGGGGTATTAGTAATAAAAGACACACACACGACGCTCTTGTATTACGGGACGGAAAAAAATAAAATTGTCAAATCATTAACCCAAATTACTTTTCCGTTCGATACCAGTTTATATTTCATATAACGTTTCATCTGAAAACAACAAATATTACATTACTTCGATTAATTTTAATATTTTAATAAATATAACTTGGTTTAAACACAGGTTAGAGTTTATTCTACAATGAATGTAAAAGTTGTAATATGAGTATATACAAAAAACTATTCATTGATTTATCATAGGCAATATTGTTCTTAATTAAATAAGAATGAATTTTTTTAATGTAGACATATGGTAAGTTATAGACAAAGTTCTGCCTTTATTTATCAAACAATTATTTGGGATTTTTTCCCAGATAATATCGGAAATGGTTCCTTCATTTCCGCCATTATTTTAAACTTATTTGACAGCACTTGTCCATTTCCAATATGGAATTTAAATATTTCATTAAAATATTGTCCTATTTATTATTACTTCTATTGTAATCATAAAAAATCTTTAATGAATGTAATTCTCATGTAATATTATAATAATTAATGAAACCAAAACCGTGTCCAAACAAGAAGTAACATCAACTATTTCACTATTTCATGAATAACAAAGCCAACCCTTATCTAAATAATAATCTTCATAGAAATCTTGGCTTAATTTAACAAAGTTCTTTCAGGTACATGGGTATATTAATTCAAATTTCTAATTAAAACTAATATACTGCTAGAAGGTTATTATGTTGGATCAATCCCGTTATAATTAAGGATTATATATTGTATATTCAAATTTTATTCACATTTATATTTCATTGTACCTGTAAAATTTTAATTAAAACAACTCTCTTTTAAAAACCAATCGACTTTAATGACAAAGACAATAATCATAAAATATGAAATTGTTTTGTGATTTTATTTCATCGCATCGTATCTTATGATAAAACAAATGTAAGGTCCATAATTATTTATCAAGTATCGCAATTACCTTTATACAAGGGATAGAGGCTTAGTTTATAAATACACCACTTGTGCTTGCCTTTTTGACCCCTGAATACCAGATGAGCATCATCTACTAAGTAGTGGTTGTATGTTATATGAGTTATTTACAATACATCCTGTGTACAACCTTATTAAATAACTAATGAGTAGGAATATCCACATAATGATGTTCCTTAGTTCAGTTATTTGATATACCTTGATGAATGTAAAATATAATGTTAATTTAGTTTTTAAAACAGTAACAAGGACAAACCTATACATAAAATCTACATGAAATTGACAATTAAATAACATTTTAAAATGTTTGTCCATTGTACGTTTATCTGTTTTATGTTACTCAAAAACTACGATCAGATATTGATATATTTTTTTGATTTGGTTCAAGTTTTTTGTCTACTTGCATGGCATAACATTTTACACTTCTTACGGGAAAACATCAATTCCAATGTAGGTTAAATAAATGTTATATAAATATTAAACACACAATAGACTGATTTTGATACTATTTGGTGTTTTATCACCATATTAAGACTTAAATAATAAGAGTAACTTCACGAGCAATGGTTTGATTAAAAAGAAAGGTGAAAAAGAAATAAACAAAACTTAATTTTTCAACTCTTCTTCAGGCCGCTTTATATATATATATATATATATATATATATGTATGTATTTATGCGAAGGTCTTGTAACGTTGAAGAACCTAGCGGTATAAATATTAAAACATATATGAGAACAATACAAAAAAATTGAAAATATATGAAAATAATATAATATGTATCTATTAGTGGAGCGGTAATACATTTTTGTAAATTCTTAAAGGTCTTCCCGCAATTCCGTCCGCAAAACAAGGCAGCGTTAATGCCTAAAGCATTACTTATCTTTAGCTTATACCTTGGAGGTATTTTAATATTGTTGAAAGAATATTTATAATCGGACAAGTTGTTCCTAAGAATATCCACTACATACAAATTGCACAAATATTAACTTTCTACAATATCCGTATAGAAGCTCATATAAATTTATGTTCACTATTTCTTTATTACATTTCCTTGATAGTTTTGTATGTAAAATATTATAAATGTTATTTCATTATTTATAGTGAAGTTTATGAATTCATTATCACATATATAACTTTATAATTAACACATTCTCTAATTGGATGAAGGTTTTTCTAAACTCATGAATAGAAGCATCACTAAGTTAAAAACAACAATAATGACTTACTAACTTTTGTTATAAATAAATGGAAGTATAAATATGAATAAAAACATAAAGCAACTATTAGTTTTGAAGTTTTTGACGTAAAATTCATTTGATGAAATTTTTGATAAATTTCATTTCATAAAAAAATAAAAGACATGTTAAAATAGCTTGTATTCATTTTTTTATCGGTGAGAATAAAATATATATATATATTTCCCTTGTTCAACTGAAAGTATAAAAAATAAGGTTTTATATACTGTGGGCTTTTATATAGGGCTTCCATATAATGTGATATTATAATACTAATTAGTAAACAATTCAAATGGATTCACATTCAATTTTTTTACTAAAATTATAAATTTTAAATATACCATTTTTAAATAAATTATGATTTTTAAAGTTATCAAAACAATCAATTTAAGGCAAAAAAAATCATTATTTTCTCCAATTGTTCAAAATTATTCAATGGACCATTAGAATCACGTTGAAAAGCAAATTAATTTTCCGATTTCAATAATACTCTTCTTAAACAATAAGTTCTTAATGAATATTAATAAGAATTATATATTACATGAACGATAAGATTTAATACCAAAAGACAGTAAGCTGGTTTATCTTATACAAAGTACACAAAAGTTGAGTAAAGACGCCCTGAAACTTTTGGGCGACGCAAATAAAATGTAAATTAGCCGTACTTGTGCTTTGGGATGGTTGAATTTAGGAGTTGTTCAATATTAACGACGTGAAGCCGAGCATCCGAGTAAATACAACGGTTTTTGTTGACTGATAATTTCCAACACTTTAAATCTATATTTCTTTGTACAAACTTTCTCTAAATCCTACAGGACACTTTTTAGTCTATATATTTATACATATATAGTAATTTATATCACTAAACAGACCAACTTCTAAAAAGTTATACAGTTAATTGATTACATATTATAAACACCTATATGTGTTAAGTAAATTTGTATTTAGATGTATCGATAGATGTACTTGGGAGTTAGGTAAAAAATTTTAATATTTCATTAATTTCGGGCACACTGAACTCTGGTAACTCAGTAATATATTTTAGAAGCCTAGCCTTAGCTCTACAAAGTTTTAATGAAATATCTTAGAAAAAATGTAACACCGTTCAGAGTACATCGCTTGAAGCGATGAAAGGGAAACTTCGAAGACCTGAGGCGTCGTAAGCGGAGTCTAAAACTCACTAATTAGCCAAGTCTTCCAACTGTATCAATAATCGGTTGCTTAAGGTTTCTGTTCTAACGAACAATATTACGATGGAGTTATAGAAGATAATTTCACTTCATAAACTTAAGTAACATATTGTAAAAGTTATCTTATATAAAAGATACTTTATGAATGTAATACTCGAATTTAAATTTGTCTTTTATAAGAAAAATATCTTAAGAACATCCATCTTTGAGACTAATGGTTCTAATAATTTATAGACCTCCAAACGTCAGGTGAGGTTTAGACAATCGCTTAATAATTTGAACATGGTTTCAGAGTTACCTGGAAAGTGGTGGTTCATTTATAACATTTTATATAACGTACACGTTGTGTTATTAAGATAAATGTTTTATTTTTGTCGTCAAAATCTTAACGTATTTACAGAGATTCTGAGGTAAAGTCTCGTCACAGCCGTTATTACGCACACCTGCTTCAGATTAGTGGCATTGTATTCCACAAATCCTTTAAGACCTGCAGATTGTATGGATTGATGAGGGCTTGTCTTTCATGAAAATCGAAAAACTAGTTTGTATTATGATATCATTTTAAGTTACTTCGTGTTCCTCCTCAGTGTGTTCGAATTTCTTTAAAATATTACGCACATTTCGCCTTAAAATAGTACATAATTCCACAGATGAATGCATAAATTTTATCTGAATTTTATAACAAGGTTTGATAGTAAAAACGGTATGTATATTTGACAGTAGAAGTCATGAAGTTCTCATAGTACAAAAAGAAGTCCCAATAATTCTGACTTAGAAAGAAGTAAAAATAAGCTAAGTAACTATATTTATTTATTAGTTAAAAAACACATATGAAGTATAAGACTCTAAGTTGGACAAAAATTTTTATTCCAAAATATAATACGATGCTTTACGATAGAATGACGAATAACATATTATAGAATTTAATTTCAGGGTTACCGTTAAAGAATCAAACCTGATGTCTGTCAATTTAAAGAAAATCCATCTTCTCATTCATACTTATACCTTATATTGTATCTTTTTGTTTGATAACACAGAAATGTATATTTTTCAAAAGTAATAATTTTAATACAAATTTTAATTCCAATTTTAATACAATTTCCACTTTCATTAATTCACATCAGAGCACTAATGATATATGAAATTAATATTTTCCAATTATAATAATTACACTAGCGATAGACGCCAACACGAATTCCAAGAACTTCGATTTTATTGAAATAGATAAAATCAATCTGTTATTATATATATATATATTTTGTTAAATTATCACTGGTATAAGGTACTTTCACGTGACAGCTTTGACTTGACTAATAACATTAGTGAAACCAAAGCATTAGAAATTAATGAATTTTCACTGTCATTACACTAATTCTTAAATGTGATTGTTATTTCTTTTGATCTAAATTATCTTATTTTTGCAACATAATTAACAAATGATAATTACGCAACAAAATATTATTTACCCACAATATTTATCAAAACATTATCCATTAATAAAAATAAAAGAATACCGGGGCAGTCCTAAATCTACTTTATAATATTTTTTAAATATTTAACAAATAGTTAATATAATAATAAGATCTTTAGTGAGTATTATATGAATTTGGTTCTTAATTCCAGTCTGCTAAATTTGAGATTTATATCTTTCCAAATAAATGCATACGACTAAACATAGCTATAAATATTTTTTTACGTAACGTTATAACATTTTGTAAAAAGAATTTATGTCAAAAAGTATTAAACCAATTACCAAAGTTGAAGGTATTTAAATTTTAATTAAAAAATATGAAAGCGACATTTTAGTTATAAATATGTAATAGGGACTCGAGAGCGGTCCGTGTGATATGCAGCCTCGCTTACTTTGGAACTCATATCCCAAACACTAATTATACACATAAGGTCTCTACAGATACCAAAAACCATAACTTTTTTATAAGCGAAATGCTAATAAAACATAATTTTTTAATGTAGTTAATGACTACATTTTCTTCTCTTGTTAATTTATATATTATTATTTACATTAAGATTGATTAAAGACGTTATAAGATGTCAATTTTTCAAAATCCATGAATAAAATATAAATTATTCCATAGATATTGGCTCTTGAGAGAAATAACATTTTATTTTTTAACAAGTTTGTTTTATTTGCATGCAACTATTTTTATGCATTCACGTCAAAATATTCATTAATTTCAGACTTTAAATATCATTAAAAACTAAGAATAGACTTTGTTTGAGGATACCTTGTTCAAACGTAATAATGCAATTATTACAGCAACAGTTCGCTCTTTGTAGTAAAAGTAGAAAAAATTTAGAGAAATATACTTGAAATTAAAATAAGGATAGCAATATTGTTTATATTAAATTTATTAATTATATAACAAAATTATTACTATTAAGTCTAAAGAAATAAAATCACCCTGTAACTAGTTCGGATACCCGACCTATCCCGCCATTGCGATGTCGATTCAGACTCGTGAACCGCTGAATGTGCTACGCAGCTGCTACAAATTGTGTACGTGAGTGCCCTTGCTATGCGGTCAACGATGTAAACTGTTTAATATGTTGCTGTAAAATATAAGAATATTACGAGACGGACTTATTAAAACATTAAGTAACATATATTGTCTGTCATGTATTAAAATATATGCATGTTTAAACGTGCTTAGAACGTTGTTCCTCTAAGAATTTAGCCTTCTGCTTATAATGTTTTTAACTAACTTTACTGTTTAATTATAGTAATAAAAACTACAAACTTAATAGTGAATACGTGTTTTTGAATGGATAATTGATACATTAAGACGTTACACTATATCTGTAAAACGTTCAATTCATAAAACATATGTAGCAAAAACTAGCTCTTATACGAAATGTATCGAGTTTCTCACGTCAGTTATATAATGTATGACAGTTGTTTAAAGAACGACACCCTACTTGTGAGCTACTCACGTAAGCGCATCGTCTGAACGGAAAGATAATAATCTTCATTAGATAATTTAATAATAAATATAAAAAAAGTTGTCAAAGTAACACAAATGTTCAACGGACAACAACGGTACGGCTATGAAATTAAAATGTTATGTCTTTGTAGAATGTCATATTTTTCCAGAAACTGCATATAAAATATTAAAACTTCAGAAACAAGTAATAAGCTTGAGTCAGTACCCTAATTAAATTTATGTAAGCAGCAGGATTCAATGTTAGTATATTTATAGGAAGTTATTAAGAAGACTTGGAAATTTCATGATAATAATTCCAAGTAAACCCGCTTTGTGTATAGTTTCAGAAAGCTTCTGCAGTAGACTATTAATATATGTTAGTCCAATAAAATATACATTATAATGTACTAATATAAACATAATGTTTGTAGTCACTCTTCATATAAAAAAATATGTTGATTCTACCGATAAAAATATGCTATACAAGATGTTATCGTTAAATAGAACTTAGATCACCATGGTATGTGTTTTACTGGGTCTTAGACCGGGACTTTAAAGGCGCCGATTCTTTATTTCGCATTTTGTGCTTACGAGGCAATTTACGCAATCTGTAAAAAATCATATCGGATGAATACTTAATGAAGCATGGACATTATATACATTAAACAGAAGTTTAAGTGTTGTTAAGTGTTAAGTGTTTTTATTTTTATTTATAATATACATAATTTAAAAAAATATTAATGTAAATACTTTGATAGGAAAACGTATTACATAATAACATAGCGTACATATTAAATATACGAATATTAGTGACTGTCTGTTTGCATTTGTGTCGCTTTAAGTGGTTATTAAAACAAGGCTGATAAGTAAAAACCTAGCAATATATTTTTTTAAACCATATATTTAAACAAAATTACAATTGTCAATAATATTTAATTTCACATTAATTTATAAGCTTTCCTTGTCAAATATTTAAATACGAGACCAACCGTTTGTTCAATTAGTTTATATAAAAATATTTTATTTAATACTATATCTTTTTCTAACATTGATGATTGCAATCTTTACATGAAAATAGGCCATATTCTTCATTAAGTTTTTTTTTACTTTCTTCCTCGGACCCTTCTAAAGTAAACATAAATCAGAATTACCAAATTTTTTTTCTATTAAAGTATGAGAAATATCTTGTAGTAGGTTAAAGGAAAAGGAAAAATAAATATATATCGAGTATAAGAAGTGACAAAAGAGGAATAGCACTTCAGCCTAGTTATTATTCTAGTTGCGTATTAAAACAGTTTCTATAATTTAGCGTTTACTCTAAACTTAAATTATAAGTGATATTTAAATCAGGACATTTGTAATAAAAAAAATTGTGTCAAAGGCTTAAAGCCGACCAATTCTAAAAAGAAGATCATTCTCTCTTACACTTTGATTTTACATCGCTGCTATACTTGCTATTGCTATGCTATAGGTGCCATAGATTTAAATGCACACTGATTTTCAAAACACATTTAGCAGATTTTTTTCATTGAATGTAGATTTGGGAATTAGTTCACTTTAAACCTAAAAGTAAAAAGAGAAAATGAACATGTTAAATGAAAAGTTTAGTAAAATGTGAATCATTTAGTAGATGTGTGCTTTGCATATCAAATAAAGTAAGCAAGCCGTAATAATTATTAATAACCTATAATAATAATACATTTAAAAAATAGTCTTGAACCAAAAATATTGTTTAAAATTATTCCTCATTTTCCGGCGTTATTTTCCATAGGTTTGACAGCGCTATTCCATTTCTAATACTATCGAACTTACATATGTCATTAAAAATATTGTCCTCTAACATCTAATGTACTCATTGAAACCTTTTAATAAATGTAATTCAAATGTGATCGAATAATAATTAATGAAACCAAAACCGTGTCCAAACAAGAAGTAGCGTCAACTACTTCATGAATAACAAAGCTAACCCTTAACTAAATAAATCTTAATTCTCTTGAAATCTTGGCTTAATTTAACAATGTTCTTTCAGGTACATAGGTATGTTAATTGAAATTTGTAATGAAAACTAGTACACTGTTAGAATGTTGTTATGTTGGATCAATCCCGTTATAATTAAGGATTATATATTATATATTGTATTCACATTTATATTTCATTGTAACTATAAAATTTCAATTAAAAAACTTGCTTTTAAAAACCACTCGACTTTAATGACACAGACAATAATCATGAAATAAATTGTTTTGTGATTTTACTTCATCGCATCGTATTTTATGATAAAACAAATGTAAGGTCCATAATTAATTATCAAGTATCGCAATTTCGTTTATAAAAGGGATAGAGGCTTAGTTTATAAATACACCACTTGTGCTTGCCTTTTTGACCCCTGAATACCAGATGAGCATCATCTACTGAGTAGTGGTTGTATGTTATATGAGTTATTTACAATACATCCTGTGTAAAACCTTATTACATAACTAATGAATAGGAATATCCATATAATGATGTTCCTCAGTTCAGTTATTCGATATACCTTGATGAATGTTAAATATAATAATTTTGGTTTTAAAACAGTAACAAGGGCAAATCTATACGTGAATTCTAAGAGAAATTGACAATTAAAGAACATTTTACAATTTTTGTCCACTGTATGTTTATTTTTACTCAAAAACTGAACAGATATTTTTTAATTTATTTTATTTTTTATTTAAAAACTTTATTGTACAACAAAATTATACAAATGGCGGACTTAATGCTACAGCATTCTCTACCAGTCAACCGAAATATAAAATACAGAAAAACAAACAAGGGGTACAATAGAAAACAAACAAACGAATACACACAACTTATGTAAATAACAATCAATACATATATGGATACATATATATATATATATATATATATATATATATATACTAGCTTTTGCCCGCGACTTCGTCCGCGTTTCCGTCGTTTTTCGAAAAAAAATTAGCAGATGTCCTCCCTCATAGTTTTGACGTAACAGGCAGATTCACTTTCGTATTTTAGAAGGGCAATAGTAATATAATATGCCAATCCACAAAACTGTTGAAAAATATAAGTAACCGCAGAATATTATAATATACCCACGCTATACCCACGACTCGGTCAGCGTGTAACTCCTTGTTTTTTATTAAGATAATATATTGCTAATATTTTTAGATCAAATTAAAATGTTTCAGCGCAAAGCTTCTGGGTAGACTATGTTAAGAGTCGACCCGTCCGGCACGTGAACGTAAAGATTCCTAGAATTGCTAACCCGGGAAAGAGCGACGTATAATTGACCATGCGAGAAACAGCTAACACCGAGATCTACTCCAGCAACACGAAAAGTCTGCCCTTGAGCTTTATTGATAGTCATGGCATAGCACACCGATACTGGGAATTGCGTTCTTTTAAATTGGAATGGAAAATTATTTGGTATTATGGGAATTCTGGGAATAAAGACAGTTTCTCCTGCACCGCAACCTGTTAAAATTTGAGCCTCGATTACATTTTGTTGCAACTGGGTTACTTTTAGCCGAGTTCCATTGCAAAGTTGAGGTGGTCTTAAATTTCGGAGCAGAATTATCGGTATGCCAATTTTTAAACAAATTATATGAGAAGGTAGTCCAGGCATACTTAAAGAATTCAAAAATTCTATCGGGTAATTAGTGGCTTCTTGTTCATCAACCATTCTATTTATTGAACTATAAACTTTGCTTTCTCCCTGTATATTAGACAGTATTTTATTATTAATTTCAGATGCCTGGTCATTGCGAGGAGTCAAAATGGACCTTTCGCAAAGCCAAGAATTGTCCCTATTTAATATAATTGTTATGTCACCGTAAACCGAAGATATAAGATGTTGTTGGGATTGCACTATACAACATAACTCAGGTGTCAGAATAAGTTTTCCTTGGTGTAGTTGTGGATAGGTACCTTCACCAATCTTCAATAATGTATCAGAAAATTCACGATTATCAGCGTTGTCTCCAGTTCTCACTCGCATATTTATAGTCAAATGCACCGATTGTATATCACGCCACAAATAAGAGCTTTTCAGGCAAGCCCTAATCTCATCAGCTCGGGTACCCCGTGGTATTACCGGTAAGGTTTGTCGGAAATCACCACAAAATAAAACCGTAATACCGCCCATTCGTCGATCATTTTGTCTTATGTCCCTTAGAGTTCTGTCTACTGCTTCTACTCCTTTTCGATGGGCCATCGTACATTCATCCCATACGATTAAATTACACTCACGCAATACCTTAGCTTTGTCGCTATTTCTTGAAATACTACAGGTTGGACTTTCCGTGCGATCTAAATTAATTGGTATTTTAAACATAGTGTGAGCAGTCTTACCTCCTGGTAGCAATGTTGCAGCTATACCTGATGAAGCCACGGCAAGAGCGATTTTACGCTGATTTCGAACATAAGCTAATATTAATTTAGTCAAAAAAGTTTTCCCAGTTCCTCCAGGTGCATCTAAAAACCATATTGTTCCTAAATTATTCTGCACACTCTCGCACACGCGATCATAGACTAAGCGTTGTTCTGCAGTCATCATTGGGACACCGTTTTCTAATGTTACCAGCAGTTCCATTGGGTTGTAACCAATCTCTGCGGAATATTCCCTATTGGTAACCTCTCCGACTGAGGTTGGCGTTGGCAAACCATATTCACAAAGTGATTTACCGCCTACTGCTGTTAAGTCTTCCTGAAGAGCTAATAAGCACTGATTTATAGCCAGATCTCGAAAATTATCATTAGTTGCGCCTTCATTATTGTGAGATAAATTCCGAAGAAAGTCTTCTGCAAATTTTTCTTTATATTTTTCCCATAATTGGACAGGATCAGATAAATTACAAAATGTGAGTAATGTTACAAATAAATGGCGTAACCGTCGTGGATTATCACTAACACAGGATTCTGCTAAAGCGTCATCCCAATGTTGATCATTTTCAAGCAAATGACGCGCTTGGCAAGCTGCATGATAAGTTGGATAAACAACATCGTCTACTTTTCTCAAATCTATAAATAATGTTGGTCCTCGCACTGTATGTAATAATAATCTCAAATAAAAACACTCTGCGTTGTTAGGATGAACAGTATACACTCTACCAAGAACATGTTCTTTGAAAATACCTGTCTCGCCATCTACAGGCCTGCCTCGGCGTCTACGGTTAAAGACACCTCGTTGTTTATCGTAGGTATAATACGATGGAACTTCTTCATACAAAAGAGACTTTGCGAAATTATCAGTTTGGCAAAGTCGAAAGAATGCCAATAAAGTTGTTTGTCTAGGGTTCTCTAATCGTTCTGTAACATTTTCGGCGTTAAAATATATACGTTGACCGCCTTCCAGATGAACATCCAGATGGGTCACAGGTGGATATCTTTCGTGAATATTAAAACTTAAGATCCGCCACACAGCTTCTGAAGAGCTGATATATCTGCCTGACTGAAATCTAGTAACTTCATCATGTTCATTTCTTAACGCAAACGTAGCTTGGTCACTGCCCTTGTTAATGTACTTACAAATATATTTAATTGACTCTACACTATTACACATTTCTACATTTATGTGAGCTTGAAATGCTCTGGACAATACAGGCGAATACGGAACGACCCACCTATTATCTAAAGTAACCTGTTGTCCAGACATTCGCTTTTCAACAGTAAAACCACCATCGTCTCTTGAACGGCGACGATATAATGGGTATCCATCATGTCCTGTTACAGTTTCATCCACTAATGCTTTTGGATACCTTTTAGTGCAACGACCGTCTTGCATGCAAGGAGCATTTGCGTTAAATGCACCACATGGACCATGTATCATATGAGTTTTAACAATGTCGTATAACAGGGGATCTGCAGTCGGATCTGGAATTTCAGCACTGATTAATCTGTCTACATCATTAGGTCGAACCTTATCTTTTAACCAAAGCAAGATATGTGCGTGAGGTAAGCCGCGTTTTTGCCACTCAACACTATACATATAATACAATACTTCTCCAAAAATGTTATCTTTGGTAAGAAGATCTATCATTGATTTTAATTTTAAATGAAACACTCTTGCAATAATATCATGGCGGTCATGCGGTGCCTGACCCTCAAGAAGCTCCCGAGTGATTTCATCCCACTTGGGATTGGTAGTTACAGTAACAAATAAGTCGGGACGTCCATATTTTCTTACGTAACAAAAAGCGTCTTGAGTACGTTCATGCATGTAGCGTGGACCACCAGTAAAAGAAGAGGGTAAAATAACTAAACGACCCATATTCACAGTATCGTTATCTTGCTGCATGGCATCGCGAAGGTGCACGTATTCTTCAGCGCGCAGCTGCCTTTGATTAGATCGTATATAAACTAATCTTTCGGTTTCAATTTTTGCGTACATGTCAACAATAAACTGATTAAATAAGCCACGAAAACGTTGAAAGTATACCAATCTATTCCATCTCACTTGCAGGTGGTAACAATAAAATTGAAGGCATGACACCTTTTTATTATAATTAGGTGCGCCTGTGCGCGGATCGGTTTGGTATACAGCGAAATTATAACCATCTTCCTCTCGACAGTATATCATAGGATATTGCAAACTGTCGTAAGCCCTGTGGGTTTCGAAAATACGTTGCAAACGATTGTCTCTGGAACGTATAACGATATCACGCCTATCACATTCCTGGTCGACCAGTACTACAGCAACTTCATTCGTGGATGGAACGTTATGACGCCCAGGGTGTTCCTGAGTTGGACGCTTATCGGCATTTATAACAATTTTATAATTGTTATTACCATCTTGAGAAAGGGCTTCTAATGCCGATTTAAAACTGCATACGTACGAATTAACCTGATGTAACATGTTCTGAAGTTGTGAAATGAGTTCAGTATTTAAATTCGGAAAATATTGATTTCTTATATTCGACTGTTCGTTGTAATCGGATACAAAATATATTTGAAGAAATTTAGGTTGTTCTTCAGGCAAAAGGGACCCTATCAAATGGTAAACCTGACCTTGTACCTTAAAAGTAGGCATGAAAGGGCCTTCTGAGATTTGTTTAGCACCAAAGGATGTCATTTGGAATGCACTATTATAAGTGCGAATATTATCTAAAAACTGTTTGGATTGCAAATGTTCCCCTAAAAGTAGTGATTTTAAAGGTTCCGGTGGGTCTTCGAACGAAGGCAAATTTATTTTACCTCCAGAACAACAGAAACCAGCAGACTCCTTCCTCCACTTCGAAGCATTACAAAAGGAACATACTACGTTCATATCGCCTATTTCAGAAGATGATCTGTAATCAATTGTGAGGTTATAAGCAAACCCACTTTTATATTTATCGGACCACGCCACCGAATTTGTAGATTGATCTACCACGTGTATATCTAAGTCATTAAGACCATGTCGAAATCTATCTGCAGTAAGACGGGCCTCTCGCTGTTCTTCTGTTTCAAGCGACCGAATATTTTCAATTCTTAATCTTTCATTAGATAAAGTAATCAATTGTTCTTGTCTCAAAGAATTGTAATAATCGCGTCCCGACTCTAGTCGTTGTTCATGCTCATGTTCATCTTCAAGAGATCGAATCATGTTATGGTGCGCCCTATCATTTGTCAAACGGTCTTGATATTGAGTAAAAGTTTCAGATTCTCGAGACAAAATATGACGTTCGCGATCAGCTGTAAGCCGTAATTCCCTCTCAGTGAAGGTTTCGGACTCGCGAGATAAAATATGACGTTCGTGGTCAGCTGTAAGCCGTAATTCCCTCTCAGTGAAGGTTTCGGACTCGCGAGATAAAATATGACGTTCGCGGTCAGCTGTAAGCCGTAATTCCCTCTCAGTGAAGGTTTCAGACTCGCGAGATAATGTATGCCGTTCGCGGTCAGCTGTGAGTCGCAATTCTCGTTGTAAAGCAGTTTCAGCTTCTCGGGATAACGCATGTTGTTCCCGGTCAATGGAACGCCTTAGCTCTCGTTGAGAAGAGCTTTGAGAAGCCCGTGTTGTAGCTCGTCTCGCTCTTTCAGCTGCTAATCGCATCTCTCTTTCTGGAGAGCTTTCATTAGCTCGAGATGTTGAGGCACTAACTCTCATAGAGTTTAACCGATGTGCTCTTTCCTCTTCCGATTCTTGAGAACGCGTCATTCTCATTCTCCTAGCTTGACTCGAAGTTCGAGATAAAGATGGTCGTTTTTTAGGTGGCATCGTTTATTTTATTTTTAATCGACGGTAACTTAAATTCTATTTAGTTACCCAACAAAAAACTTACGTCAGAGGTCCTAACTATAGCTAAGTATATAATAAATAGAATATAAATCTAAGTGCCTATTAAAACTAAAATAATATTCTAATCGAATTATAAATATGTACGTAGGTACCTACAAATTACAAAAGAATAAAAAATGAAAATAAAGCTATACTTAATGCGTGTGCAATACTATCTACACTTACCTACTTCACTTAAAAATGAATAATAAGAAATACCTACAACTACTGTAATTAATCAAAGTACCTATGCTAATACAAAAAAAACCTTAGATGTTCTAAGTACAGCTGCTATATAATAAAAAAATATAAATCTAAGTGCCTATTTAAACTTAAATACCTAATATTCTAATAGAATTAAACTAAGAAATATGTACCTACCTACCTACAACTTAGGTACAAAGAAAAAAAGAAATGAAAATAAAGCTAAAACACGTGTGCAGTATAGGTAGATAGTAGGCAATATCTACCTATACCTACTTCACTTAAAAATAAATAAAAAATACCTATGAATACTATAATTAATAAAAGTACCTACCTACGCTTTTATCTACTCAATACAAAAAAAACTAAACATAAAATGCCCAAAACTAACCTATCAGTAACTAAAAATCTAACAATAATCTAATCTATCTATCTATTATCTAATCTAAAAATCGAATCTAAATCTACTTAAAAAGAAATAAAATAGGAACTATTAATAGTTAAGAATTTAAACAAAACTAAAACTAATTTAGAAAATAACAACAAAAGAAATAAAATAAACTATTTAAAGACAAAAAGTCGCGCTGATAAGCACGGTTTATAAAATAACAATTATTGTCTGTCAATAAAGTTCAACACTCTGAACGCATCAACAGCCAAATATTGAATGACGCTTGCGCTCGCCTCCCGCCCCTTTTATACTCTGCCGCCGCGAGCCCCGTCGAGCGCGGCAACCGTTACGCAAAAATAATCCTTATAGCTTGATTCACTATTCACGCGCGATGTCTTGTTGGCGTATTTCATGTAAGTAAGTATAAGTTTGGTGTTTCTATACCGATTTCAATGATTCTTTTTTTATTGAATTGGTGCTAATGTTTATTTTTTTTAAAATTAGGAATGATGGTGAGCATTATTGGTTTTATAAACGTAAAAGTAAACAAATATAATAAGAAATCTCCAAACTGCTAAGCTATCGAGAGTTATGCGTGTTATTGTGAGTTAACTATAAAAGGTAGATATATGCTGTCTTGGAATATTTTTCGTGTATTTTTATGTAGAATATTTCCGTTATACATAGTTTCTATGTAGCTCTAACCATTAAGGCTGCACACGCGACGGAAGCTTAAAAAATCAAGCAACTTCTCCCATTTTCTCAACATTTCCTTTCACTGCTCTGCTCCTATTCATTGTAGTGTGATGAAAAGTATACTATTACCTGCCCAGGAATATAAAGAATAATTGTACTAAGTTTCGTTAAAATCCGTCGAGTAGTTTTTTTTTCTATAAATAACATACAAACAGACAGACAGACAGACAGACAGACAAAAATTTTTTTAACTGCATTTTTGGCATCAGTATCGAACACTAATCACCCCCTGCTACTTATTTTGTAAATATATTTCATGTACAGAATTGACCTCTCTACAGATTTATTATAAGTATAGATATACTTGCACTACATATAAATATATTATATGAATACGTATAAACATATTAAATATATAAAAAGATACATACATATACATACATACATTCATAGGGCGATAGTGAGACGATGATTTATATATAAAAATAAGAATAATGTTATGCCAATATTGGTATAAATATCACTGCGCAATAATAATTATAAAAAAAGTTACAAGAATGGTTATGTTATTTTCTGGTGTAGATATCTACGGATACGCTTTTTAAATACAAGTTTATTCGGGGCACGTCGAAGCACATCAGGGAGGCCGTTCCAGAGTTTAATAGCGTGTACTGTGAAAGAGTTAGAAAGAAAGCCAGTATGGTGCGAAGGTACAAATAAGCTAAGATTAGAATCTGACCGAAGATGTAAATCGTGAGTTGACCTCAGTAGCTGAAATTTACATTTCAAGTATCGAGGACAAGCTGGATCATTCAGGATAGAGAATAGCTGATATAAAGTTCTGGATCGTCTTCTTTCGCGGATAGGTAGCCATTTAAGCTTAGAGCGATACTGAGAGATGTGGTCAAATTTTCGGAGATTAAATATGAATCTGGTTAAAGTTTTTTTTCTGACAATATAGATTATTTTCATGGAATAACATTTTGCGGTTTTGATGGAGAAAACACCAATACTATAGGGGCTAAAATAAATATTAATTATTAATTATATAAACACATATAATAGACTGGTTTTGATACAATTTGGTGATTATCATCATATTTAGACTTTAATAATAAGAGTTACAGTCACGAACAATGGTTTAATTGATACGAGAGGTGAAAAAAATATTAAACAAAATTTATTTTTTCAACTTTTCTCCAGGTCACTTAATCGATATGTGTATTTAAGCGAAGGTCTTTTGACGTTAAAGGCACTAGTGATATAGATATTAAAATATATATGAGAATTCTCTAATTGGATGAAGGCTTTTGTAAACTCATGAATAATACGAGTAGAAGCGTCACTCTGTTCAAAACAATAATGTGATTTAATAATTACTTACTAACTTTTATTATACATGAAGTTATAAATATGACTAAACACACGACTGTTAGTGTCGAAATATTTGACATAGGATTTTATTTTATAAAATTTTTGATAATATTCATTTGATAAAAAAATAAAAGACATTTTAAAATAGCTTGTATTCATTTAACTATCGTTCAGAATAAAAAAAATATTTTTTTTTGCCTCATTAAACCGAATATACAAAAAAAAAGGTTTTATATACCTAGGACTTCTATACTATGTGTAATTATAATAATTAATGAAACCATTTGAATTTTTTATTAAAATTATAAATTTTAAACATTCCATTTAAAAATTAATCATGATTTAAAAGTTATAAAAAAAATCAATTTAAGGCAAAAAATTCATTATTTTCTCCAATTGTTCAGATATATTCAATGGACTATTAGAATCTCATTGACAACCAAATTGGTTTTCCGATTTTAATAATATTCTTCTTAAACAATAAGTTCTTAATGAATATTAATAAGAATTATATATTATATTTAATTAAATATATAAAGTACTTACATGAACGATAAGATTTAATACTAAAAGACAGTAAGCTGGTTTATCTTATACAAAGTACACAAAAGTTGAGTAAAGACGCCCTGAAACTTTTGGGCGGCGCAAATAAAATGTAAATTAGCCGTACTTGTGCTTTAGGATGGTTAAATTTAGGAGTTGTTCAATATTAACGAAGTGAAGCCGAGCATCAGAGTAAATTCCACGGTTTTTATTGCCTGATAATTCCTTCCAGACATTTTAAACCTATATAATATACAAATAATGTACAAACTTTATCTAATTCCTATCGGACACTTTTTAGTTCATAAATATACATATACAGTAATTTAGCAGACTAAATAGGCCAACTTTAATGTTAATAACTTTTTATACAATTAATTGATTAAATAATATAAAATATCGGTGTTACGTAAATTTGTTTTTTATTTATTTAGATGTTCTTGGGAGTTAGGTACAAAATTTTAATATTTCGGTAATTTCGGGTACACTCAACTCGGGTAACTGAGTAATATATTTTAGAAGCCTAGTCTTAGCTTTACAATGTTTTCATGAAATATGTTAGAAAAAATGTAAGATCGTTCAGAGTACATCACTTGAAGCGATGAAAGGGAAACTTAGAAGACCTGAGGCGTCGTAAGCGGAGTCTAAAACTCACTAATTACCCAAGTCTTCCAACTGTATCAATAATCGGTTGCTTAAGGTTTATGTTACGTATGTTCTAACGAACAATATTACGATGAAGTTCTAGAAGAAAATTTCACTTCACAAACTTAGGAAACACATTGTAAAAGTTATCTTTTATATAATATACTTTATGAATATAATACTCGAATTTAAATTTGTCTGTTATAAGAAAAAAAATCTCAAGAATCTTTGAGGCTAATGGTTCTAATAATTTATAGACCTCCAAAGGTCAGGTGAGGTTTAGACAATCGCTCAATAATTGTAACATTGTTTCAAAGTTACCTGGAAAGTGATGGTTCATCTATAACATTTTATATAACGCACGCGTTGTGTTATTAAGATGATTTTTTTATTTTTATCGTCAAAATCTTAACGTATTTACAGAGATTCTGATGTAAAGTCTCGTCACAGCCGTTATTACGTACACCTGCTTCAGATTAGTGCCTTTGTATTCCACAAATCCTTTAAGACCTGCAGATTATATGGATTGCTGAGGTCTTGTCTTTCATGAAAATTGGGAAATTTGTTTGTATTATGATACCATCCAAGTTACTTCGTGTTTCTTCTCAGTGTGTTCGAATTTCTTTAAAATAATACGCACATTTCGCCTTAAAATATTACATAATTCTGCAGATGGTTGCATAAATGTTGTCTAAATTTAATAACAAAGTTAGATATTAAAGACGGCATGTATAATTGACAGTAGAATTTATGAACCTTTCTTAGTACAAAAAGTAGTCCCAATAATTCTATGTCTCAGAAGGAAGTAAGAATAAGCTTGGTAACTACATTTATTCGTTAAAAAAACACATCTGAAGTACAATTTATCTCTCGTTCATACTTATTTATAATCTTGTATATTTTTTTGAGATAACACAGAAATGTATATTTTTCAAAAGTAATAATTTTAATACAAATTTTCATTCCAATAATAGTATTACAATTTCCACTTTCATTAATTCAGATCAGAGCACTAATAATATATGAAATTAATATTTTCCAATTATAATAATTACGCTAGAGATAGACGCCAACACGAATTCCAGGAACTTCGATTTTATTGAAATAGATAAAATGAATCTGTCATCATTAGACCATCAAAATGGCCGGATATTCTCATTTATTTAGCATTAATTAGTAAAATAACAATTAATATAGTATTTGATCATAAACTTAGTTTCTGTTCTGGAAGCTCTAAATCTAAATTCTGATACTTTATTTGGACACGATTACAAAGGACTTTATAAAGGATCATCATATATTCAGCGATAAGCTGTCATAGGCTTATCGAATTAATTGCGATGGTTCTAGTTGTACGTACATTGCTCCCTAAATATACTAACGTTTGTGAAACAGTGATCACAATAAAAAAAACCCCGGCTGAGTTTGTTGTATGGTTCTTCTCAGACCAGGGCGCGTTTGGAACACTCGTAGCCTTATTTTAAGTAGGAGTGTCTTTACGGAAGGGCTTTTTTTGTTACATACGATATGAAAATAGGCCCTCCTGTCATTTCCATTTGACGTACACAAGTGATCACTGGTATGGATTAAAAGTGGAAAATATATAAACAAAAAATTAAAAAAAAAATAGATTGACAGATTTAATGATTAATATTATAGACAATGGATAGAATTCATTGAACAGATTATATTGTACATTAAGTTAAAGTTGTACAAGGCATTGTTCATTGTAAAATTATAAATATATGACTTAGATATATAACTATTACAATGTAGCACTAAGTCTTAAGTAAGCAAATAAGTTGCTAAACTTTATATTACTTATTATTATTATTTATATTAACTTATTATTATTTATATTATATTATTCATTGGCCGTTTTAAAGTTAACATGATTCAAAGCCCACAAAATATAATTCGTTTTGTCTATTGATTGAATGGGATGACTTAAAAGATATAGTAGTATATATGTGACGAAGGAAGAGGATATGGGTCTACTTACTATTTTGGATAACTTTCCACAGTTTACCGTTTATTTTAAATAAAATATATTGTACAATCATTTTTTTTCCTGATATCTTTTTATAATAAAATATTTCAGGTGACAACAAACCATTTCCAAGCAGCCAAACTTTCTTTCTATATGTCGCATAATGTTTCAAGTTATACTCATGACGCTCGATAACTAATAATACATTGTTTATTCAGAATTTTCTTAAGCTTTATAAGTCACGAAATAACTTATACATTTTATTCATTGTATATATTAAAGATTACATGTCCGTTCATACATTTTCGAAATGCGATAATATTGAAGTTGCAAAAGTTGAACATCAATATGTAAAAAGGATTGTGTTTAATCGTACAAAATGAATAGAACATTAGGTCTTTTGAGGTTTGGTGAATAAAGTTACATGATTCATCCCGCATTACCCTTCACAATATATCAAAGAAAATATTCAATAGTTAGCTAAATATTGCAAAATAATATGAAAAGACTTGATAAATAATAATAAAATAATTATTATCATAATAATATATACTATAAACTAATAATGTACTCAACTCATTAACAAGTTAACTTACTTGTTCTAGTTATTACACAATATTACAAATATGTAATGAAAACGTGATAAATTTACTTAATTTAATACTTTTTAGATAATTATCTATATTTTTCCAACATAATTTGATTGTGAAAACGTACATAGCATTATTAAAAACCAAAGGAAACCAAAAATACAATATAAAAATAATACTTTAAATTATATTTTGCAGGTAACAAAATAAGTAGGTATTTATTTTGTTAAATTATCACTGGTATAAGATACTTATAAATTTCTTGAGCACTGTTTATTAACAAATCAAATATTTTCCCAGACGATTGGCGAGGTGCAGTCATCGTACCTTTGTATAAAGGCAAAGATTCACAGATAGACTGTGCAAGCTATAACTATCAGTTTGATTAGTTTGGGCGGTAAAGTTTATGCTAAAATATTAGCGAGAAGAATGCAAGAGAGATCTGAAAGGCTGTTGTGGGAGGCCTAAGGAGGTTTTGGACCTGGAAGAACGTGTATAGATCAGATCTTTTCCCTCCGCATGATCACGGGAAGGTTTTTGGCCCTAAACCAAAAGGTTTTCTGTCCTTTTGTAGATTTGGAAAAGGCGTTTGACAGGATTGTGAGAAAGAAGATATGGGAGACACTGCCCCGATACAACGTGAACGGACCCTTGCTACAGACTGTAAAGTCTCTTTACAGAGATCACTCAGCCTGTGTGCGAGTAAGAGCTGCCATGTTGCCATCCAATCGGGTGTTAAGCAAGGTTGCGCTATGTCAGCTTGGTTGTTCAATTTGTATTTGGATAGTTGTCTCCAAGGCGTGAAAGACAGTGACATGGGAGTGAAAGTAGGTGACCTTAAAGTCAATTGCTTGCTATACGCAGATGATGCAGTGCTCATTGCATCATCAGAATGTGATCTGCAGGCATTGGTCACCACTCTGAAAGATGGGTGTGAAAATAATGGTCTAAACTTGAACGCAGATAAGACGAAGGTTCTGATATTTGAAAGAAATGAAGAAAGAACAGAATGTAAGATCAACGTGAATGGTAAGATAATAGAATAAGTGAATGAAGTGGTATATTTGGGAAGTATGTTTAGTAGAGACGGAACGAGACGAACGGAAGATACGAAATGGATGTGGAAAGGCGTATTGCTGCCGGTAACAGAGTCAACGATGCTCTGGTTGCATTGCTGAGACGGCGAAACGTCAGCATAGCTGCACGTTTGGCTGTACACAATACGGTTTTACTACCGACGCTGTTATATGGCAGCCAAACGTGGGTAACACAGAAGAAGAATGTAAGAAAGATGAATGCTGTGGAGATGCGATCTCTTCGAAGAATATGCGGAGTCAGCCTAGCTGACCGAATCCGCAATGAAGAGATCCACAAAATGGCAGGTACTAGTGAAGAATTTACAGTGACAATGAAGAAGAACGTGCTCAGGTTTGGGCACGTCGAACGAATGAGTGATGAAAGAATGGTAAAAAAGATTTATACAGGAAAAGTGAGTGGTAAGAGAGAAAGGGGGAGGCCTCGAGTGACCTTCGAAAACACTGTATCGAAGAAGTAAAGAATGAGGACCCCCGGAGGGCATGTATGAAGAGGTCCCTGCATTCCCATTTTCGGCCATCTGTGGCCGAGACGAAAATGGGAATGCAGGGACCCTAGCGTTTGACACTCCGTCGTCTCTAGCTACCCCGTAAGGGATATGTCGTGAAGCTAAATAAATTATAATAAATAAATAATAAATATTTTAATACTTGTCTATCCAAAGAAGTCTTTGGATAAAACTGAAGTCAGTTTTAGAAAGTTTTTTGTTTAAAATAAAGCAGAAAATCCAAATAAGTCAATAAATTCAGTCATGTAATTGATACCGTAAACGGCCATTTTGTGGAAATTGACGTCATACCTTCCACACATGTTTATCAAAGTTACGCACACATACAAACAAGCTGTTAGTAAGCTTTTGATACGATACGCCAATGTTTGCTTATTTCAATATGTTTTGTTATTTTAAAACAATAGATATGTTTACATATATTTAACCGTGTTTAGTTTAATGAATAATAATAAATATTGACTTCACTGTTACAAACCCAGAAGTCCTCATAGAAATACTTTTACATACATTTTAATATGAAATAGTTATAAAATTTAATGTAAGGATCAAATCCATACATATTAAACATAAAAAAATGTACTAGGTGTATAAAAGTTTTTTCTTTGTATTTTTTACTGCTCATCTTATTGTTAGTTCTTGAAAATCGGTAAAGTATTTAACAACCTAAAAAACTCTATTTTAAAAAAAAAAATTACACAAACTACAAAAACTACCTCATGTTATGTAATGATAGTTGATGTACATTAAATAAACAAACTACAAATTTTGCATAATATATTTTCGTAATTTATTGAAATATATAAAGTCATACAAATTAATAATAATAATAAAAAGAAAAATAAAGAATAAGAAAACAGCACACTGGAAAGATAACAATTTTAAATCAAAGCAACAATTAATAAAAACTAATTTAAAATAAACCAAGTTTTCTAATACACTCACTTCTAATAATCACAATAGGTACTGCACCAATATGTTCTTATCACTGTCCAACTCGAGCACCAAGTAAAAAGTAAATTGTCAGAGCGAGTTGTCTGCTATTAAGTTCTCAAATAAGTTGATCGTTTGACTCGATTCCGGAAAACTGTCAATATCGCACAATCACCTGACAGCTTTGATTTGACTAATAACATTAGTTAAATCAAAGCATTAGAAATTAATGAATTCTTACTTTCATTACACTATTCTTAAATGCGATTGTTATTTCTTTTGATCTAATTTATTTTATTTGTGCAACGTAATTAACAAATTCTAATTACGCAACAAATTATTATTTACCCCCAATAATTATCAAAACACTATCCATTTATAAAATAAAAGGATAGCCGAGTAGTCCTAAATCTACCTTATAATACAAACAATTTGTAAATATGTAACAAGTAGTTAATATAATAAGGAGGCCTTTGAGGTTCAGCGGCGACATATACGTATTAAGATATTTAGACGGTGGACGAGATCACTCATATTTTAGTGAGTACCTATTATATAAATTTGGTTCTTAAATCCAGTCTGCTAAGTTTGAGAATCACATCTTTCAAAATAAATACAAACGGCTAAATAGTTGCCATAAATATTTTTATACCTAATGTTATAACATTTTATAAACAGAATTGATGTCAAACAGTGTTAAACCAACTAGCAAAGTTGAAGGTAGCATTTAAATTTAAATTAAAAAATATGAAAGCGACATTTTAGTTATAAATATGTAATAGGGACTCGAAAGCGGTCCCTGTGATACGCAGCCTGGCTTACTTTAGAACTCATATCCCAAACACTTTAATTATACACATACGATCTCTACAGATACAGAAAAATATATAATTTTTATAAGTGAAATGGTAATAATACATAATTTTAATGTAGTTAATGACTGCATTTTCTTTTCTTGTTAATTTACATATTTTTATTTAAATTAAGATTCATTGAAGACGTTATACAATGTCTATTTTCCAAAATCCATGAAAAAAATATAATTTATTCCATAGCTCTTGAGAAAAACGACAGTTTATTTTTTACAAGATAGTTTTATTTGCATGCAATTATTTTCGTGTATCCTCGTAAAGATGTTAATTACTTTCAGACTTTTAATAACTAAAAAAACTTACAATAGATGTTCAAGGACACCTTCTTCAACCGTGATAATGCAATTATTATGGCAACAGTTTGTTCTTCGTAGAAAAATTAGAAATCTAGAAAAATATATTTGAAGCGAAAATTAGAATAAGGATAACAATATTGTTTATATTCATTTTATTACTATTAAGTCTAAGAAACAAAATCATCCTGTAACTAGTTCGGATACCCAACCTATATTGCCATTGCGATGTCGATTCAGACTCGTGAACCCCTGAATGTGCTACGCAGCTGCTGCAGATTGTGTACGTGATTGTGTACTTGCTATGCGGCAAGCGGTGTAAACTGTTTAATATGATACTGTAAAATATAAGAATATTACGAGACCGGCTTATTGTAACCTTAAATAACATATATTATCAAGCTCATTAAAATATCTCATTGTTCCTCTAACGATATAATCTCCTGCTTATAATGTTGTATAGTAATAAAAATAACAAACTAAATATTGAATCCGAGTTCTTCTTAATTATTGTTAGTATATTTATAGGAAGTTGTTAAGAACACTTTGAAATTTCATGATATTAATTAACAGTAAATCCTCTTTGAGTATGATTTTAGTAAGCTTGTGAAATATGCTATCAATATATGTTAGTCCAATCAAATATACATTATAATGTATTAATATATACATAATATTTGTAGTCACTCTTCACATAAAAATAATGATGATTCTACCAACGAAAATATGTAGAAAGATGTATTTTCATACAAGATGTTATCACCGTATCAAGATCACCGTAGTTTGTGTTTTACGGGGTCTTAGATCGGGTTTCTAAAGACACCGATTCTTTACTTCACATTTTGTGCTTACGACGCAATTTAAGTAATCTGTAAAAATACACATTTGGATGAATTCTTAAAGCGATTCAACGAATCATGATGTACATTATTTACAATAAAAAATAAGTGCTTTTAATTTTATATTAATAATATACTTAATCCAAAAAAATATTAATAGGAATACGTATTACATAATAACATAGCGTACATATAAAATATACGATTATTATTGAGTGTCTGTTTGTATTTTTGTGGGTTTAAGTGATTATAAAACAAGGCTGATAAACAAGAACCTAGCAATATATATTTTTTAAACCATATATAAAAAAATGCAATTGAATATAATTATTATTGAATATTTAATTTCACTTTAATTTTTAAGCTTTCCTTTTCAAATATTTAAATACTAGACCAACCGTTTGTTGAATTAGTTTATATATATATTTATATAATACTATATCTTTTCTAACAATGATAATTGCAATCTTATATGAAAATTAGGCCATATTCTTTAATATATTTTTTTTAACATTCTTCCTTGGACCCTTCTAAAGAAAACATGGATCAAAAATACCGAAATATGACATTTTTATCTATTAAAGTGTGGGAAATATCTGTAGTAGGTTTAAGGAAAAGGAGAAAGAAATATATTACGAGTATAAGAACTGACAAAGGAGGAATAGCATTTCAGCCTAGTCATCATTCAAGTTGCGTATTAAACCAGTTTCTATAATTTAGCGTTTACTCTAAATTTTAATGACAAGTAGTATATAAAATCAGGATATTTGTAATAAAAAAAATGTCAAAAGCTAAAAGTTGACCAATTATAAAAAAAAGATCATTCTCTCTTACACTTTGATTTTACATCTCTGCTATACTTGCTATTGCTATGCTATAGGTCTCATAGATTTTAAGTGCACACTGATTTTCAAAACACATTTAGCAGATTCTTTTCATTGAATTTGGATTTGGGAAATTACGTTTTTACACCCTTTGGATCCAATTACGGTGTTATCGTTACAAAGGATGAATACGTCAATTATCATCAAAAGCGACTAGTACGTTATTTATGATCACAAATGACAAGTACATAAAAGGTATGTAAACTAAATTTGTGTTCTAAATATTTAATTCAAGCTCGTGGATATTTTAATTGCAGCCTTTCAAGAAAAGTATTTTAAGTATTCAGGTTGACGTGATTTGAGATGAATCTGTCGACATTCATCATTATCGATTACGTCCGACCTAGTTTTTTTAATTTTTCACAGCTTTTGTGATCCTATAGTTCCTTTAGTTTTTAATTATAATACAGTTGTTATAAAAAAAGCTATTAATAGTCTACTCTTTTGTAAACTAAAAACTGAAAAAAATACAGCTATAATTTTCTTAAAAGCTTCTTTAACGAGAACTTCAGGAAGGTTAAGTCTTTGTACTGTTTAAGTCCAAGTTCAAATGTTTTTGTTTATAAAAAAATTTCAAACACAAATATAATAAGCACTTAAGTAAAAACTTCAGTATTACTCTCAAATCCTGTTAATCCTCAAGTTATAGAATAATTAATGAACAGAGCAAATATGAATAAATTTAGCTCACTCTAAACCTACAAGTAAAAAGTAAAATGTGAATCATTTAGTAGATGTTTGCTTTGCATATCAAATGAAGTTAGCAAGCCGTAATAATTATTAATAACCTATAATAATAATATATTTAAAAAATAGTCTTGAACCAAAAATATTGTTTAAAATTATTCCTCATTTTCCGGCGTTATTTTCCATAGGTTTGACAGCGCTATTCCATTTCTAATACTATCGAATTTACATATGTCATTAAAAATATTGTCCTCTAACATCTAATGTACTCAATAAAACCTTTTAATAAATGTAATTCAAATGTGATCAAATAATAATTAATGAAACCAAAACTGTGTCCAAACAAGAAGTAGCGTCAAATACTTCATGAATAACAAAGCTAACCCTTATCTAAATAATAATCTTCACAGAAATCTAAGCTTAATTTTTACAATGTTCTTTCAGATACATGGGTATATTAATTCAAATTTCTAATTGAAAATAGTATTCTGTTAGAAGGTTGTTATGTTGGAACAATCCCGTTATAATTAAGGATTATATATTATATTTTGAAATTTTATTCACATTTATATTTCATTGTAACTATAAAATTACAATTAAAAAAACTTGCTTTTAAAAACGACTCGACTTTAATGACAAAGACAATAATCATAAAATATGAAATTGTTTTGTGATTTTATTTCATCGCATCGTATTTTACGATAAAACAAATGTAAGGGCCATAATTAATTATCAAGTATCGCAATTACTTTTATACAAGGGATAGAGGCTTAGTTTATAAATACACCACTTATGCTTGCCTCTTTGACCCCTGAATACCAGATGAGCATCATCTACTAAGTAGTGGTTGTATGTTATATGTGTTATTTACAATACATCCCGTGTACAACCTCATTAAATAACTAAAGAGTAGGAATATCCAGAATGATGTTTCACAGTTCAGTTATTTAATACACCTTGATGAATGTAAAATATAATATTAATTTTGGTTACACCTATACATAAAACCTATACATAAAATCTACATAAAATTGACAATTAAATTACATTTTAAAATGTTTGTCCATCGTATGTTTATTTGTTTTATGTTACTCAAAAACTACGATCAGATATTGATATATATTTTTAATTTGGTTAAAGTTTTTTGTCTACTTGCATGGCATAACATTTTCCGTTTTTTACGGGAAAACACCAATACCAATGTAGGTTAAATAAATGTTGAATAAATATTAAAAAGTGAAGGTGAAAAAAAATTTAACAAAATTCAATTTTTCAACTCGTTTCTAGGTATATGTATTTATGCGAAGGTCTTCTAACGTTGAAGGTCCTAGCGGTATAAATATTAAGAGATATATGAGAACAATACAAGACAATTGAAAATATATGAAAATAATATAATATGTTTCTATTAGTGGAGCGGTAATACATTTTTATAAATTACTAGGTCTTGCCCGCAATTCCGTCCGTAAAACAAGGCAGCGATAATGCCTTTTTTTTTTCTTTTTTTTTATGTTATAGGAGGGCAAACGAGCTTGCGGGTCACCGTTTATATGTGATCACCGCCGCCCATGAACTCTTGCAATATCCGAGGATTCACAAGAGCGTTGCCGGCCTTGGAGAAAGGAATATATGCCTTTTTTGAAGGTACCCATCTCGTATCGATCTGGAAATACCGCCGAAGGAAGTTCGTTCCACATTTGAGTGGTACGTGGGAAGAAAGTCCTTGAAAACCGCACAGTTGGAGATCGCCACGCATCTAGGTGGTATGGATGGTAAAGGAGGCGATGGCGAGCTGTGCGGTGGTGAAATTCGGCGGTAGGCATCAGATCGAATAGTTCTTCGGAACACTCCCCGTTGTAAATGCGGTAGAAGACGCACAAAGAAGCCACGTCTCTACGCAATGCCAAAGAGTCCAGCCGTGCGCAGAGCACCGGGTCCCCGACAATCCGAACGGCTCTCCGTTGTACGCGGTCAAATGGTAGAAGCTGATATTGGGGTGATCCGGACCAGAGATGAGAACAGTACTCCATGTGTGGCCGGACCTGCGCCATATGGAGCGCAAGGTTTGAAAAACTGCCTCGCTCTATTGATCACTCCCAATTTCGTCGAGGCCAACTTTGCCTTGCTCTCCAGATGACCACGAAACTGACAGTCGCTCGAAATGTCGAGACCCAGTATTCTGATACTTGGCGAGGCAATAAGAGGAGTGCTCTCGAAAGCAGTGATACGACAAATGGGGTTTTTTTAGTGGTAAACGCGCAAACCTGTGTTTTTAGTGGATTTAACTGAACGTGGTCCAGTTCACCCCATTCAGAGACCATCCCCAGGGAAGTCTCTCTTGAAGACACAAGTTTCATTCGGCACTCATCGACGTTTTCCCAAGAAAGAGACCTGCACGACCGGAATATACCGCATCCCCAGTGCTGTCATCCGCATAACAATGTATGTTGGAAATATCCAACATATCATTGATGTGCAGGAGGAACAGAGTTGGGGATAGCACGCAGCCTTGGGGTACACCAGCGTTCACGGGCTTGGGGTCCAAGCAAAAACCGTCGAGAACGACCTGTATGCTCCGCCCAGTGAGGAAGCTGGTTATCCACTTGCATAAACTCTCGGGAAGTCCATAGGAAGGTAGCTTCGAAAGAAGCCCCTTGTGCCATACATGATCGAAGGCTTTTGCCATATCCAGACTAACTGCCAGACCCTCTCCCTTGCTTTCAATAACCGTTGCCCAACGGTGAGTGAGGTATAACAGAAGATCACCAGCTGATCGACCATGGTGAAAGCCATACTACCGGTCATTGATCAACTGGTGATCCTCGAGGTACGTTAGGACCTGTCGGTTTATGATAATCTCCATTATTTTGGAGAGAAGGGAGGTAATGGCGATAGGCCTGTAGTTAGCTGGGTCCGAGCTATCACCTTTTTTAGGGATCGGATGAACAAGGGCACACTTCCATGAGACCGGGACTACGCCTTTAAGGTAGGAGTGCCAAAATAGACGCGTTAGCACTGGAGTCAATTCAGGGGCACACGTTCGTAGCACCAGTGGAGAAATGCCATCCGGCCCACTCGACTTATGAACGTCCAAGGAAAATAGAGTCTGCCTGATAGTTTTTTGCCGAAAAACTATTTCCGGCATTGAGCTCTGACACCGCGGGATGATAGGCGATGTCTTCCCTTCGTCGTCCAAAGTCGAGTTGGAGGCGAAAAGAGTGCCCAAGAGATCGGCTTTCTCTTTTGCCGTGTGGGCTAGAGACTCATTCCCCATATGCAACGGCGGTAGGGATGGCTGGCTAAAGTTGCCCAGACTGGCCTTTGAAAGCGCCCAGAATTTGCGCGTGCCAGGCGGGTACTTAGCCAGCTGATCCCCAATTTTGACGACATGCTTGAACTTTGCTCTAGCGATTTGCCGTTTGAAGAATCTGGAGGCACGGTTGTATTTCCTCTTCAGAACTCTAGAGTTCGGATCCTTAGTGACTAACGCATTGGCCCAAGCTTGATAAGCCTGCCGTTTGCCAGCTGCTGCAGCCCTGACAGACGCATCAAACCAAGGCCGCGATCTGCCACCAAGTGGTACCACAGAGCTTGGTACAAAAAGTTCCATGCCCTGAAGTATCACATTAGCTACAGCCGTAGCGCAGTCACTAGGATCGTTGGAAGGGAAACAAATCGGCCCCCATGGGTAGGATGCAAAAAAAGACCGCATTCCTTCCCAATCCGCTGACTTGTAGTGCCAAACGCGTCGAGTCGCAGGTCTTGTGCGAGCCGGACGTTGAGTGGACACTACACTCCGTACCAGACAGTTATCAGAGGACCCTAAGGGAGCCTCGACAGCGACCTGGTACTTTTCTGGATGTGTAGTCAGCAGAAGATCCAACAAAGAGGGCGTGTGGCTATCCACATCCGGTAGACGAGTGTGCGTCTTTACCAGCTGGGACAAACCATTTGCCAGAGCAAAGTTAAACACAGATCTCCCCGCGCAGTTGGTTGCACGTGACCCTAACCATTCGGTATTGTGCGCTTTGAAGTCCCCGAGGACTACGACTTCGGCGGAGGGAGTCTGAGAAAGCAGGTCGTCAATCTTCGCTTGAACGTGGCCCAACAGTTTATCTGTTTGTGCATTACCACTATGGGACCTGTAGAGGCACGCGTAGAATCTGACGTGATCGTCCATGTCCACGCGCAGCCAGAGTACGGACAGGTCCCGACCTCCAAAAATCTGAAGGCGACGGTAGCAGATATTCTCCCTTACGAACACAGATACCCCGACGTGTGGTATAAAATGATGTTCTAATTTATACCCGGGGTATGATACGTACGCTATGTCGCTAGGTTGAGATATCTGCATCTCCGTCAAAAACAACAAGGCCGGCTGCGCCGTCTCAAGGTGGTAGTGGACGGCGTTTAGGTTCGAATGAAAACCCCGGATGTTACAAAAGTCCACATCTAGAGTGGAGCGGGATGCCGCTGTTTGCCGTCGTTTGCCCTCAGAAAACACAAAGTGCGATACTTTGCCCGCCCCAGATACGACGGGCAGCCCGAGCAAAATCCGAGGATCATTCCCCCGATTTTGCTCGGGGAGGTGGTCCCCGGCTTCATCAAAGCCGGTACTCTCCTGGGGTATTTTTCTTTTATGCATCGCGTTCATGTTTGACGGGGAGGGGGGTTTGGGTTTCCAGATTCTCTCACTCACCGACGGAACATAACCAAATGAATTTGGTTACTACACGTCTGTCTTCTGTGAGAGGGTGGTCCTTCCCCGGTCGAGCCAGCCCAATACGAGCTGCAGTCAGATAACTACAGCTAGGCTCTACCACCTCTAAATATTATTTATCTCTTTAAAACTTTTCCTACTTTAACGATATTATATTCAGCTTATACCTTGGAGGTATTTTAATATGAATAATGTTATTTCATTAATTACTTACTAATTTTTATTTCAAATGGAATTTAAAATATGAATAAAAACATAAAGCAAATATTAGTGTTGAAATATTTGACATAGGATTTTATTTGATAAAACTTTTGATAAATTTAATGTGATAAAAATATTCTGAATATTCTGAATGATAGTTAAAAGAATACCTTTTCTAAACGAATATATTAAAAAGTATAAGGTTATATATACCTAGGATTACTATATAATAAAAGTATATATTTTAAGACTGTTTGCATTTTTATTAAAATTATAGATTTGAGATATTCCATTTAAAAATTAATCATGATTCAAAAGTTATCAAAACAATCAATTTAAGGCAAAAAAATCATTATTTTCTCCAACTGTTCTCTCTCATTGAAAACCAAATTGATTTTCCGATGTTAATAATACTCTTCTTAACCAAAAAGTTCTTAATGAATATTAATAAGAATTATATATTATATTTCATTAAATATAAAAAGTAATTACAAGAACGATAATATTTAATACCAAAAGACAGTAAGCTGGTTTATCTTATACAAAGTACACAAAACTTGAGTAAAGACGCCCTGAAACTTTTGGGCGGCGCAAATAAAATGTAAATTAGCCGTACTTGTGCTTTGGGATGGTTGAATTTAGAAGTTGTTCAATATTAACGACGTGAAGCCGAGCGTCCGAGTAAATAATAGTAAACCAAGGTTTTTATTGCCTGATAATTCCTTCAGGACACTTAAAACCTATATTTCTTTCTACAAATATTAACTAATTCCTACAGGACACTTTTTAGTTCATAAATATACATATACAGTAATTTAACACACTAAATAGACCAACTTTAATAAACTTATACAGTTTATTGGATATATATATGGTGTTAAGTGAATTTGTATTTAGATATATCGATAGATGTACTTGGGAGTTAGGTACAAAATTTTAATATTTCGGTAATTTTGGACACACTGAACTCGGGTAACTTAGTAATATATTTTAGAAGCCTAGCTTTACAAAGTTTTAATGAAATATATTAGAAAAAAAGTAAGATCGTTCAAAGAACATCGCTTAAAGCGATGAAAGGGACGCTTAGAAGACCTGAGGCGACGTAAGCGGAATCTAAAACTCACTAATTAGCCAAGTCTTCCAACTGTATCAATAATCGGTTGCTTAAGGTTTCTGCTACGTATGCTCTAACGAACAATATTACGATGAAGTTCTAGAAGAAAATTTCACATCACAAACTTAGGAAAGACATTGTGAAAGTTATATTTTATTTAATATACTTTATGAATGTAATACTCGAATTTAAATTTGTCTTTTATAAGAAAAAATATCTCAAGAACATCCATCTTTAAGGCTAATGGTTCTAATAATTTATAGACCTCCAACCGTCAGGTGAGGTTTAGACAATCGCTTAATAATTTGAACATTGTTTCAAAGTTACCTGGAAAGTGATGGTTCATTTATAACATTTTATATAACGTACACGTTGTAGTATTAAGATAAATGTTTTATTTTTGTCGTCAAAATGTTAACGTATTAACAGAGATTATGAGGTAAAGTCTCGTCACAGCTGTTATTACGTACACCTGCTTCAGATCAGTGCTATTGTATTCCACAAATTCTTTAAGTCCTGCAGATTATATGGATTGATGAGGACTTGTCTTTAATGAAAATTGAGAAATTTGTTTGTATTATATAAGTTACTTTTCCTTCTCAGTGTATTCGAATTTCTTTAAAATATTACGCATATTTCGCCTTAAAATATTACATAATTCTACAGATGGTTGCATAAATTATATCTAAATTTAATAACAAAGTTAGATAGTAAAGACGGTACGTATATTTTACAGTAGAAGTCATGAAGTTCTCATAGTACAAAAAGTAGTCCAAATAAATCTGACTTAGAAAGAAGTAAGAATAAGCTCAGTAACTATATTTATTTAATATTGTATATCTTTGTGTGAGATACCAATGAAATGTATAATTTTCAAAAGAAATAATTTTAATACAAATTTTAATCCCAATATTAATATTATAATTCCCACTTTCATTAATTCAGATCAGAGAACTAATAATATATGAAATTAATATTTGCCAATTATAACAAATAAGGTAGAGGTAGTACCCCTACACAAACTCCGGGAATTTCAATTTTATTGAAATTAATATAATTAAACTGTCAACACTAAACCATGAAATCGGAGGAATATTCCCATATATTTAGTATTAATTAGTATAATGACAATTAATATAGTATTTGTTCATAAACTAAGTTTCTGTTCCGAAAGCTCTAAACCTAAATTCTCGTACTATATTCGGACACGATTACAAAGGACTTTATAAAGGATCATCATATATTCAGCGATAACCTGTCATAGACTGACAGATTTAATAAATAATATTTTAGACAATGGATAGAATTCTTTGAACACAGTGTATTGTACATTTAGTTAAAGTTGTACAAGGCATTGTACACAGTAAAATTATAAATATATGACTTAGATGTATAACTATTATAGTGTAGCACTACGTCTTAAGTAAGCAAATAAGTGAGGAGCTAAACTTCATATTACATTTATTGTAACTTAATTCATTGGCTATTTTAAAGAAAACATTATTCAAAGCTGACAAAATATAATTCGTTTTATCAATTGCAGCATGAGACAACTTAAAAGATATAGTAATAAATATGTGACGAAAGAAGGAAGGAAATAAATATGTGAAGAAGAAAGAGGACATAGGCCTACTTACTATTTTGAATAACTTTACACAGTTAACCGTTTATTTTAAATTTTAAATTACATTGTATAAACACATTTTTTCCCGATTTCTTTTTATAATAAAAAACATTTTAGGTGACAACAAACCAATTGCAAGTTGTCAAACTTTCTTTCTGTATACCACATAAGGTTATACTCATGACGCTTGATAACTAATAATACATTGTTCATTCAGACTTTTCTTAAGCTTTATAAGTCAGGAAATAACTTATACATTGTATACATTGTATATATTACACATTATATGTCTGGTCACACATTTTCGAAATGCGATTATATTGAAGTTGCAAAAGTTGAACATCAATATGTAAAAAGGATTGTGTTTAATCGTACGAAATAAATAGAACTTTAGGTCTTTTGGTGGTTTGGTGAATAAAGTTACATGATTCATCCCCCTTCACAAGATATCAAAAAAAAGATTCAAAAGTTAATTAGAAATTTCAAAACAATAGTAAAACAAAGTGGAAAAAAATATTATAAAACATTTTTATAATAATATATATCATAAACTATTAATGAACTTAACCTATTAACAAGTTACCTTGCTTGTTCTAGTTATCGCACAATATTTCTAGGAGCGCCAACAGACCCCCAATTTCGACTCACTGCGCTCGCGTAATCTCGGGTGCCGTTTGCATATTGAGCGAAGCGAGCCCAGTGTAATGACTCGTCGTTGTGGACAATGTCGGTAATGTAGGAGATTTCATATTAAAGCAAATTATTCGCGCGAATTCCTCAACGGCATAACATTTTTCAAATATATTTTTTTAAAACCATCACCTAATGTGTATCTTTTTGATTGCAAAATTTCATTATTTTCCGTCAAGTAGATTTCGAGCCCATTCGTGACAAATAATGTGAAAAAGTCTCCAGTAGTCTCAACAAATATTTTAATAACACTATATGTGTACATACTGATTATGAAAACGTACATAGTTTTATTAAAAACTAAAGGAAACTAAAAATACAATATAAAAATAATACATTGAATTATATGTTGCAGGTAAGAAAGTAAGTAGGTATTTATTTTATTAAATTATCACTGCTACAAATTAAGTTATAATTTCTTGAAAACTGTTTATTGATAAAATAAAAATGATTTAACATCACATATAATGCAAAATGTAATGTTCAAAATAAAGTTGAAAGTAAAAATCTAAAAAGTCAATAAATTCAGTCATGTAATTGACACCGTAAACGACCATTTTGTGGAAATTGACGTCATGCTTTACACACATGTTTATCAAAGTTACACACACAAACACATACATAAGCTTTTAATAAGCTTTTGATACGACACGCCAATGGTTGCTTATTTCAATATGTATTGTTATTTTAAAACAATATGTTTACAGATATTTAATCGTGTTTAGTCTTATAAATAATAATAAATATTGACTATGCTGTTACAAACACAGAAGTCTTCATACAGATACTTTTACATATATTTTAGTATGATAATATTTAATGTAAGGATCAAATTCATACATATTAAACAAAAAAAAATATTACTAGGTATATAAAAATTGTTTTTTTGCTCACTATTGTTCGGTCTTGAAATACGAAAAAAATTTTAATAACCTAAAAAACCCTTATTTATACACAAATTACAAAAAATAATTTATGCAATGATAGTTGATATAGATGAAATAAAAACAAACTGGAAATTTTGTTAAATATATAACGTCATACAAACTAAGTCTTATATATTCAGCTCACTTATTTCAAAAAATACTTAGAACTATTCATCAAAGAAACTAGCAGAGCTCAAATGTATATGACGGATTCAAATCTAAATTTGAATTTTTAAAAAGATCAGAGTCAATCCGATTCATCGACTCTTTTATCAGTATTACTCATACTATCAAACAAAAAGTCAAATAAGCTCAATTATAAATTATTAGGAATAAAAAAACAGCACACTGAAAAAATTACAATTTTGATTAATTAAAACACATCAAAACTTATTATCTATAACAACAAATTTTTACACATGCACTACACATACGTATATACACTCACTTTTATAATCACTCACAATAAATGAAAACTTAACTAAACTTAATATTTTATTAGCAATAAATCAAAGAATTAATCACTAAAAGTTTCTAAAAGAATAAGTAAACATTTTTAATTACTCAAATTACAACACCAATAAGTTCTTATTACTGTCCAACTCGGACACTAAGCAAAAAGTAAAGTGTCAAAACGAGTTGTCCGCTATTTTTACAAGTTCTCAAATAAGTTGATCGTTTGACTCGATTCCGGAAAACTGTCAATATGGCACGATCAAATGACAGCTTTTACTTGACGAATAACTTTAGTCAAATCAAATCATTAGACATTAATGAAACATAACTTTCATTACACTAATTCTTAAATGTGATTGTTATTTCTTCTGACCGAATTTATCTTATTTTTGCAACGTAATTAACAAATACTAATTACGCAACAAATTATTATTTACCTACAGTATTTATCAAAGCACTATACATTTGTAAAATTAAAAAGAAAGCGGGGTCATCCTTAACCTACCTTATAATATTTTACAAACCATTTGTAAATATGTAACAAACAGTTAATATAATAATGAGGTCTTTAGTGAGTATTATATAAATTTGGTTCTTAAATCCAGTCTGCTCAGTTTGAGATTTATATCTTTCAAAATACATACATACGACTAAATATAGCTATAAATATTTGTATACTAAACATTATAACATGTTATAAGCAGAATTTATGACAAAAAGTATTAAACCCACTACCAAAGTTGAAGGTGGCATTTAAATTTTAATTTAAAAATATGAAAGCGATATTTTAGTTATAAATATGTAATAGGGACTTGGGAGCGGTCTGTGTGAAAAGACGCCTCGCTTACTTTGGCACTCATATCCTAAACACTTTAATTATACACATACGGATACCGATAACAAAAACCATAATTTTTTTAAGCGAAATGCTAATAAAATATAATTTTAATGTAGGTAATGACTACATTTTCTTTTCTTGTTAATTTATATATTATTATTTACATTAAGATTCATTAAAGACGCTGTAAAATGTCCATTTTTCAAAATTCATGACGAAAAAAAAATATTCCATAGATATTGGCTCTTGAGAGAAATATCCGTTTATTTTTTTACAAGATGGTTTTATTTGCATGCAACTTTCGTGTATCCACGTTTAGATTTTCATTACTTTCAGACTTTAAATAACTTTAAAAACTTAAATTAGATGTTCGAGGATACCTTGTTCAACCGTGATAATGCAAGTATTACGGCAACAGTTCGCTCTTCGTAGTAAAAGTAAGAAATCTAAAAATATATATTTGAAGCGAAAATTAAAATAAGAAAGGATAACAATAATGTTTATTTTATCTGTTTATTGTTTATATTCATTTTTAATACTATTAAGGCTAAAGAAATTACCCTGTAAGTAGATCGAACACCCAACCTCTACCGCCATTGCGATGTCGATTCAGACTCGTGAACCCCTGAATGTGCTACGCAGCTGCTGCAGATTGTGTACGTGAGTATGCTTGTTAAGCGGTAAGCGGTGTAAACTGTTTAGTATGATACTGTTAAATATAAAAATATTACGAGACCGACTTATTGAAACATTAATTAACATATATTATCCAGCTCATTAAAATACGTACTGTACGTAAAACATTGCTCCGAACGATATAATCTCCTGCTTATAATGTTTTATAGTAATAAAAACAACAAACTTAATATTGAACCCGAGTCCTTCTTAATCAATGTTAGTATATTTATAGGAAGTTATTAAGAAGACTTGGAAATTTCATGATAATAATTCCAAGTAAACCCGCTTTGTGTATAGTTGCAGTAAGTTACTGCAGTATGATATTAATATATGTTAGTCCAATAAAATATACATTATAATTTATTAATATATACATACATAATATTTGTAGTCACTCTTCACATAAAAAATAATGATGATTCTACCGATAAAAATATGTTGAAAGATGTATTTTCATACAAGATATTATCGTTAAATATAACTTAGATCACCGTGGTTTGTGTTTTACGGGATCTTAGATCGGGTTTTTAAAGGCGCCAATTCTTTACTTCGCATTTTGTGCTTACAAAGCAATTTACGTAATCTGTAAAAAACATATCGGATAAATACTTAACGAATCATTATGTACATTATTTACATTAAACAAAAAGTGTTTTGTTTTTATTTATAATATACATAATCTACAACAGATAATGATATTATGTATAAATATTTTGATAGTAATGCTTGTTACATAATAACGTAGCGTACACATTAAACATACTATTATTATTACGTGTGCGTGTGTGTATTTGTGTGGGTTTAAGGGGTTATTAAAAAAAGTGGATAATCAAAAATTTTTGCAACAAAAACTTTTAATTTCCACGTTTTCTGAAAAATATTTACAATAATATTTAATTTCATTTTAATTTATAAGCCTTCCTTGTCAAATATTCAAAATTCTAGGCCAACCGTTTGTTGAATTAGTTTATATAAAATATTTTATATAATAACATTATCTTTTTCTAACAATGGTGATTGTAATGTTTACATGAAAATTGGGCAATATTTTTTTTGATATCTTTTTTAACTTGCTTCCACGGACCCTTCTAAGGAAAAAATTTATCGGAGATAGCAAAACATGTTTTTTTTTCTATTAAAGTATGTGAAATATCTTAGTAGGTTAAAGGAAATGGAGAATTAAATATATTATAAGAACTGACAAATGAGGAAAAAGTATTTAAACCTAGTTATTATTGTAGATGTATATTAAACCAACTTCTATAATTTAATGTTTACTCTAAATTTAAATTGCAAATATTTTTTTAAATCAGGGTATTTGTAATAAAAAAAAATGTATAAGGTTAAAAACGAACCAATTTAAAAAGTAGATCATCGTCTCTTCACTGCGCATAATGTTCTGTTCCGAAATTACACCCGCTCAATAACTAAGATTAATTTATATATTATAAAGCTTCAGGGAAGTTCATTTCTGACAGGTACATACTCATACAATTCATCAAGTATGTATGTATAATATAATAAGTATGTGACTATATTCGATTTGCAAACATTGAAGATAAATATGTAAAAAGGATTATGTGTTCAATCTTATAACAAAAATAGAAAATACAGCTTTAGGTCTTTAAAGGTTGTGTCAATGAAAAACATGATTCTTGCAGCTTTACCCTTTACACTTACAGTGCCATAATAACACTGTATAGACAAGAGATCTAGAGACAAGAAAAGAAAGAAAAATTTAAAACAATAGTTAAACAAGTGAAGTAATAATAATAATAATTATAATGTATGTACTATGAATTATTAATAATCTTAAAAGTAAAAATGTTTCCCTTTACATTCACACGACACCCATTATTATAAATATTTCAATAATAAAAGAAAATTCGATAAATGATATTTTGAAAACAATAATTTGTTTTTATTTAGAAATATTTGTAAACTATTTCCAAATAATATGCAGGTATTTATTTTTTGAAATAATCGAGTATCTTATACGAGTACACAAGATACTTTTAAATCTCTTGAACACATTCACATACAATACAATAATATTTTTAATCCTTCTCCTTTATTGCAAAATGTAGTTGTTATAAATATAACGGAGCATAAAAATCTAAAAGAGTTCAATTCAATAAAGTCAGCTATGAAATTGATACCGTAAACGGCCAATTTGTGGATATTGACGTCATACCTTCCACACATGTTTATCAAAGTTACACACACATACACACAAGCTTTTAGTAAGCTTTTGACATGATACGCCATTGTTTACATATTCCAATATGTTTGTTATTTTAAAACAATTGAGTTGAGAATATAGACGTGTACATAGAAATGGTTATGTTATATACATAGATTAATAAATATCGACTCGATCTACAACACGTTAGTCTTTTAGAATTGTTATTAAAGTTGTTAAAATTTTAAATAGATATATAATGACGGAAACTGCAACATGGGCAGGATTCGAACCTACGACCGTTGGCAAACCCATAATCACCAGTACATAATTCTTTAGAGATATAATGCATTAATATGTACTATATCTATTAAAAGAAAACAATCAATAACAATATACATATCATATATACAAATCAAATTAGTTGCTATGTAAATGATGATGAAACAGTTTTTTTTTTCTGCCTATTTCTTTGATTCTTTCTCGGACAACGCAATAACTTTGAACAGCATAAAAATGAAAATACTTTTCATAAATCACCGTAACAACTAGTTTACATAATAATAGCTTACTACTTTGTGTAAAAAATATGAATTATGTCATATAGTTAGTATCATCACTACTAAGTTTTATAATATATGATGTCACTAATTAATTCTTATATATTCGGCTCAGATATTCTAAAGAATACCTTTAGCTATCTATCAAAGAAACTAGCAAAGCTCACTTGTATTCGTAATATTTCTGTAGACAAGACCACTCACATTTTAATGGGCATTATAAAAAATTGTTTCCTATTTAGATTCAATCTGCATAGTTTGATATTTATATATCACTCAAATAAATTCATACGATAAAAAATAGCCATTAATATCTGTATTTCATATACATTATAACATTTTATAATCAGAATTTATGTCATAATATGTTAAACCAACTACCAAAGTGGAAGCTGGTATTAAAATATAAATTTAAAAAGATAAAAGTGACATTTTAGTTATAAATATGTAATGTCGAGAGCGGTCCGTGTGATACGAGTCCTTGCCTACTTTAGCACTAACATCCCATACACTTTAATTATACCCAGAAAGTTTCTCTTCGGTTACCAAAAGCTAAATTTTATGTAAAGTCTAATTTAACAAAATTTAAATGTATTTAATACCATTTTCTTTTCTTTATTTATAAAAAAGTAAATTTTTTAGATTAACTTTGAGCTACCGTTGTTATTTTATTTTATAAGATTAGATTAGAAAGCAACTGTGGAATTTTTGACCAACTGTTGTGAGCAGCACAGCATTCCAATTTGGTGGTAGCTTACTCACGGACTGACCACACTAACTTTCCTTATAGAATTTATTCAGAATACCGTGATAATGCAATTATTACTGCAACAACAGCTAAGTAAAACAAATTAAAAAAATATTTGAATCGAAATTAAAATAAAGATAAACTTATATTAATATAGTTATTTAAACCTAACACTTTATTACAGTGTTATTTCTCATTTATAAATAACTTGTCCTGTTTATATTTATTTTTTTTGCTGACGAATTTACAGAAATAAGATGATCCTATATTGGATCGGATACCCGACGTATACCGTCATTGCGATGTCTTTTCAGAGTCGTGGACCGCTGAATGTGCTACGCAGCTGCTGCAGATTGTGTACGTGACTACGCTTGCTACGCGGTAAGGGATATATACTATTTAATTTTGTTACTGTAAAATATTAATGTAGATTCTTGTAAGCTTGTTAAAACATTGATTGATAATTAATAATAAAAATGATTTCACATTATATTCAATCTCTTTATTTATATTTAAAATAATTCATTAAAAAGTTTGCTTGTTTAAATGTACCTAAAACATCTCTGGTTCTTCAAGATATAGTCTGCTGCTTATAAAATATTTCTATTGCATTAATGGGATTAATTGAGTTTCGTAAAAACCCTTTCCGTTCCTGTGGTTAACTGTTGGAGCAATGATTTTATTCCCATGTTTTTGAATACAGAAACGTTTCTTTATAACGTGTATTTCAATAGAAAGAAATGAATTTCATAAAATATAATATACAACTTTATAATAAAAAACGAACTTTTATTTATAGTCTTAATCCCGATGTCGTATTTATCTAATAGTAATCGATATCGAAAGTTCTTAAGTGTAAAGTTGGTACTTTGAGAGTTACACTGTAATCATTTCTTCTTTCACAACCTAAATACGAGTGATAGAGTTGTTATACTAAAAGTATTGAATTTCTCACGAGAGGTAATATGTGTAACAGTTGTTTATAGTACGACACACTGAGCTGCCCATGTAAGCGCATCGCGTGCACAGAAAGATAATAGATTTATCTTTTAACTAAAAGTCATAGAAAGGTAAACAAATTGTACCTTTTACTTATGGTACAAGTTTAAACGTAAATAAATACAAAATAAAATTGTCAAAGTCAAAGCGACTCATTTTGCCTTTCACTGGAGTATGGAATTAAAGTCTAACAAAGGGAAATCTTATAACGGCGCAGAATATAATATTTTACAATTCATCAAAACATAACTTATAATAAACAAGTTAATAAACTTTAACTAGTCCAGTAACGAGATTTATATTAGCATCTATAGAGGAACACGGAATCAACTTTAGTCTGTTTATAGGAAGTTATTAAGAAGACTTGGAAATTTCATGATCTTAGCAAATCAGCTTTGTGTACAGATTCACTGAGCTGCTGCAATATACTATTAATATTTCAATTAATAAAGTTCAGCTAGAGTTTTTTATAACTTATTTCTATTATAAACAAAATGTAATATTACTCTTCGTTACTTTTTATAGTGATTGCCTGTCTTTTATAATAACTTAATTAGTAATAACTGATAAAATAGCATTTAAACAAAGTTTTTTAGACAAATTGTTATATAATAAAACACAGAAATATATATTGTTAATAATAATAAATTTTATCGCTTACCACTTAGATTTATCACCTATATAAAACATCTGCACAACAGCGAAATAAAAACACAATATAATATATTAATACATACGTAATACACTTTTCGTCACTCCATTAAAAAACTGATATTTACATAAAAATTAATGATGACTTTATTGAAATTGGTGTTGAATGATAAATATTGCACCGTAATTTCATACAGGCTATTATCGTTAGATAGAACTTAGATCACCATGTTTTATGTTTAATGACATCATGGATGGGGGCTCTAAATGGGGCGATCCTTTCCTTCGCGTCATTTTGTGCTTATGAGGCAATTTACGTAAACTGTAAAAAGCCGCATCGGCGTGTATACTTAAACCGATTTAACGAAACATAATGTACTTTATTTACTTTAAAGAAAAAGTATTTACAATACACATGTTTTAAAAAAACAACACGGGTGATATTTATACTAAGTTAACACTCCCTAGATTAAAAGAAAAAATATAACCTTACGACAATGTTATAACATTATTTAACAAACATTTTTTTTTACAAAACTGTCCAGGAGATTGCCTGAAAATAAACCAATGTGTACAAAATACTTACCGGGTTTAATAAGGTATTTGTTATGATAAATATAACGAACGAAATACTTGGAAAGCTTCAAATTTAAGTTTTTATTTTTATATTGTTTTTAATGGATTTAGAATTATTTATAAGAACTTTCAGAATAATTATTACGGGTTTTTGTGCTAAATGCTATTGTGCGTATCATTTATTTTTGTCAATATAAGTATATTTTATTAAAATTTTGAATATACGCTCACTAAATGTAATGTCGAAGCTTAAGATGGCTAAAAAAATATAACCCCATAACTACTGTATTGGTGACCTGGACATGCTGACCCAATTTTTCAATGAATCTTTAAGAAAACCAAAGTTGTAACTTGTAGTGGATCGTCATACATATATGTGTAGATCGTGTAGTTATATGTGTAGCTATACATGTGTGTATGTATAAGTTCTGCATTTATAAGTATCAACTGTCTTTTGCAATTGTTAAATTTGAATAAGGTATAATGGCTATTTCAGAAAGTAATAAAAATTATTAGGCACTAAAGGTTACTTATCAGGAATTGAGTTATTCATTTTATATATTTTATATGTTACATATCACTCCCTATTTATACATTTGCGATAACATTTAAGTTGCAAAAGTTGAAGATCAATATATAAAAAGGTATTAAAAATCGTTTAAAATAAATTGAACTTTAGGTTCTTTGAGGTTTGGTTAATGAAGTTACATGATTCATTCCGAATTAGGCTTCACAATTACAGTATTACAACACCACTGTAAAGACAAGACACAAAAAGAGGTTCAATAATTAACTAGATTTTTTAAATCTCTAATGACATATCATTATATTGTCACAATATATTTATACACATAAACAATATATAAATATTATATATAAAATATACACATGGAACAAATGTCTTCCAGTAATCGTACTACAGAAAGGACATCTCAGTCAGTGCGATAACTGGAGAGGTATTACGTTGCTCTTTGTCCCCTGAAGATTGTCTATAAGATTATCCTGAAGAGATTAGTAGTAGCCGTGAAACCTCTCTTACACAAAGAGCATGCTGGTTTTCGTGCTTACCGTTAGTGCACGGACTAAATTAGCACTCTTTGTATTATTTTGAAACAGGCATCAGAATGGCACAGGGGGATTTATCTCACTTTTGAAGATTTCGAAAAGGCCTTTGATACCTTTTTTTTATTTTTTTATGTTAGAGGAGGGCAAAAGACCTTGCGGGTCACAGTTGATATGTGATCACTGCCGCCCATGAACTCTTGCAACATCCGAGGATTCACAAGAGCGTTGCCGGCCTTGGAAATAGGAATATATGCCTTTTTTTAAAGGTACCGATGTCGTATCGATCTGGAAATACCGTCGAAGGAAGTTCGTTCCACATTCGAGTGGAACGTGGGATAAAAGTCCTTGAAAATCGCACAGTGGAAGATCATCATGCATCCAGGTGGTATGGGTGGTAAAGGAGGAGATGGCGAGCTGTGCGGTGGTGAAATTCGGCGGTAGGCATCAGATCGAATAGGTCCTAAGGTGGTCCTGTGTCTGGTCGCGTCTCCACTTTCTTTTTAGAAGACCTAGATTTTGCCGATGACTTATACTTGCTGAGTTACACTTACGCCGATGTGCAAGGAAAGCTGAACTATCTGCGGAAGGAGGCGGGCGGGCGGGCGGCGACAATAAGACTTAAGGTAAATATCCAAAAGACCAAGGAGATGACGACTGAGTTGAAGAACTCTTCACCGTTGCTAATTTCGTTTCATTTTATTAAACACTATTATGTACACTACATTTGAAATATTCAACTTCTATACATATACACACCATATTCATATTATATACACTACATTTATTACTCAACAGTATGCACTTAGAAAGGGATTCTTAAATATAGTTACTATTTCTTTAAATGGACAAATAAAAATCTTATCTGTCTGCTCACATTCAGATCGCGACTTATCAGGTAAAACATGTAATAATAATGGATACTATTATCAAAATTAATGATGAATTAGACTCCATGTCAGTTGCCCATTCTGCATACTTAGATGAAATTGAAAGTATAACAGATATTTTAGCGAATAATTTCAAGTATCCTTTTAAAATAATCCATCAAAATATCAGAAGTATCCAATGTAACATGACGGACTTTACAACATATCTTTTAAGAAGCAAAGTAAACTGGGATATTATAATATTAACTGAATGTTGGCTTTTTCAGTCACAAAATATTCCTGATTTGACCGGGTATAACTACTGTTTTACTGCTAAACATTCTTCACAAAATGAGGGAGTAGTGTTATATTATAGAAAACATATTCAAGTTACAACCAGGGAGCCATGTTTTACAGATGCGAATTGCTTATTTTCAGTTATAAATAATGAAATAGCATTAATATCAATTTATCGCCCACCTTCAAAATACAATATTGATAACTTTATGTCATCACTAGACCAGTGCCTTGAAGGCTGTTCATCCTTTCAAACTGTTATAATAACTGGAGATATAAATCTTGACATCTCCGACTCGTCCACTGACAGTCGAATCAATACGTACAGTGAACTATTGGCTTCTCATGGACTACTTCCAGCTCACACCATTCCTACCCGCAATCAGAGCTGTCTAGATCATTTTATGCTCAAAACAAACAAAACTGCCCATTGCTATGTTGTAAATTCTTCTGTCACTGACCACTACACAACAACACTTCTTCTGGATTTTAAACCCGTTGCGACTCATGAAAATTATATTGTTAAAAAAATAGACCAAAATATCCAAAACTAACTTTCAATCCGTGTTGTTAAAAGATAATGTTAATGAAGCAACGAATGATTTGATCTCAATTTTACAAGAAACGTTACAAAAACACACAAAAGTTTCAAAAGTAACTAATAGAAAAAGAATAACTAAGCCTTGGATCACTCCTGGTCTTCTAAAATGTATCAAAAATAGAGACAAACTACATGCTAAATACAGAAAACACCCTGATTGCAAAGATCTTGAAATTATTTATAAACGCTATAGGAATCACTGTAACAGCTTACTCAAAAAACTTAAAAAGGAATATGAGACACTTGAATTACAAAAAAATAGATATAGCAACAAAAAACTATGGGAAACAATAAAGAAAATAACAAATACTCAAAACAGTGTTAATAAAATCCCTAAAGAATTATTATACATGGAAAATTCTATGGATAACGTTAACCGTATTAATAAGTATTTTTCTGAAATAGGTAAAAAATTAGCTGAGTCAATACCCTTGAATCAAAATACTACTAAATTACATTTTAGTTTAACTAATAATTCATCTTCTTTGGTTTTATTACCAGCTACCGAATCAGAAGTAAATACGCAAATTATGAAGCTTAAAACAAATTGTGCTGTAGGTATTGATGGCATATGCTCATTCTTTCTAAAGACGTACAAACAATTTTTACTACCGGCCATAACTCACATTTGTAACTTAGCACTTTCTACGGGTAGTTTTCCGTCTTCCTTTAAAAAGTCTGTCATAATACCGATTTTTAAATCTGGTGATCGTTCTAGCATAAACAATTACAGACCAATCTCAATTTTGACAGCTCTCTCTAAAATACTTGAGCGTTTGATTAACTCCAGACTGACGAATTATTTAGAAAGTAATAAACTTTTATCCCGAAATCAATACGGTTTTAGGGCTGGTAGATGTACGGACCAAGCCGTTCATAAATTGACGAACTATATAGTTTCAAATTTAGATGCCAAAAAGAAATCGGTAGCAATATTCCTGGATCTAGCTAAGGCTTTTGACACTGTGTCTATTCCTATTTTATTAAAAAAGATTGATGCTTTAGGTGTTCGTGCTGAACAATTAAAACTATTCGAAGATTATCTCACAAATAGAACACAGTGTGTCAAAATTGGAGAATTCATTAGTGATGAGGCTCCTGTTGCTTATGGTGTCCCTCAGGGCAGTATTTTAGGACCAACACTTTTTTTGGCTTATATAAATGATCTCTGCAATTTAAAACTTGAAAACGGAACTATCATTACTTTTGCAGACGATACGGTCCTTATGTTCAGTGCTGATTCGTGGCCTGAAGTTCTTAGTAACGCTCAAAATGGCTTAAATATTGTGACTCAATGGTTAAATGTAAATAAATTAACCTTAAATACTGAAAAAACGAAATTCATGACATTTACTTCTAGAACACAAGATCATCGAATTTTAGAGCACTATGAGTTGGTAGCCCATTCTTGTCCTAATATTACAAGTATTTGCTTGTGTCCCAAAATCCAAAAGACCAATCAAATTAAATATCTGGGTATAACTATTGACTACAAATTATCCTTTCTTCCACATATTGAATGTTTAACTTCTAGATTGCGCAAACTTATTTATGTATTTAAAAAGTTAAGTCGCGTGGCGGACCAAAATCTCATAAAGAGAATATATCTGTCTTTATGCCAATCTTTAATCACTTATTGTATTACTTCATGGGGGGGTTCCTCAAAAACCAACATATTGAAATTAGAACGTGCACAAAGATCAATTTTAAAAGTAAGTTTTTGCCTGCCCTTCAGATTCTCAACAGAAGAATTATACAATCTATGTAAAGTGCTTACAGTTAGACAACTTTTTATTTTACAAATTATTCTAAAACAACATTCCCATTTAAAATATGTCCCCACGCAAAATAAACGACACAAACAATACAAATGTCCCAGTAAAATGTTCAAATCCACCTTCTCTCATAAATTCTTTTGCTACCTCGGTCCCTTGCTTTACAACAAAATAAGTAAATCAATGATCATTTATCCTTTGACTAAACATTCGTGCAAACTTACAATTTCTGAATGGCTACTAGGCCTAGATTATAAAACAACAGAAGACTTACTGTTACCATTGTCTTAAATCCCAAATAGTGCTGGACACAACAATAAAATAAATATATATTTACACATACATATATAATTACCATACACATGCACACACGCACGCATACACACACACACACACACACACACACACACACACACACACACACACACACATTACATATTATTATTATCATATACATACACGCGCTCATAATCACAACACTATATTAATACTGCTATTTTTCTTAGTAGCGAATTAGCATCGCTAGCAATTCTTTTTAAGCTTTGTATACTTGGGGGAAGGGCCTGGTGATCTGTCATACAGGTTTCCTAGTACTGACACCAGGCTCTCACAGTCATAATTTTACTAGTTTTAATTGCTGTTTATAAATCTACATATTTTTCTATTATTGTGATTTGTAATCTTAAAGCATTGTGAGAGCAAATAAACTTATTATTATTATAATTGGCACAGAGGCAGTGGAACGCAGATTCACAGATTTCCAGAGCTATCTTCGCACAGCTGTAACTTGTTCAGCAGTCACGGAAACTTACCCGTAGGATCAAATCTTCGGAATGTTCCAATTTCAAATTCGTATTTCTTTAAAGATTTAAAAGTTAGAAAGTCATTAAAAACATTTCAGATCCGAGTTTTCGACAATCGCTGCCTTTGCTGTATCTTCGGAATACATTAAGCTCAAGATCATGTCCAATGCATAGCTATTATAGAAATGCCACGAATGTCTGATCGACTAACAAATAAGGTGCCGCAAATGGAGATGGTACCACACACACCGTAGTGATGCCGATTACGTACCCTAACATGCATTGCAAACATAGATGCGTAGCCACAATAAGACTTAAGGTAAATATCCAAAAGACCAAGGAGATGACGACTGAGTTGAAGAACTCTTCACCGTTGCTAATTGGCACAGAGGCAGTGGAACGCAGATTCACAGATTTCCAGAGCTATCTTCGCACAGCTGTAACTTGTTCAGCAGTCACGGAAACTTACCCGTAGGATCAAATCTTCGGAATGTTCCAATTTCAAATTCGTATTTCTTTAAAGATTTAAAAGTTAGAAAGTCATTAAAAACATTTCAGATCCGAGTTTTCGACAATCGCTGCCTTTGCTGTATCTTCGGAATACATTAAGCTCAAGATCATGTCCAATGCATAGCTATTATAGAAATGCCACGAATGTCTGATCGACTAACAAATAAGGTGCCGCAAATGGAGATGGTACCACACACGCCGTAGTGATGCCGATTACGTACCCTAACATGCATTGCAAACATAGATGCGTAGCCACAGCATGTTTATAGAATCAACGAGCAGCGGACTGACGTGGAACGACGTAAAAGACTAATATCAGGGGATGGAGGACTAGTGCGGACGCCCTCTGCCGCATCTTGAGGCTATGGGGCATTACATGTACATAAAATATGAAACAATATGACTATACGTACATTATAAAAGAAATAGTTTTTTTAAATTTTACCCCATCTCTGTGATCAGTTTCGGAACTCGCTATTACTTTTAACAGCGTATTTTTTTTTTTAATTTTCACGTAATAATAGAAATACTAGTTTATATAATGATAGTTTTCTACACGGTGGTGAGTAGATAACTCACTGGTACTTAGTTAACTTTTAAAATATATAACGTCACCACGACTAATTCTTATACATGTTATTATTCTAAAAAATACCTTGAAAAAAAGAATACCTTTTAAAAATTGTATATGAAATTATTCTAAAGAATACCTTGAGCTATTTAAAAAAGAACAGCCAAGCTCTTATTAAAATATTTCGTGTAGACCACACCAATAATATTTAAATGAGCATTATATGAATTGCTTCATAACTTCAATATGTTAAGTTTATCATTTATATATTTCTCAAATTATTGCTCAAATCAATTAATATGAAAATATTATAAAACTATATGAATATTGCATACTAAACCAAACATTCTCTAAAGAAAAATGTTGTCAAGAAGTGTTAAATCGACTGCCAACGTTGATGCTGGTATTAAAATTTCGCCATATAAAAATATAAAATGACTATTTAGTTATAAATAAGACTAGAATTTGTTTACGAAAAATAGTGATAGAGCAATGACTACTAGAATAATAGTTCCCTCTTTGTGTGGAAAGTAAGAAACAAAAAAATATATATTTGATGACAAAATTAAAAAAATCAAAATTAAATAAAGATAACATCACATTAAAATAGTTATATTAACATCTTCATTACATTGTTACTTGCGGATCATTTATAATGAATTGTTCTTTATATATTCATTCCTATTACTATTAAGGTGAAAGAAATAAAAGCGCCTTGTATTAAGTCTGATACGCGATTTATACCATTGCAATGTCTATCTAGACTCGTTAACCCCTGAATGTGCTACGCATCTGCTACAAACTGTTTACATGGCTAAGTGTGGGTAATTGTTAGTACAATTACTGTAATCTCATATTTCTAAGTATAAAAACTTTTCTTTCTTTTTACTTTACAAAGTGTTTAGTTTAATTCAATTTAATGAAATAGATTTCATAAAATTTTATATATTTTTTCATTAAGTTAAACAATTTTATAATTTAAACCAACATTTTAATATCTTATCTAATTTCTGATATTAAAACAAAAAAAGTATAATTTCTAATATAAAAACTTCAATCCTGACAGTAGTGAATATTCGTAAGTGCAAAGATGCTGCATCAAAACTGTATTTGTTATATTTTCTTCTTTCAAAACCTAAGCACTAGCTCTATTACGAAATATATGAAGTTTCTCACGTTAGGTAATATGTGTCACAGTTGTTTATAGAACTACACAATGAGCTACTCACGCAAGAGAGATAAGATTCTCAACAATTCTTTATATGTTGCAGTGTCGTTAGTAACTAATAGATTTTTTGTTTTGCTAGAAAACGTCATAAAACAATTTAAATGACTTTACTATGATACAAGGAATTTATATAATAATTAAAATAGTCAAAGTGACACAGATATTCATTCAGCGGATAGCAACGGTCTCATTTTCCTCAAATTTCATCGGAGTATGGAAGTAAAATCCAGCAAAGGGAAATCTTATGACACTGCAGAACGTTATACTTTTTTATAATGAATATAAAAAGTGTACATGCCTTTAAACTATGATTAATAAAATTCAAGTAAATAAACTAGTAATGTAACTAAATTTATATATTTCTATACAAAAACACGGGATCAACTTCAGTACGTTTGTAGGATGTTATAAGAGGACTTGAAATTTCATAAACTAATCTTTAAGCAAATCATCCTTATGTATAGATTCAGTAAGCTGCTGCAGTATACTATTAATACGAGTTGCTGTTTTAGTTTTCTTCAGCTCGTGCCTTCTATACTTTTACATTGTAAACATTAGTAAACTGATACTATTGATTGGTCAATTCCCAAATGGGACAATCCTTTGTATTATCTGCGGATTTCTGTTCCTAAACTCGGTGTCATTTTATATTTGGCGTCCGTAATTATTTTTTTTTTGTAATCCCGCGACCAACGGATTATTTTTAATACGTGATTTGCTGTTGTATAAATATTATGTTTAAATTTTATTATTTTGTTTGCGATTTAATTAACTTTGATTTAATCGATGTTCAAAAAAATTATTGCATTATAAATAATAGACATAATAATTTTATACCCTTATTAAAACCTGCCCTTCTTTTAATACCTCTTTGTCTTTCTTCAAACGCTAATATGTTGTAATATTAGGATATTAAAAATAAAACCTAACATTTTCAATAGTGGTTTTGAATTATTTGAAAATATTATTTTTATCAGAAAAATTTTTGTTTATTTTTTAAATATATAACAATTTTTTATCGACTTTATCAACATTATCTACTTAACCTTAAGTAAAATTAAGTAATGAACCAATAGCTACAAAATAATTACCAGGAATAAAATATATTTGTTATGTAAAATATAAACTAAATGTTTAAATTAGAGTTCTTATGTATATTAGATATCGTTTTTTATGGATTTAGGATTATTTTTAAGAATAGCCTTTCCTTAGAATTTGCACTGGAATAAATATTACGAGTTGTTTCTGTGTTTTACTATTGTGAATATGATTTATTTTTGTCATCATATATATATTAGTATTATTTAATATAATGTATAAAAAATTTGGTTACTTATACACTCAGATACTGGTTTAAATAATTTAGATGTTCCCTGAATTTTCCAATCAATTCTAAACATTATTTCACTAATGGATAACCATTTCATGATTGGTTTATATATATATTCTATGTATTGGACAATAAATATATTTATTATACATACAATAAATAGAACTTTAAGAATACAATAATATTACAGGGAATTACAAAGTAACAGTAACTATAATAAATAAGCATTAATGTTTCTAAATGATCATTCGTATAAAATATTTATCAATCCCTTGAACACTATTGATTAACATTACAGTAATTATTTTAATCCTTGCCAAACGAAAGATTCCATTTTTAATGCGAAATGTAGTTGTTATAAATATGACGCAACGCAAAAATCTTAATTGAACTCTTTAAATAAATTATAAACGAAATTGATACCGTAAACAGTCATTTTGTAAAAATTGACGTCATACCTTCCACATATGTTTGTCAAAGTTACACACACAAACAAACAAGCTTTTAGTAAGCTTTTGATGCGACACGCCAATGTTTAATTTTCAATATGTATTTTTATTTAAATTTACTCGTATATTGCTATTTGAAAGTAATAGTGATGTGCACGTATATGTACTTATGTTTAGTTTTATAAGTAACAAGAAATAAGACTGTTAGAAAAAAAAGTCTTCATAGAGATATTTACATACTCACAACATACTCGTATTGTTCAAATTATATACATATAAAATATAAAAAATACGTGTACATAACGAAAGAAATAGTTTTTTAAAATGTTCCTTGTGTTTCTCTTTGTTCACTCTTGGGTCATGTTCTAGCTTTTAAAAGCGCAAATATCTTTTTTTTATTAAAAATATAAAAATCTACAATGTACGTTGTACGGTTTATTTGGTTGGTTGGTTTTTTGATGAAGAAAAACACATGAACTAGCTGGCATTTGAGGAAACCATACTTACGTATTTGCTTATTTAATTTTTAGAATATACACTCGTATAATAACGTCACTCAAATTAATTACCTTGAACTGTCAAAGAATCTAGCAAAGCTCAAACGTACTCACATTGAGATATTTCTGAAGACCAGACCATTTCAACTATAATGAACATTATATGAAAATGCTTCAGAACTTCAGTTTGTTAGGTTTGACATTCATATATTTCTGAAAATTATTTCTCAGTACTCTATAAATATTTGCATTGGAAGAAAGTGCCAAACCATCTATCAAAGTTGAAGGTGGCAATTAAAATTTTCACCTTTAAAAAGATGAAAGTGACATTTTAGTTATAAATATGTAATAGGGACTCGAGAGCGGTCCGTGTGATACGCAGCCTGGCTTACTTTAAAACTCATATCCCAAACACTTTAATTATACACAGACGGTTTCTCTACAGATTTCAAAAGCCATAGGTTTTATACTGGGAATGTTAAATAAAGAACATTTTGATGTAATTTTTTTTTCTTGTTAATCTGTATTTATATTTCTTTACGGTAAAATGTGATAAAGCAATTTTAAGTGAAATAATAATTAGCATTTCGCAATGAAAATACGAAAACTACATTGTTGTAATTGGAGTTAATATTAAAATAAAATTAAAACTACATTAATTTGGTTATTAAAACTTGAATCTTTAAAGTAATATAATCACCCTGTACCAGATCGGATACCCGACCCCTGAATGTGCTACGCAGCTAAATTTTATATGTAACTAACTATGTTTGCTACGCGGTAGGTGATATGAACTGTGTAGTTTGTTACTGTAAAAGAACTTATTGAAATATTATTTAACATATAAATTCTTGTATATTTGCAATCTCTTTAATTTTATATATACCTAGACTCAAAACCAATAGTAAAACTCTAGTAAAAACCAATTCCATCCCTGCGAATAACTGTTAAAGCCATAATTTTCCTCTCATATATTTGAATACTACATCTTTTATTCAATTTTAATTTTTAAGGTTATTTTACTTCAATTACATAGAGAATTTTATTTTTTAAATTAATATAATTGTTATAAATAAAAACCAACTTTTATTTTAGTCCTTCAAACAAGGACAAAACCTTCAATCCTGTTATTGAATCGGCGCTCTTAAGTGCAAAATTGGTACATCAAGACTACAGTATATCATAGCATTTTCATCTTTCAAAACCTAAAAGCACTCAATAGTAACGAATTGTTGTATCTGTTGTTTATAAAACTTTAAACTGAGCTACTGACGTAAGCGCATCGCTTGACTGGGTAGAGATAAGAATCACAACAATATTTTGAATATTGTAGTATTGTTAATTAATCGTGAATATCGCTTTACCAGAAAACGTCATAAGACGATATTTATTACAAACAAGTTAGTAAGCTTAAGCTACTCTAGCTAGATTTATTTATATATATATATAGCGTGTATACAAGAACACGCAATCAACTTTAGTTTGTTTATAAGAAGTTATTAAGAAGACTTGGAAATTTCATGATCTTAATTCTTAGTAACCCAGCTTTGTGTATAGTTTCAGTAAGCTACTGCAGTATCCTATTAATATGTGTTGCTGTTTTATTTTTCTTTACTAAAAGAAAGGACGAATATTCAATATTATATATTAATACATATATAATATATTTTTTATCATTTCATTAAAAAAAAATATTTTTATTAGCACATGTAAATTAATGACGCTTCTATCGATAAATATATTTTGAAAGCTGTATCTTCATACAAGATGATATGAGATTGATGAATGATATTAGAGCTAAGATCACCATGGTTGGTGTTTTATGGAGTCTTACGAGAAGATGGGCGCTCTAGGGGCTCCGATCATTTTCTTGGCGTCATTTTGTGCTTATGAAGCAACTTACGTAATCTGAAAAAGTCACATCGGGATAAGTGATCAAAACGATTCAATAAAGCATGACGAAGTTTATTTACATTAAAGATAGTGTTTACATTATTCATATTTAAACAAAACAATATTGATAATAAATATACTAAGTAATACTCCTAAAACTCTTTAAAATAAGTATAGCCTTATGACGAAATTATAGCAAAATTTGACAAGCAAAGGGTAAAAGCTTTTTGCAAAAACTGTTTCAGGCCAGTAGCTCGGGTCCAGGAAATTGCCTGAATATAAACCTATAAAAAAATTATTGTTTTTAACGGATTTAAGATTATTTATAAGACTACCCTTTGCTTGCAGTCTTCACTGGAATTAATATTATGGGTTTTTTATGCAAATATCTATTATGCATATGATTTATTTTTACCAAAAAATGTATAATTTATTTGTAGTTTGACTGTACCCTCACTAAAAAAAATCTGAAAGCTACAATTACATCATTGCTGAATAAATCACGACTAAACTACTGAATCGATGATCAACCAAATTAGTACCTGATAGGTGGTGATAAGATCGAGTTATACCATTATGTATGTGTATATGTATACCTTCACAATTTATGTACGCAGCTGCTAATTGTTAAATATAGCTAGTTTAGTGGTTAATTCAGATAATAATAAAAATGATAAGTCCTTACTTATACATATTCGAAATACGAAAATAATCAAGTCGCAAAAGTTGAAGATCAATATATAAAATATTTGTGTGTTTAATCGTATAAAATAAACAGAAGTTTAGGTCCTTTGAGGTTTGGTTAATGAAGTCACATGATTCATCCCGCATTACCCTCCACATATACAGTACCGCAATAACATTGCAGACAAGATATCAAAAAAAGGTTCGAAAACGTAATTTGATTATTTAATCTCTAATGTTATAATGCATAATATATTTATATACAAAAAGAATATGTTATATAATACATAAACATGGTAGAAGATATACTATTTTGATATTTTTGGCAAATTTATCTCTTTTTTCACTCTCGGAACACACTATAATATTTAACAGCGTAATTTTAGTATTATACAATGATTTTTTTTCAAATACTAGGAATATAATTACAGTTTTCTACTTGGAGAGTAATATATGATCTAACTGGTAGATGAGGACACTATACTTTTCAAATTATTAAGACACATATATGATGTCACTATAATAATTCTTATATACACAGCTCAATTATTGTGAAAGATACCTTCCAATTAAAGTAAAGCCAAGTTCGTATTAGTATATTTTTGTGTAGACTAGAGCGCCTATATTTAAATGCGCATTATATGAATTTCTTCACAACTTCAATTTGGTAAGTGTGTATTTTATACATTTTTCAAATAAATACTCTGTAAACTATAAGTATTTGAATACTATATGTTTGAATATTTTATAACCAGAATATATGTCAAATCAACTAAAAATGTTATTGCTGAAATTTATTTTAGCGATCTAAAAATGTAACGTGATATTTAGGTCTAAATATACTCGTATCTAGAGACAGACTCTCTCAAGAGAGAGATGTTTAGTTATACTCAGACGGTTTCTCTACACATACCATAACATAGTTTTTGTAATGAATAGGCTAATAAACAACATTATAATTTAATTAATATGATTTTCTTTTATCATTAATGTATGTATCTTATAAATATTCATTACAAAAATAAATGTTTAAATATTAGGTTTTGAGAGTGATATCAGGATTTTTTTAAACAAAATCGTTTTAATCCTATTCAACTATTGTAGTATATTCATGTAAAAAATATTACTTTCAGATTTTAATAACAATTAAAACTAAGGATTTTACGGAAAATCGTGATAAAGCAATTACTACCGGAACAAGAGTTCGCTCTTCGCAGTGAAAGTACGGTTGCTAAGCGGTAAGTGGTGTAAACTGTTTAGTATGACACTGATAAAATATAAAAGTATTTATTTACACTAATTATAATTTTTTTTTGTATTCATGTTCAATCTCTTTAATTATAAATATATTATCCAGCTCATTAAAACATCTGCATGTTTCAATGTGCCTAAAAGGTTGTTCCTCTAACGATATAGTCTCCCGCTTATAAAATATTTATATTGGATGAATGGGATTAAATGAATTTTCTTAAAACCATTTCCGTTCCTGTGGTTAACTGTTGGAGCAATGGTTGTACTCTCATATTTTTAAACACAAAACTCTCTCTTCATTTTAATTTATACCGTGTATTTCAATACGATGAAATAAATTCCATAAAATAAAATATATTTTTCATTAATATAAACAACTTAGTTTTAGCCTTTCAGAAAATTATAAAATATACAGATTTTATATTGAGTCCATGTTTTTGAGTTAAGAAATAATACATTAAGACTTTATATTATATCTGTAATACATTCATTTTTCAAAACCTATGTCGCAATAACTTACGACAGGTATATAATATGTGACAGTTGTTTAGAGAACGGCACCCTGAACTACTCACGTAAGCGCATCGCGTGCGCGGAAAGATAATAATCACAACAACTATTTGAATACTAGTTCGTTAATGGAATAATATTTATGTTGCAGAAAGCAGGATGATATATTTTTTAAGAAAAACATATTAATTATTAAATTTTAGTCATGGTTTGTGTTTAATGCCGTCATAGATGGGGGCTCCAAAGGCGGCGATCCTTTCCTTCGCGTCATATTGTGCTTACGAGGTAATTTACCAAATCTGTAAAAATTTATGTTTAACAAGAAATGTGTTTAATTTTTATTTATAATATAAGTATTTTACAAAATATTATGATTTATTTATTTATTTAGCTTCACGCCACGTCCCTTGCGGGGTAGCCAGAGACATATTAGTAAGCTTTTGATACGACACGCCAATGTTTACTTATTTCAGAACGTGTTGTTGTTTTAAAGTAATAGTAATTTTTGTAAATGGTTATGTTCGTTTTATAAGTATTTATAATTACTAACTTTATATATTAAAGAAATGTAAAAATATCTTGCATTAATATAATTATTAATATTATGATATTGATGGGAATACGTATTACATAATAACGTAGCGCACACAATAAACATATGATTGTTATTACTTGTCTGTCTGTGTGTGTGTATTTGTGTGTGTTTCAGTGATTATTAAAAACAGGTTTGATAAGCAAAAAGCTACCAACAGAAACTTTCAATTGCCATATATTATTCAATTCTTTGTCAATAATATTTAATTACACTTTAGTTTGTAAGCTTTTCTTATCAATTATTCAAATTGTAGACCCGGTTGGTAATCGAAGGCAATATTTGGGTTTTATTAAGAAACTGTAAAACATTTTAAATTAATTTTAAAAAATATATATGTTATTAATATTTGTTTTATTGGTTGCTATTGACATCCAATATTTATTTAATAAAAAATGTTTATTAAATAATTGATAAATAGATTTATTTGAATTTCTCATCTATAAAGTCATATACCGCGGTATAAAAAATTGTTGTAATCCTAAGAATGCGATTTGAATACAATGAATTACAAGGTACCGGTAACAATAAAAAGTAGATATTTTTTAATTTGAAATGATCACTCGTATAAGATACTTATAAAATTCTTGAAGACTATTTATAAACTTTACAATAATTATTTTCATCCATCTTTATTTACAAATTCTCCTCTTAATGTAAAATATAGTTATAATATAAATATAACGAAGCATAAAAATCTAAATAATCATTAAATTCAGCTATGAAATTGATACCGTAAACGGCCATTTTGTAGAAATTGATGTCATACCTTCCACACATGTTTATCAAAATTACACACACATACACACATGCTTTTAGTAACTTTTTCATACGACACTCCAATGTTTACTTATTTCAGAACGTGTTGTTGTTTTAAAGTAATAGTGATTTTCGTAAATGGTTATGTTCGTTTTATAAGTATTTATAATTACTAACTTTATATATTAAAGAAATGTAAAAAGATCTTGCATTAATATAATTATTTAAACCTGAAATTTAATTTGAGTTATTTCTGGATCATTTATATTTATTTTTATTACTGTAAATTTAAAGAAACAAAATCACCCTGTATTTAATCGGATACCCAACTTATACCGTCATTGAGATGTCTATTCAGACTCGTGAACCCCTGAATGTGCTACGCAGCTGCTACTAAGTGTGGACGTGACTACGCTTGCGACGCGGTAAGCGATGTATCGAATTTGTTACTGTAAAATATAAAAGGTTTTACTTATAAGTACAGCTTATTCAAGCATTGATTAATATATTAATTATTTTATATATAACTCAATATATAGTCAGGTGCTTCTAAAATGTTTTAATTCCATACTTTAATCCCAATATCTAATATATCGAATAGGTTTCGATATCAAAAGTTCTTAAGTCTAAAGTTAGTACCTTGAAACTTCACGCTCTATCTGTAATAGTTTCTTCTTTCACAACTTAAAAACGAGTGCTAGCTCATGTACTAAAACTATCGAATTTCTCACGAGACGTGTGTGTGATGTCTAACAATTGTTTATAGTACGGCATGAGGAGCTACTCTCGTAAGCGCATCGTGTGCCGTGAAAAATAAGAACCACAACCATTCTTGAATATTGAAGTATCATTAGTTAATGGATTTGTCTTTTCAATACAAGTAAGTCATTAAACAATTTTATTATCTTTTAATGGTATATAGAATAAAAAATAAATAAATACAAAATAAAATTGTTATAGTCAAAGTGACACAGATACTCAACGAATAGCAACGGTCTTAGTTTGATTACCTTTTACCACAGCGTTTAATAAAAATCTAAAAAAGGGATTTTTTTTTGAGAAGATACATAACAAATATTAAAACTACAATCCGTCAAAATATTACGTATAATAAACAAGTTAATAAACTTTAACCAACTTTAGTCTGTTTATAGTAAGTTGTTAAGAAAACTTGGAAATTTCATGATCTTAATTCTAAGTAAACCAGCTTTGTGTATAGTTGCAGTAAGCTGCTGCAGTATACGTGTGCTGTTTTAATTTTCTTTCTTTCAGTTTATAAAGCTCAGCTCGAGACATCTATAATTTATTTCTATTATAAACACATTCTAACATTACTATTCATTACCGTTTATAATTATTGCATGTCTGTTATTATATCATTAATGAGTTATATTGACAAAATAGAATAAAAAGCATTTTTTTACACAAAATAATTATAATAAAACACAAAAAAATACATTGTTAATAAATAATAATAAATTTTATTGCACACCTAATATATATAAAAAAATAAATAAACAGTTTAATACATTAATACATATATAATACACTTCTCGTCACTCCATTAAAGAAACTGATATTTACATAAAAAGTAATGATGACGTTATCGATAAATTTCTGCTGAATGATAAATATTTCAGAGTAATTTCATACAGGCTATTATCATTAGATAGAACTTAGATCGCCATGGTGTGTGTTTAATGCAGTCTTAGAAGGGTGCTCTAAAGGCCCCAATCCTTTCCTTCGCGTCATTTTGTGCTGACGAGGCAATTTACATAATCTGTAAAAAGCCACACCATAATGAATACTTAAAACGATTCAACGAAGCATGAAGTCCTTTATTTAATTTAAAAATAAAGTATTTACAACATAAATGTTTTACAAAACAACACTGATAACAAATGTACTCAGGTAATCCTATAATATACTCGTATGTATATTTATTATTTATTAATTTATTTAGCTTCACGCCATATCCCTTGCGGAGCAGCCGTCTCTGGCTGACGGAGCTCCAAACGCTACGGTCCCTGCATACCTCTTTCGCCTCGGCCACAGACATCAACCTCTTCATACATGCTCTCCGGGGGGTCCTCGTACTTTTTACGTGACCTTCCTCCAGTATCATGGATACTGTGTTTTCGAAGGTCACTCGAGACGTCCCCCTTTCTCTCCTACTGCTCACTTTTCCTGTATAAATCTTTTTTACCATTCTTTCATTACTCATTCGTTCGACGTGCCCAAACCACCTGAACACGTTCTTCTTCATTCTCACCGTGACATCTTCGCTAGTACCTGCCATTCTGTGGATCTCTTCATTGCGGATTCGGTCAGCTACACTGACTCCGCATATTCTGCGAAGAGATCGCATCTCCACAGCATTCATCTTTATTACATTCTTTTTCTGTGTTACCCACGTTTGGCTGCCGTATAACAGCATCGGTAGCAAAACCGCTTTGTGTACAGACAAACGTGCAGCTATGCTGACGTTTCGCCGTCTCAACAATGCAGCCAAAGCACCGTTGACCCTGTTACCGGCAGCAATACGCCTTTCCACATCCATTTCGTATCTTCCGTCTCTACTAAACATACTTCCCAAATATAACACTTCATTCACTTGTTCTATTATATTATCATTCACGTTGATCTTACATTCCGTTCTTTCTTTATTTCTTTCAAATATCAGAACCTTCGTCTTATCTACATTCAGGTTTAGACCATTATTTTTACACCCATCTTTCAGAATGGTGACCAATGCCAGCAAATCGCATTCTGATGATGAGCACTGCATCATCTGCATATAGCAAGCAATTGACCTTAAGGTCACCTACTTTCACTCCCATGTCACTTTCTTTCACGCCTTGGAGACAACTATCCAAATACAAATTGAACAACCAAGCTGACATAGCGCAGACTTGCTTAACTCCCGATTGGATGTCAAACCAGGGCGACATGTCAGCCCCTACTCGCACACAGGCTGAGTGATCTCTGTAAAGAGACTTTACAGCCTGTAGCAAGGGTCCGCTCATATTCCATCGGGGCAATATCTCCCATAATTTATTTCTCACAACCCTGTCAAAAACCCTGTGTAAAATTATATATATATAAAATTTTAGTATATATTTATTAATGTATATACATATGTAGCAAAACATATATGTATGTAGTTATGTGTGCATTACTTCTTCATTTGTTGAGCTTAGCGTAAGCGAAGCTCTTAACCGTTTGGGAATCAATATTATGTCGCCACATCACATAAAAACTGTAATGTAATATAGATCTAATAAATAAGCATCTAAAGAAAAAAACAGAATGAAAATAGCTTGATTAAATCAAAAGTTATAAAGAAAAAACCAAGAGACTCTTGATTGTGTCGTTCGCGTCTAACTTTCATGGCGACAAACTTTTTCAATTAATTGTTTATTATTGTTATTAAATATTTATTTCCTTTTATTCTTTTCTAATGGATTTTCCTGCGCTCAGCTCAATTCCCGCCACGCACGTTGGGCGGATCCTAGTACATGTTGTTTCTTCCAATTGTTATTAAGAATCTTTCATTAAGCGTGTCCTATCTTTACATTTAAATAAAACAAAGTGTGTGTGAGATATTATCGAAATTATTTATTTATTTGAAAGATGTAGTGATGCTATTATGTGTGGAATATGACATCATTTAAATATCTGCCACGGCTTCTCTGGGTATAGCGCATGCGAGATATCCAATTTTCTATGACTTTAGCAGATAAATCAGATTAAATTTGACCTTTCGCATAGGTAATGTTGGTTTTGAGGGCCGCTGTGGTTTGTGGTTTCTTCGCAATTGTTTCATAACTTCAGCTTGTTAAGTTTGTTATTTATATATTGCTCTAATAAACACTCATACGTTTGATATGAGGCCTCGCTGACTTTAGCAGTTACATCGGAAACAGTTTAGTTATACTGAGACGATTTGTCTACATATATCAAATACAATACTTTTTGTTATGAAAAGGTTAAATGATATATTTTTTTTTCTTGTAAATCTATATATTTTATTAATAGTAAGATTCGTTATAAAGGTACTAAGTTATATTTCACGTCTTACGACTTACTGGGTTTTGAGAGTAATATCAGCGAAATTTTAATAAAATCTTTTTATTGGCAAACCACTACTTACGTGTATCTGTGTTAAAAAATATTACTTTCAGACTTTTAATAACAATAAAAAAAATAGAATTTGTTTTATTATTGCTATTATTACTAACATAACAGTTAATTATTTTTAGGTGAAATTAAAACACTAATATTTTGGAACTCAAAACTAAAATATAGAATACACCGCATAAAAAAAGTTATCTTAAAAACAGTGTTACTGCTGAGTCATTTATAATAAATTATCAAGGTTAAATAAATGAAATCACCCTGTATTCAATCGGATACGCGACATTCATTCAGACTCGTGAACTCCTAAATGTGCTACGCATCTGCTACAAATTATTTACATGCTTAGCTGGTGAAACAGTGATTTAATCTATTTTTTTTAATACAAAAAGTTTTCTTTTAGTTTACTCCGTGTTTAGTTTATCTCAATATGAATTTCGTAACAAATATATTTTTATTAAAGTAATCAACTTTATAGTTAAAAAACATCTTTTATTTTAGCCTCCGAGGGTATGATTTCTGATATAAAAATTTCATTTCTAATAGTAGTTTGAGGTGCAAAGTTGCTACATCAATACTATATCTGTCATACTTTATTGTTTCAAAACTTAAATACTAGGTCTCCTCCAGTAATATGTATGATAGTTGTCTATAGAACGACAAACTGAGCTTACCTACGTAAGCGCATCGTCTGCGCAGAAAGATAAGAACCTCCACAATTCTTTGTAGTATTGTAATATTGTAGTATCGGTAGCAATTAATGCATTATTTTTACTTGAAAACGTCATAAAACAATGGCTGGTTTTAATCATGATACAAAGAATTTATGTATAAATGAATACAAAATAAATTTATCAAAGTAAAAGTGACACAGATATTCAGCGGATAGCAAAGATCTCATTTTCCTCAAATTTCACCGGAGTTTTGAATTAAAATCTAGCAAAGAGAAATCTTATGACACTGCACAATGTTATATTTTTTGAGAAAGAATATAAAAACTGTACATACCGCTAAAATATAATTTATAAAATTATATAAAATAAACGTAACTAATAATGTAAGTTTCGATATACGAGGATCAACTTCAGCATGTTTATAGGAAGTTATAAGAAGACTTGGAAATTTCAAAAGCCTACTATTAAGCAAATTAAGCAATTTGTGCATAGATTAAGTAAGTTGCTGCAGTATACTATTAATAAGTGTTACTATTTTAGTTTTCTTCAGTTCAAGCCAATTTCAAGTTAATTTTTTTGTAAAGACATTAAGAGTTATCTTTTATAATTATTGAGTTCCTGATATAATATTGATTACATGATGGTCTTTTTAGTGCACAAAGGCAATGGATTTGATTCCCACATGGGACAATCCTTTGTATGATCCGCGGATTTCCGTTCCGAAACGAAATGTAATTTATATTTGGCGTCCGTAATTTATATTTTTGTGAAGTCGCCGCGACCAATGGATTATATAATTTTAATACGTGAGTTGCTTTTAAATAAATATTATGTGTAAATTTTACTCTTTTGTTTGTGATTTAACTTACTTATAATTATATATAATTTATATTCTATAAAATAATTTAATTATAAATAATATACACAATAAGAATTTTATACTCTGATTATATTCTTTTAATAACTCTTAGTCTTTCTTTTAATGCCAATATATTGGAATATTGAGATATCAAAAATAATACTTTACATTTTTAGTAGTGGTTTTGAATTGATTGGAATAATATTATTTAATTTCAGACAATTTTTTAATGTGTTATTTTTTAATCTATAACAAACTTTTTACTGACAGAAAGTCAGTTATTTTTTTGAAAGATATAAGACAAGCTGTTATCCTTAGATACAGCTCGGATCACCATACTTTGTGTTTCATGGCATCTTAGATGAGTGCTCTAAAGGCGCAGATCTTTTCTTCCGCGTCATTTTGTGCTTATGAGGCAATTTACGTAATGTGTAAAAAGCCACATCATAATGGCTACTTAAAACGATTCAACGAAGCATGTTGTACATTATTTACGTAACATAAATATTTACAATATACATGTTTTTCAGAACAACATTGAAGTTAATACTCCTTTAAAGTAACAGAAGGCTTTAATATATGTTAATATATGTTATAAACAACATGTAACATTAACATTTAAAAAGCAATGGATAAAAAGTTTTTGCCTGAGTATGAATGTCTACAAAATAACTATCGGGCATAAAAAAGTATTTGTCACGTGCAAGATACACTAAATATTTAAGAAGCTTTAAATTGGAACTCTTAAAGTTATAAAGTAGCATTTGTTTATAGATTTAAAATTATTTATAAGAATAAGTTTTGCTAGGAATTGGATTTGAAAATACTAATGTGAATATGATTTACTGTTCAGAATATAACGTTTTAATAATTTGGCTTTACACAGACACTGGTTTGAAGAATTTAGATGTTTTCTAAAATTTTTAATCGATTCTAAACATTATTTCACTAATTGATGAGTATTTTATGATTTATATTAACTATGAATGATATATCGAAGTTTATACATCATAGCTAAGAAAATATCACTGCTGAACTACTCTACCAGTGATCGGTATATGCTAGGCCAATTTTATAAGCATTATACGAAATTGCTTCATAATTTCCGCTGTTATGTTTCACGTTCATATATTTCTCAAATGAATATTCATATAACACATTAAACATAATAAAAAAACATAATCACTTTATGTAAACAAAATTTTAAAAACTGTAAACTAACTATCAAACTGTTAGTCGCTGTCTAAAAATGTGAAAGTGACATTTTAGTTATAAATATGTGATAGGGCAGTGTTCTTGTCTCAAAGCCGAGACAGTGCAGACCCAACTCATCCCTGGATATCCCTCCTGCGCTCCGTCGCAAGGCTGCTTTCTTTTTCTTTTCAGACTCGTGAACCTCTGAATGTGCTACGCAGCTGCTACAAATTGTGTTCGTGACCGCTCTTACTACGCGGTAAGCGGTGTAAGTTGTTTAGCATGATACTGTAAATTATAAAAATAGTTGCTTTCCAGCTTATTGAAACATTAATTAGTAATTAGTTTTATTATATATAAATTTTAAATTCAATTTCATTAAAAGATCTACATATTTAAATGTACGTAAAACGTTGTTTCGCTCACAATATAAATATTTCTTAATGTGATTAAATGAGTTTTGTTAAAACCGTTTTCGTTCCTGTGGTTAACTATTTTAGCAATGATATTCCATGTTTTTGAAAACAAAAACTTTTTTTTTTTTAATTTATAACATGTGTTTATTAATTAATTACTTTCATAAAAATGATCTATTTTTGCAAAATATACCTTATAATTAAAAATTGACTTTTATTTTTAGTCCTCAAAAAAAGAATAAAATCTTCAATCTCGATACTGAATAGGTATTCTTAAGTGCAAAGTTGGTATATATTACATCAAGACTTGACAGTATATCAACAGCACTTTCTTATTTTAAAACCTAAAAGCACTAGCTTTTACATAAAATGTATTGAGTTTCTCCCATCAGGTAATATATGTGACAGTTGTTTAAAGAACTACACTCTAAGCTACTCACTTAAGCGCATCGCATACACAGAAAGAAAAGAATCACAACAAATCTCTGAATATTATAGTATTGTTAGATATAGATAATTCTTTTTACTAGTACATTTTAGTATGTTTTAACTATGGTACATGGAGTTTATATAAAAATGAATACAAAATAAAATTACAAAGTCAAATTGACACAGACATTCAACGGACAGCAATAGTCCCACCGGCGAATGGAATTAAAATCTAGCAAAGGAAAATCTTGTGACGCAACAAAATATCATATTTTTGTAAAAATATATAAGAAATATTAAACCCTTACTACCGTCAAAATATACTTATTACAAACAAGTTTTTTTTTTATAAAGTTACCATAGACTTGTAGTCCATGCCATTTTTAGTTTAGTTTATAATTATTAATTTGATTTCTTTTGTTTTGAGATTTTTGCCTGTGTATTCAGGCACAAGAATTACTTTAAGAAATACATAAATAAATATTCTGTTCAATTGTGGTTCTTCTACTTTTGTCTCGGGCGCTCCTTATTTTCTTAGGGCCCAAAGTAGGTACTCTTCATTGTTTATTATTTGTCTGTTTCGGTTAATTTTGTTATGACCTTCTAGTCTCGGTGGTGTATTGCTAATTTCAAGTTGTAATCATTTATTGTCTTGTCCGTATTTACATTGCTGTCTTTGATGAACCTCGCCAGCGCATCTTCTTGATGGTCCGTGTAGTAAGCCAACGTCCTGGTGTGTCGGGAAATGGCTACTAGCGCATGAGGTACGCTGTCATGGAGTCGGAGGCTCTTTCCGATTCTTTTTACTACTATTGTGTTTTCATAACACAAACCTTGTGCCTCATTAACGGTGAGTGTTTTGGATTCCTTCCCTTTTCCGTATCCTTTTTCTTCCAATGTTAGTTTCTCTTCTTGAGTGAAGGTCAGGTATAGGCTATTTGGTTGGTCAATGGGGATCTTTTCACCTGTAATTTTATGTTCATAGATCTTGCTATACTGCTCGAGGAATATATACCGTCATATACTTTTCTAAGGGCGTAGACTACATCCCTCGGGCATCTGTTTGAGCACATAAGTTGTGTTATGATGGCAGTAGTTATAAAGTCTGGGCGGTGGTAGTAGACTTCGAACAAGTTTTCTCTTTCAATATAAGGAAGCTGATTTAGGTCACCTCTGAGTTAGCAATTTTGTGGCTTCGGTAAGTTGCAGGGCCATCACGGTGGACCCGAAGTGGTTCATTAGTGCTAATTTAATTACAAAGAAGTCAATAAGCTTCAGTACTCTAACTAGATTTATATAAGCGTCTATACAAGAACAAGGAATCAACTTTAGACTGTTTATATAATAGAAAGTTATTAAGACTTGGAAATTTCATGATCTTAATTCTTAGTAAACCTGCTTTATGTATAGTTTCAGTATACTATTAATATATGTTGCTGTTTTAGTATTCTTTATTTTAGTAATAAAATCAATTAAAGTCATCTATAATTTATTTCTATTATAAGCACTTTAAATACTACTATTCGTTATCGTTAACTTGCATACGTTACGTTGCACTTTACATACAAATATATACAAAACATAAGTACAAGAATCAAACATGTATACAATAAAACATATTAATACACTTTTCGTCACTCTAATCAAATAATTTTAATAGTAATCTGTTAAAAGCCGCCTCGGGATGAATACTGAAACCGATTCAACGAAGTGTGATTTATTTGCAGTACAGTAAAACTGTTTCAATTTATATTTACATTTATTCATATTTTACAATACAACATTGATAATATATAATAAGTAGCATAACTATAAAGTCTAAACTATGTATAGGCTTATGACAGTATTATAGCAACATTTAACAAAGAAAAGGTAAAGGTTTTTGCAAAACTGTATTAAGCCAGTAACTCGGGTCCAGGAAATTGCCTAAATATAAACGAATGCCTTCAGTATACCTACCGGGAGTAATAAGGTATTTGGTACGAGAAATATAACAAACGAAATACTTCGGAAGCTTCAAATTTTAATTTTAATTTTTATAAGGTATCGTTTTTAATGGATTTAGATTTATTTATAAGACTACTTTTAAATAAATAAAAGAATCTTATACTGTGATTACAATCCGCCTTTCTTTTAATACCTCTTCGACTTTCTTTTCATGCCAACATGTAGTTATAGTAAGTAAGTATGTAAGTAATTATAGATGTTAAAAATAAAACTTTAAATTATCAGTAGTGATTTTGAGTTAATTATATAATATTATTTAATATCAGACTATTTTATTGTAGTTTTTAAATCTATAACAAACTTTTAAATAAACTTTACCATCTTTATCTACTTAACCTTAAGGAGAAGTATAAAATTAATACGATAGCTAAAGTCACATATTAACCATTTGTTAAGCAAATTTATTTTATTAAAACAAAAAAAATGCATGACATTAATAATAATATACTATTTTACATACAATATGAAGGTATATAAAAAGAAAAACAACAATAATGAAACAGTTATATAATACATTACACATATAATACTTTCTTTGTTCCTCGTTCATTTTGGTTAACATATTAATAAAACTGTTCTATACATACAAAGTCGTAATGATTATATATGAAAGAATTGAATGAACTATATTTCATTGTATTTTTATACAAGCTGTTATATAGAGATTAGATCATGGTTTATTTTTTAAACAATAATATTTTGATATAAAGCTCAAACATAGCTCAAAAGATATTTATGTAAATCAGACGAATCAAATTTTAATAATCATTATATGAAATTGCTTCGTAACTTAAGTTTTTCGATATTATATGCACATATTTCTCAAAAGATAAATAAAACATAATAACATAAATATTTATTTATTTATTTAATTCTTCATTGCACAATATACAAAATAATGCACAAAAGGCGGGCTTAATGTCACAAAGACATTCTCTACCAGCTAACCTTAAAATCTACATGAGAGAACATTGGTAGGCGTGCAAAAAAAATATACAAAAAAAGCTAAAGAATAAATAAATCCAGATCTATAACCACAATCATATAATATAATAATAAATACAATACATTCAAATATATATAAAGTAAATATAAAACAATTACATTTTGTAAGCAAAATTGATGTCAAAAGGTGTTAAACCAACTACCAAACTTGATGTTGTCATTAAAATTTTCAGCGTCTAAAAATATGAAAGTGACATTTTAGTTATAAATATATAATAGGAACTGGAGAGCCGTCCGTGTGATACGAGGTCTACTTTAGCACTCATATCCCAAACATTTTAATTATACACAAACAGTTTCTCTAAAGATATCAAAAGCCATACTTTTTGTAATGGAAAGGCTAATGAACAAAAAATGTATATCATAATTAATAAAATGAATGTCATAATTATAATTTTCTCTGTATTTTTATTTAAAATAAGATTCATAAAAGACAAGAAAATATTTTTTATGTCATACATATTGACTTTTGAAAGAAATATCATTAATTTATTTAAAAAAAAAAATATTTGTACAACTACTTACGTATACTCGTTTCCATGTAAAAGATTATTTTAATTATTAAATTACAGTTTTATATGTACTTATTCTGTTCATATTTATTGTTGTGACCAACAAGTTAAAAAAAAATATCCCTGTACTCAATCGGATATCCGATTTATACCGTCATTGCGATGTTTTTCCTTTCAGACCCCTGAATGTGCTATGCAGCTGCTACAAATTGTGTACGTGACCGCGCTTACTACGCGGTAAGCGATGTAAATTATTTAGCATGATACTGTAAACTATAAAAATATTTGCTTAAGATCTTAATGAAACATTAATTAATAAACTTTTTTTTTATATTAAAATTTAAATCTTTTAATTATACACATTTAATCCAGCTTAAAACATCTGCATATTTAAATATACGTAAAACGTTGCTCCAATCACGATGTAGTCTCCTGCTTATAAAATATTACTTAAAGGGATTAAATGAGTTTTGTTAAAACCGTTTCCGTTCCTGTGGTTAATGAGCAATGATTTTCCTCTCATGTTTTTTTTATTTTAATTTGTAATGTATTTCTTTCAATTTCATCAAAAAAAGAGTTCTTTAAGCCCCATATTGAATTGATGTTCTTAATGCAACGTTGGTACATAAATAGCTAACAGTATATCTATGACACTGCCTTATTTCAAAATCTAAAAGCACTAGCTCTTATGCAAAATGTGTTGAGTCTTTTTCGTTATGTGTGACAGTTGTTTACGGAACGACACACTGAGCTACTCACCGTAAGAGCATCGCGTTCACAGAGGATAAGAATCACAACAAATCTCTCAATATTGTAGTATTGTTAGTTAATGGATGATTCTTTGTACCAGAACAACTTTATTAGATTTTTATTATGGTAAAAACAATTTATATATAATATATAAAATAAAATTGTCAAATTTAAAATGATAGTAATATTTAAGAAGCATCAACTACGTCATTTAACTAATATTCAACGGCGTATGCAATTAAAGTCTAGTAATGGTTAAAATCTTAAAAGATAAAATCTCATATTTATTGAGATTATAGGAAATTTTACTTTACTTAACTTAACTTAACTTAACTTAATAAGCTTAAGTTAGTGGTTTCAATAGGTTTATATAAGCGTATATACAAGAAAACGGAATCAACTTTAGACTGTTTATAGAAAGTTATTAAGAAGACTTGGAAATTTCATGATCTTAATAAAATAAATTTCTGAGTAAACCAGCTTTGTGTATAGTTTCAGTAAGCTGATGCAGTATCCTATTAATATATTTTCCAGTTTTCTTAAGCTCTAGCCGTCAATAGTTTATTATTTATAATAAACACATTGAAATTTAAAATACTATGGTTTAACATTTATATTGCCTGTCCGACATAATATTAATTGCTGGTTGGTCTTGTTGTCCAGAGTTTGTGACAATTGTATAATCTGCAGATGGCTATTTAGGATCTAAGTGTACTTTATGTCCATAATTTTTATAACTTAGTCGTTTGTCTGTTCGCATCAAAAAACCTTTTATATAATCAAATTGATAAATAACAAACGTAGAATGGATTTTATAATAATTCGTACTTTCTTTAACACCTGCGATTATATTTTAATATCTCTCTCTCTCTCTCTCTCTATATTAAAATAAAAATTTATGTTATAAGAAAAATATTAAAATTTTACTTTAGATTTTTGAAAGTAGTATTGAACTAATAAAAGTAATATTCTTTAACTTACAAGTTCTCTGTGTAAATTAAAAATAAAATATATTACTTTAAAATTATCTACACATCTATTCGTTCTACTAAATTGATACATAAAATTAATCATCAACGAGATGTCATAACTATTGTCAAATGAAAAATTTAAATTTTATATCAATTTATTATTTTACAATAATCATAAATTCCGTGTACGAAATTTGTGCTAACTTTAATTTAATATATTCAATTTCATTACAATTTTCTCCCGTGATTTCGTACGAGGCGAAAGCGGAATCTGTTTTTCGGAGGTCGGGCAGCAGCGGCCACTGCGTACTATAACATCACACTGCCATCGCCAACCCTACCAAGCGTGGTGATTATGCATATCCCCTCTTTGATCTCAATCTTTGGGAAAGGCCTATGCCTATGCCTTGCAGTGGGCGTCTATAGACGGATAAGAAGAAGAAGAAGATGGCATACTAAGCAGCTTATGAGCCAGATAATATTAAACCAGAAAATATGAATGTTTAATAATAAAAAAAGTACTATTAAGAAAACATAAACTTTCTCGATTAACTTAACTTACTCGAAAAAGAACTTCAATTATAAGAAAATCAGCCAACTGTGTGTTGGGTCATGCGCAATGAAGGGATTTCTAGTTGTATAGGTAGATAGATATACATATACAACCGCGAACTTTTACTATATCATTTTAAGGTATTTAGCTAGCAGCTGGACACATGAATGTAAGAAAAAACTACAATTCAAAGATTCATATTATACAAACAAACTTAATCTGAAACTGCAAACACTCCATATTTTTTAAATGTCTAAGATATCCGAAACTACTTACGATACTTGAAACTCGAGAAATGTTTACAAAATTGTATTCTATCACTTTGTCGGTGTGACCAATGTATGTCCATGCAAAAAGCTCCGAGTTTTAGTACAGCATTCTAGTACTAGAGTCTCTGAGCTAGGCTACAAACGAACAGACATTACGAAACCCAGAGGGAAATAAGTAAAAAGCTGACTGACTGAAAACCTGATCTTTACATATAAAATAATGATGATTTTTATCGATAAAGATATATGGAAAAATGAATTTTCATTCAAGCTGTTATTGTTAGATAGAATTTATAATAGATCACCATGGTTTGTGTTTTATAGTCTTAGATGGGTGCTCTAAAGCCGCCGATCTTTATCTTCGCGTCATTTTGTACTTACGAGGCAATTTACGTAATCTTAAAAAGCCGCATCGGGATGAATACTTAAAATTTATCAACAAAGCCTGAGTACTTTATTTATATTCAAGAAAAAGTATTTACAATATACATATTTTACAAAATAACATTAATAAATATACTTAGTTATGCTCCTAAATAACTTTCAAATAATATTTTTTTTGTTTTCTTGGAGGAGGACGAGGAAACGAGGGTATGGGTCATAAATGATACTTGATCACCGCTGCCTACAAATTCTTGCAAAATCCGGGAACTCACAATGTGGTGGCGGTCTTAAAGTATATGCCATTTTTAAAGGTACTTATCGATCTGGGAATACTGCCAAAGGCAGTTTCTTCCTCATCTTAGTAGTACGTATCCGCGCATCCAGATGGTACGGAGGTTAATGAAGGCGGAAACGTACTTTGTGATGATGAAAATCGGCGGCGGCGGCTAACGAAAGTGTCTCTAAGCAATTCCAAAGAGTGTAATCTAGATTGTCACAGGGCACCGGGTCCTCGACAATCTGAACTGGCCTTGTACGCGGTCAAAGGGTGAAAGCTAATATTGGGGTGATCCGGATAAGAGATGAACACAGTGCTCCATGTGCGGCCGGATCTGCGTCTTATAGAATGCAATTAGAAATATTTAACAAATAATGGATAAAAGGTTTTACCAAAACTTTTTTATTCCAGTAGCTCGGGATTGAGGAATTACCTAATTGTAAACAAATGCTTAAATAATACCTACCAGAAATAATAAAATATTTGTTAGGAGAAATATACCAAACGAAATAATTACGAAGATTCAAATTAGAGTTCTTACTTTTATGGGCTATCGTTTTGTATGGATTCTGTATAAGACTAGCTTCTGCGTTGGTTTGTTCCTGAATAAATTTTATGGATAACTGTAACTAAAATGTGTATTTTATGTTAATTACTACTGTGGATATGATTTATTTTCATCTACATGATGATGAACCTTCATATCCTACTTTAAATAATTTTGATTATATCTGAATTTTCTTATTTATTTCAAACCTTTTTCCGATAAGGGCTAGCTTTTTTATAAATGGTTGATTTATATTTTTTTTATAAATTCAGATTGAAATCTCGAAATTCATCAATTACGGTTAAGAAAAGAACACTGCTTAATTAATTGGTCAGAAACCGGCACGTTTTGTCAAAATTTATCTAGAAATCTAAAAGTAAACCAACCTGTTAGTTGATAGTAGTTATCTTATATATGTATCACATATTAATTACACATAAAACAAATATTTGTACTATATATACTTATGTATGTATGTACATATGTGTGATGTTTTCCAATTGTTACAATTATATAGTTTAATGTTTATTTCAGACAGTGATAAAATAATTAAAGCACTAAAGGTTAGTTAATTAAAACACTTATTGGTAATGTCGGTCTGTTCTAATTAACAGTATCTATATTTACTCTCACCCGCTTCCAACGCTGAGAAACCTTTCAAATGTATCTAGAGGAAATGTTATTTTTACTTCATAATTAAAAATTACTTCCTCCGCTCCAATATAGTTATTTGTTAGTCTTTATAAAGAGTGGTCAAATATTAATTAATGATTGAATTAAGCAACCATTTTTTTAAATATATTATAATAAAATGTTAAGACAAACATGAAATATAAAGACCTATAACAGAGATACTATTCGTTTGCATCATTTCATCTGTTTTAGGCTGCATTATATGTAAGTTAAAAACAAAAAATATCTATATTATTATATCAAGAAAACGGAACAGGAATTTTTTGTTGTCTATATGTGAATGGTAATCTGTAGCATCGCGAAAATCTTTCGATTTTCAATATTCAAATAGAGAAATCTATTTGAATATTTTGTTTTTAGGCAATACAGGGCTATAAAAAAAGTTTATCAAAGTATTGAATGTGTCTTCAACAAAATTATGAAGTCCACGCGGACAGAATCGGGTGCAACGTTTAGTTTCAAATAAACGAACAGAACTTTATATTTTAGCATTACAGTCGAAACGAACGATTAAATATTAAAACAGGATGGTATAATATTTAATTAACAAACTCAAAATTTAAAACGTTACATCTGTAAAAGTCCCCTGTGGTTTTATTTTGTGAATTTAATACGTGTATAAAGTCCAGTTTAAAGGCTGTAAATTATACAAAATGGATGATTTATGAAATAAATACAGTGATATACAATAATCTTATATAAGTACAATATACTAAAATGACAGGCCCTCTAAACGAATGATAACTCTTAAAAGAGGGATCCCGAACGGAACAGTAATAGCATCCACTCAGAGCCTCTGCGTTTAGACTAACTTCCTTTTGAATATTTAATGTCTGTTACTTTGTTTGCTTACATCGTCCCTAATTCTTTAAATATAGTTTCTCTGGACCTCTAACATTTATTATTCTATCCAATTTTATCATATTAACTTTCGTTAAAATTAATCTATAGATAGATTAATTTTCAATATAACATTTTCAGAGCGTGTATGTGTTTATCTTCCTCTATAACAAGTTATAGGTGAGATGAGATGAACCAAGCACTTAAAAACAACGGACAAGTTCGATAAGCTTTACCGATCGATTTTTGAGAATTTTCCAGGAAATTTTAAATTTAATTAGCGATTTAATGCATTTTAACAACGAAATTTATTCATATTATCATCTGCTTAGACTATTACTAACTGTATTATAAAATATTTTTTTATAAAAGTCATTCTGTAATAGTGTTAAAGTTGCTTTGAATACATATGCTTTGACAGTTATATAACAGCGCTCTAAGCGTATTCATAACCAAGAAACGTCCCTGACCGACTTCTATAACTGATATCAAACTGAAACCGCATGCAATTGCCGAATACCAAATGTTTAATGTTATCTGTTATGTTACCTGAAAGCTTTTAACCACAATCGTCATATTTTTATACCACACAAAGTAATTTAATACCTTTTTTATGATATTTCACGGTAAACATTAATTAAATTAAACAGAATAAGTAATAAACATTAATAATGTATTGTAATGTTAACTTAAAACCTGTAAACTGTCACGTAATATAAATTGTTGGTTTCGTGGTCATCTGGAAAGCAAGGCCAAGTTGGCTTCGTTAAAATTGGGATTGATCAATAGCGCGAGGCAGTATTTCAAGCCTGGCCAAAGACTTGCGCTCTATAAGGTTCAATTCCGGCTACACACGGATTATTGTTCTAATCTCTGGTTCGGATCTCTCTAACATCAGCTTCTACCTTTTGACAGCGTAAAGAGGAGAGCCGCTCGACGACCCAGTGTTCCGTGAACGTCTTGTCTCTCTGAGGAGAGTATTCATATTTATTTATTTATTTATTTTTTTTATTATTTGTTATATTGAAAATAGAAAATATGTCACAAATATAAAAAATATCATAAAAGAAGTTAAAGTACTGAACGGTTTTTTAGCTTATATACATATATACAATATGCGAATCTGGCCTTTTCTTTATAACAATATCTAGGCAAGTGTCTATTATGACGGCCCACTTTTTATTGAAGCGTTACTTTGACCTTATTGAATAATTATCCAGGTCAGATTACTTATGATTAAATCATTAATCTCTGTGATTGTGGCTGTCTGAGTGTTCAATTGTTTTTGATATATACGTATATACAGAGATCAACCTCGTTAGTGACATAGCATAAGTGGGATAATCAATTTACTGTAGGACACTTTCTAATAGAAATTATAATCAAAATCGATTATTGCGATATTATACGCAGTTTATTACTCACTAGCTCCTCAACCTCTCTCAAATCATGACCTATGTATCATTGTTTAAAAAGTATACAAATTAAAAAACTTAGTTTTATTAAAATTGTAACCTTAAAACAATTTTTATGCCTTTTCCCTTCAAGTTACACGACTATGACTAAATATTATTGTATTATAAGCATATCTAAAACTAGATGTTTGTATTTATCAAGGAATATAATTAATATCAACAATAAAAATTTACCTAAATTCGACGAAGCAATAACTTGTAATCATGAAAACTTTCCACAAAAATTGTCTACTATTTTCACCCTGACGTACAAACACAAAAAGGCATGTGCGTAATTACCTCTTTTTCGTATTTTTTTTTAATTTTTAGTAATAACAAAATCTATACAATGAACATATTATATTAACATATTATATAATATTAGTTTAGTTTTAAAAAATAACCTCCCTTAACATTTTGATTAAAATTTACCGACCCTTAGAAACAATCAAAGTTACAATTACCTAATTTTAATTAAAGGCAAACAAACAGGGAGTAATAATTAAATGTGGTCGCATTGTTTGATGTTATCGGAGCTAGGAGATTTAGTGGCATGTTGGTTTATTCGATTTGTTTATATAAAGTAATATAGATTAAATATATTAAGGCTTTATCAAATAGAAGCTATTATAACGACTAGTGGTCGCCTTATAGCCGAAATTCAACCGTCATATTTTAACTGTCAATGTTTTCGTGGGTTCGGATAAAAATATAGCTATCTCCCTCTCTCTATCTCTCTTTCAATGTATATATATTGTATTACGTCAAACCACAATCAAATCTTCAACAATCTGATACTGACCATTGACAGTGCAAACGTAAGCAATGATCCTTAATAGCATTTGCATTATTATATTGAATATTAGCTTTCTGCATTCCTTATCTATATAAACTTTACTGTGCCAACTTTCATACTTCTGCATAATTTTTGTAAAAGAGGATGCAAATTTACACTTCACGTATTAATATATAAGGTAATAAACTAACAAACGCTCAGAATCTGATTTAAACATTTGGGAATAAAAATTGTCCAAAATACTCTAGTAAAAAGTCCTGAATCTGTCAACAAAAGTGTCCTAAAAACGATTCAGCCGTACTCAAACAAACCAACAAAGTAAACAAATTTTAAACCGCTTCACGTAACTTTAGTAAAGTTTTTACTAACTGAAAAATAATTATAGCAATATAAAAAAAGAAAAAGTAAGAACAAACACCTTATTATCATTTATATGTAAATAGATAAGCAATTCTATTATTTTTATATATATTATTAAATAATCATTCCATCATAAAAAAAAATACATACTTATATAAAACATACAAAAGTATGAAACCAATATAAATTTGAACTGACAATTCAAATTCAATATAACAGTTTAGGAACGAAGCGAAGAATAGAAGAAGCAAGCGAAGTTAATAAAAGAGATAGTCAACAATGGAATGAAATTCGTAGTAACTTATATTCACATAACTGGGAATACACTGGCAATGAAGGCTCTATAAATTTCAGGTTCTGTGTTAGGACTTTTAATGGGCAAAAGTGACTTAATTACTTTAGCATTTTTAACATCTCTTTCACGTTTGGTTTTTATAGACGGTAAGAATCACAAAATTGCGAGGTCAGTAAGGCATTATATTTTAATGATGGCGGCACGTGTTCAAGCGTATATTTGCATAATTTTAATCGTCCCTTTTTAATTATATCTTTGCAAGTCTTTTGTGGTCTCTTTTTATCTTTACTTTCTTCTTATATTTTTTGTCTATTGCTATAAAGGAGACATCTTTTTATCTTTATTTTCTTATCTTTTTATCTGTTGTAGATTAGACATGAAAAAACCTTATGTTATTACTGTATATATATAAAATCCTAGATTCATCGAGCCGTGTAGAGATGCAGTAGCTTAATTAAAACGACTAGACATAGACGAATAGACTAGGTCGATACATTTTTCAATATATTATGAGTTATTACTATATTATTTGCATTTTTACATTTGTCTATTCTATTTTATAACTATATATATAGTGTATTTTATACTTATAGTTGGTATTAACTTTTGAGTATAATTCTTTGTTATAAAAATAGCTGTGTCACGAGGCGGAAGGACTCGAGAGATAAGGGCTCTGATATTTCTTATTGAGCCACGGAACCGTCAAATCTTGAGATTCGATGTATATTTCCGATAATGTAAGTCTATCTGTTCATAGATTATACTTTTATACACATATATGTTTACCTACAAGTTTCTAGTATAGTATGGTATGGTAAATTTTGGTATGGTTAGTCATAATATGTTCTAATCGCATTTCATAAAAAATAACACGAATTACAAGTTAACAGTAATACATGAGTAAATTACTTTTTAATGGCAGCAGGGGGGGTTCGAACATCAACACAAATCTACTAATTACAGTAAAAGTTTTTACGAACTAATTTCACTGTAACCGAAAGGCAATGGTATTTTCTATTTCTAAATTAAGTGTAGCGTATTTAATATGGTTCTATATTAATGGAACATTTATTTTAAGTACTTAAACTTTATGATTTTTACATGAAATTATACAAACTTTAAATATGGATATATTGTATTATTAATATTATATCTCCTACCTATTTACAGATAATGAAGAATATATAATTATACAATTACAAATTAATGAGAATTATCCATGTTGTCACGGCTCTAAAAATATATTTACTATAGCCTGTGAGCTGTACATCTCGCGATTTGGTGTAGCATAGTTTCCACTTTTTTATTAATTAATCGCCCTACTTCCCCGACCCCACGAAATTTATGAATTGATAAAATTGTTCGAACAATATATTGCATTTTAAGGCTAATGTAATATTTTTTAACTTTTTTGTCGAGATGAATAAAATATTTTTGTATTGTCTCCTTGAAAGAAAATGCCAGAACTAAATCAAAAATGAAATCGGCTTCAATCATTTCACGTGAAACGACGGAGAACCTGTAAATGAGAACAGACGGATATCCGGACAGACATACAAAAGCATTTGTTCTCGGTAAATGAAAGTAACCTTGTAATAGACAGCTCCATCCACCCTCATGTATTTGAAGGAACGGTAAGGATTATTTTATCAGGACCTCTGTTATACGGATACGCGATTATGCGGGCTACCAAAGACTATGATTAAATTAATCACTTAATCACTTAATGTTACCAACGAATTCATTTGCTTGCTATTATAGACAATAGTAATAACTAAAAGATAAATATACCCGTGTGATATATTATTTTATAACAGTATAGAAATAGTCTTTCCACAAATATTCAATTATCCACAGTTTTTTATTATAGTAACTTACAACAATGTTTATTGAAATCACTTCATAGTAACAATTATTATAACTTTTTCAATTGTATTTTTCATTATAACTTCAGATTATAATATTATTATATAATTACTACATTACGTGGTCTTATATTATTGAAACGATTTTCAACACGAAATATATTTTGAAAATGTTGACAACTCAAATAATTTACATATATTTTTATCATTTATTATATTTAACAGTAAAAAGACAATTTATTTTCAACATCGTATCTCTTAATTTCTAAGTTATTATTTCATGAATTTTAAGTGCTTTTAGATATTTAAAGAATTATTTAATTATAACTGATGTATTGTTGATTATTAGGTTTTTTTGGTATAGGTTTTTTTATCTACCATAAATTGTATTTATTTTTTTCTTTACATCTTGTCACGATAAAGTTCAATACAAATTATATCGATCAAAGGCATTAAAAAAATCTTTAACTTAAATAATTTGATACCAAAGGAGATTTTTGACTTTAGGTCCTAGCAAATATACTATACTTTATCCAAATTCCATACTTTGTACAAACTTAAACTAAGATACACCCTCACCGATAAAAGAATTGAACCATATAGTTTTTAATAGGACACACTAGGTAACTTTTTTAACTTTAAATATATAATTATTAAAATACCGGTAAAATATGGGTACACTAATTATTAATTTAAAACATTTACTTTTCAATAATTGTATCAGGTGGAAACCAGAAATAAACATTTTTTTTATAATTAGATACTATTATAATTTTCATATATACATTCTCTATAAATGTAATATAATTATATCACTTAATCAAAATAATCCTTAAGTAACATAACTTTAATTTATATAGAAATACTATAAAGGGGTGTCGATTAACGAATTTATCATTAAATCTAAACCGAACCATTTAGAACGATTAAAAGTATCAAGCTATTTTGCAATTAAATCAAAATCGTATACCATTCGAACTTTAATACTAGATGAAAGCATTTTTACTAAAGTAAGATGTTTAATGGAAAAAGTTTTAATAGGATTTGATGAACGAAACGCTCCTAATATAAATTTCTTAAAAGCAATTTTCGCAGTCACGGATCTTATTTCTTCTCTTCTTTGGTAAAATTATTTCTGTGACATACAAACATTACGAGAATAATACTACCATCTATTTACGTATACTTTTTAGGCATATGAAAATTGTATAATAATAAAATACGACAAAGGACGTTTACATCAATATCCTTTATAATAATAAAATCTTTGTTCTAAACACTTATAATAAATAAATATTAGACAAAAACAAATGGACTCTTGTGACCTTTGCTGAGTAACTAATGACATTCATTTCCCCATCACTCAAAGTCACTTTACTTGAACTCCACGACAGAAGCAATGACCTGCGAAATAGACACGATTATGCAAATGGAAAACGTAGCGGAGTCAAATACAATACAGCGAATAAACAGATAACAACTAGATATCAAACAGGAAAAATATAAACAGACTTCAAATAAAAATTCTATAGACTAATTTATGATAAAATTTGTTAATCATTAATGAATAACGAAACAAGTCCCAGTTCATTAAAGCGATCTTTAGTTTGTATAACACTATATTAAAAACGTGAAAAATGGCATAAAATTAGACAAAATTAAAAGTCTCTTTTAATTTTGTGTAATTTTATGCCATTTTTTTTGTGTAATATTAAAGAGACAAATCAAATTGAAAAACCAAATTGTCATAAAGAGCATCTATTTTGAGTCAAAAAGCCTTAAAGAACCTTAAAAGCCTTGCACAAAATATTTAATGTTTTTTAAAAATATACATGTACAATATAAAAATATTTTAAAAATAAAATCGTCGTCCGATCACAACAATGAGTCGTAACGATTCAGGGATTATTGAATGAACGTTATGGTCGTTGAAAATGAAGATAAATTTTCTTCAGATGTTCTCTGACAAAGAGTTTGTTCTAAAATATTAAACGATATTTTCTTGATGAATCTATACTAATACAATGAAGCTGAGTTTGTTGGCTTATTTGAATGAGATAAGCTCTGCAAATACTGAGATAAGTTTTAGTTTTTTCATTTCTTTAAGAACACACGATAACAAACACAACAGAAGCATATACAGACACACACACACACACACTCAATCTTACAAACAATAATACTGGTTTAAACTAAAGTTCCGAACGTGTACAATCCTAATATTGTCAATATATTTTTTAGGCTCAAGCGCCGGCATAATTTGAACCTTTCTTATTGACATGTTGGTAAAATTTCCGCTATCTTTCGGAGAAGTGGTGTAAGGTTTTATTTTTGTACCATATCTTTCTCTTACAGCATTCTAGGATGATATGAAATGATCCTATTTTAAGTTGTAATAGCACAGCAAGTTAACAGCTAGTCATTAAATATAATTAAATAGTGAGTTTAAAGTGTTAACTATTATATTCTTGAGATATTAAACGTTCAGAATTATAATTGCTAGCGAATTTAACAATGCAGTCTAGAATATATATGTGGGTAGTTACCTCTCTCGTAAATGTAAAATAATAGCCTTCGCAAAGCTTAAAGAGCCTTCTACTCATTTTTCTGTACATTCCGGAAAACCATACTGAAAGTTGGATTGAATAGAAATCGGAATGAGGAAGAAAAATCTACATAATTACTGCAAAAATATATATAAATTTCGACATAAATAAATAACAGTATTATTTTTATAAAATATGTAAAATAATAATAATTTACATAACTACATTAAATATTCACAAAAAAATCAATAAAAGAAAAAGTTTCCGATTTATCAACAATAGAAGCAGTTACTTTTCCTTAAAAAGATAAAACTACTTAAAGATAAAACTATAAATCACTCAGTATAAGAAAAGAAATAAAAACTCTAAAAGAAAAGTCTTCTAAACCACATCGACATAAATTAAAAAAGGCCCGTCCAAGTTTCGACTTATAACAGATTGGAGATTAAAAGTCTTTGTAAGGAACTCGAAGGCAATCGATAACAAGAAACAGGCCACATTTTAACGACTTCTATACGTTTTCCTCGTTTTAAGAACCTGTTTGTACCAAGACAACTACGACCTTGTTAATAATGCATTATATTTCCGCCATAGCTTAGCTCTGTCATAAACATAGTATACATACAGCATAATTTATTATTAAATATAATATAAATCGGTATTAAATATATTGATAAATGCGTTAAAATATAGGATACAAGTTATTGTCATTCTATTAATTGCATTTTATGGCATAAAAGAAACAACTGTTTATTTTTTTTTGTTCACGTTAAAAACTAGTGGTTGGATTTTAATAAAATGTGATATATTTGTCTATTTTAAACTAAAACTGTATCAATTTGTTATGATAACTTATTATATGAGTCGTCCGAATAAACAAAAAGTCGCTGGCAACAATTTTAAATTCTTTATTTTAAATAAAGATAAAAAAGATAAAACCCATCAGTATTAGGGACAAATTCACGGATTTAAAAATAAGAAATAATAGTTTATATATACACAAGTAAGCAAAACGAATTAAATAAAATGAATATTTTGAACGCAACTATAATAAATCAGTCATATCTTGTACACAAGTGTGAAAAATATATTTAATTATTACAAACCAGTACTTTATTATAATAGATTAATATTTCAGGAACCTAGACCGAAAGTGTATTAGTGATATTACCTCTGGAGCTATCAATCAAAAGGAAATGTTAGTACCCAGCGGCAGTACGCGTTCGATCTTCATTTCTCTATTTAATGACTATCTCGGCTGGCTTCCAACCTAGATATTAATGTTTGGCAAAGCTTTTTCATAATACTTCATCTTTCAAAAATCCATTTAAAACACGTATCTTTCAAACTTTTTTCTTTAATAAATCATGTCATTGTTTTTGACACGTTTGAAAAAATAAAAAAATAACTGTCGAGTTTGTTTTTCTTTTTCTTCTAGAGCTTAAAATATTAATTATTATTTAATTTAATAATTTTTATAATTAATAAATCGTTATAATATTTTTAATATTTTTGAAAAATATACAAATAAACTATCAAGTTTTTCATTATTTTTAAAGATTAATTGAAATAAAAAAAGTGTTAATTATTATTAAGTTGTTTTTTTTTTATAAAAAGTGAAATATTTTATACTATAACATATAATCATAGTATGTCAATATTAAAATCTCTCACGTATACATCTGAAGGCTTTTTATCCTCCGCGGCGCGATGAGTTATAAGACGGATAGCTACCAATATTCTATCTCATCATATCTCTCTGCTCATAATCCCAAGTAATTTACTCTAAATACCAATATGAATATATTTACCCTAAATTATGCTATTTATTACGTCTATTAATATATCACTCACCCTTTATGAATGTTGAAATGTCACGTTTCCTGTAAACGAAATATATTTATAAGTTAAAAGGAAATGGAAATTGATATTAATAGCATCAAAATTTATTTCATCATTTCTGACATTTAATATTTTAAAAATAGCTCCGTGAAAATTCGCAGAAAATTCTTCATCGAAAACTACTATTGGGATTGAAATGCTTCACATTTAATACGGCTCTCGTATTAAAAATGTAATTTTGTTTACAATTTTTCAAAAGTTATTTTTACATTATTCAATTATGGCAAAAAATACAAAGTAAAATTTTTCTATAAATTATAAATTCACTAAAAGACAGTAAAACTAAAGTATTTAAATAAAATTTAATAATATAAACTTTTTAGTTGAATATTATAGCAGATATAGCCTAACTTTGAACTCACGTAAACCGGATAATGGTTTATCCATTTAGAAACTTTGATATCTAGCTATCTATCTATCTATATATCTATCAACCCGCTCTAATAAGACTGCGGAACTAGCAAATCATATTACATTGAGTTCAGAGCTTAAAACTATGTTTGAAATTATAGTAACTTAGTCAGCCATAAAGTTAGTTAAGTTTTTATAAAACTAATTTCCTTTTATAATAGATTTATGGAATAGAGACAAAGATGTTAAAATAACATGGTCGTAAGAAAAGAAAACAAACATTAATGTACATTGTGTATAATATTAATAGTAAATGCATTTCAAATAAGGTTTACATAAGATAAAATATATTAAAATCACATCAATAGTGTGATCAATCACGTTAAAGTCAGCACAGACCAGATTTATTCAAATATTTTAGGAAACAAGTAAAAAAAAAAACTAAACACTCTTGAAAAAAAACAAAAAAATACTTAATATCGAAGTATAAAATACGGTAAACTATTATACTACATAATATATATATATATATATATATACTATACTATATACTATATATATAATTTATTTGTTACAAGACCTTGGTAGATATACTGTAAAATGAGACTTGTATTACGTTAATACATAAACCTTTATCTTCAATCAATGAATATATCGTAAATAATAAATACAAAGACAAAAAGATGATATCAGCTTGCGGTAACAATTTAATAACATTACACGATTCTGGCGATAACAGACCACCAGCTTTCACTATTATTACCGCACGATACGCCCACTAGCGCACAGAATCATGTACATACACAAATCAATACCATATAAGGCTCTAGTGCAACAAATATATACACACACACATAGACAGCAAAATATAAGATACATTCAATATATTTGCTACATTTAAAACATATTTCTAAGCATTAGTTATTTAGAAAATTTCCACTAATTCCCAGAAGATCTCTCCAAAACAATCTCTTTTGTTGGTTTGGTCGTTCCGTTGGAATGGCCTTAGAGAAATACATTCAAGTTTAGTTTCAAAATCATTTAAATGTTAAACATTTAGTGAATATAGACATCTCAACCTCAAAATCAGAACCGACGAAGAGTTAATATTAACATATAACAGTAATAATTTCTTTCTTCATAACACAATATGTCTGGTACCTAAGGTATTTTTTTCTGCCTTATTGGAAATATAATGAATAGAAACTTAATCGATTATTTATAATCATTCTATTTATGAGTACAAAATACAAAGCTTTGATAGTTTAAGAGAGAAAAATGAACCTTGCAAAGCTTGCAAAGTTTCATAAAGGATATTTCGAATACTGGACAAAGGGAGTGACGTCACACAAAAGCGTCGAAATATATGTAGCTCTGTGTAAAAACACCAATAAGTTTCGAGTGAAAATATGCTGCTCGTAAAATTGTAGGATAGGTTTCGAATGGTAGTATATATTACAGCCTATTCTATCTTTTTCAATGGTCCATTTTTTACTGATAATTGATTTTATTTTATAGTATATCATGTTTAATGAGAAATAATTGTTTATTCTTGTATAGTCAAGTATTAAATAGAGAAGAAAACATTTAAAAATAATCTTATGAAGGTTATAAGAGAAGATAACGATCGAAAAACATCACACGGATAGATGATATGGTGATGAAGTAGATCTCCACTAATATCACGTATGATAGAAGAGTGTGGAAGAAATTGGCATCTTGCACCATCTCCAGGTAATTGGTAGAGGTGCAGATGCATAATGAGTAAACCCATTTGAATAATATCAGTTGCTTGATACAGACAAATATACACAATAGGCTTTTTGATACTACAATATAGTTCTAGGTCAATAGGTTAATGTTATAAACGGACAGAATCAATAATATATAATGGAAGCTATCCATTAATTTATTGTTATTTATTTATTTAGGAATACCACAATTGAAAATAAATTCACTTGTAAATTTAAAACTCTCACTATATGCTCTCTTCAGATTACCTAATTTAAGTATAATTGTAAGATATACTGTAGTTTGTAAGAAGATTCTCACCTCAAAACTATTTGAAATATATATCATTTCTTGTATTGTTATACACAATTTATAGTACAGCATATATCCAAGCGATATCGTAAATTTCATAGCAATTGTATTGTTTGATTTATATCTATAACGTATGTAACTGAAATAAGTTCCCTATTTTCTTTATTTCTATCATGAATTCGGTCCCTAATTTGCATACACTTTGCTGACCCAATGCCTATAGACCCCTTTTTATTAGAGAAGGGATTTTTAAGTGTGGAACAACCATAATTTTCACTATCTCACACCGAGTTTATCTGTTTTATTAAACAACGTTCGCTTTTTGTGTTCCTTCAACAATGAATTGCCATAAGACCCAGCTGTGTCCATAATTCTGAGAACAAATGAATATAATAAAATTCATAAGCTTTAAGAGCCTTTGTTTAAGTATTTTTTATTACAAAAAGAAAGTATCTATAAAAGTCTAAAGAAGAATCAAGTTTTAGCTGCCTTATGCATACTAAATAAAATAATAAAAGATAACTAAACTTAGGCTAACTTTGAAAAAAGTAATATAATTATTAAATAAAAACATTTCTTTATAAACAGACAACGTATATTATATATATATAAATTTTACACGTTTTGTACAAATGTATAAATATGGATTAATTTTAACATAAAGCAATTATAATACAATTATGTAAAGCATTCGGAGAACAAGTTTTTATAAACAACATGTTATTGTCAACTTTATCCTGTTAAATATATTACATTTTATTGTATAATAATAAAGCTTAGTTAATATTATATAAATTAGTATATTTATTATAAAGGCTTTTGATCTCGGACAAATCATCAACAAAACCATGTTTCTTATATTCAGAAATGCAGGATATTTTAACCGGATTTCTAAACAAACACCACATTCAAATTTTATGAATGGAATATCAAAAGATCTTTAAGGAAAAAAAGAGTAAAATTTAAAAAAATCGGATAAGTTTTTTGATATCAAACATTCAGTCAAATTTTAATTAAGGTTAATTTCGTTTTATTTGAAACTTAACTCAAAAAACTCTAATAATAAAAAAACACTTTTCGTTAACAACTTAATTTACTGTGAACTTATTTTCCATGCCAATGCGTATATTAATAGCACGATCAATTCATCCATGAACACCAATCACAGCATCAATTTCGATTAAGCGATACAGCCGACGAGAAAAGTTGAGTCGGGTAAAGCGTGAGGTAAAATAAATGAATGCTTCTAGGGGTATGATAAAAATCGGCTGATCATTGCCCGACAGCGTAACGAGGGCCTATCTGGTAAAATTAGGTTTATAGCTAATAGCCCATGTCACAGAACATACATTATTGAAGCTTCTCTACGATACTTGTTTTAAGTAAGTTATTTTAATTAATACTTTTTTGTTGGGTTTTTTACCAGTTTATGTTTGTTTGTTTAGATATTACAAGAAATAGAACAGGAAAATTTTAATGAAATTCCATGTGACAAAGGTTGTTTCCCCTTTCGAAATATAAGATGTTTTTCCGTGGGAATTTCAACTATATTGAAGAGGTAACAAAAGCTGGTTTGAGCTATAACATTAAATATAATTATATACCTTCCCTTATACCAATCATTTTGAATCAGCGCAATATCTCAATTCCTTTCACGCTCTTCTATCATACATCATTTAAGTGGAGATATGCTTCTTCGCCATATGATTTTTAAGCACTTCATCGATCGCCGGCTTTTCTTATAAAAAATGACATTCATACTAAAGACTTCCTTCTCATTACATGTCGTCCTTTCCTCCGCAAAACAAACGATTACTTCTTATCTTTTCTACTGCCGGCGTTCATTTGAAATGATCTCTCACTTTTAGATACTTGTTTCTTAATTAACTCATTGTTGTTCACACATCCACCTCAAACTTCCCATTTTGAGCAGCACGCATTTGTTTTTTTATGTATTTATCTCTTAGCCCAGCATTACGTTCGATGACCTGCCGCCATTTCATCCACATTACATTATTTCTTCATTTGCCAGTTCGATCTATTTCTCCATCCCCTTGAACACCGAAACCAAGGTTACCGCAAGTAAGTGCAAACTGCGCTACTGACTCAAAACTAAAGAAATCACCGAAATCAACAAAAACGCTTTTTCCTATATTTTTCTGACCATAGTGGTCCATTCTGTGCTAGACTTAAAAGCTGTTGAGATTATTGAAAGCTATTTTGTTATGGGAACTAAACTGACCGTGCACACCTTTCTTTTTTATGGCCATCTTTTGTATTTACAAAACCTTAAGATCTTTCATTCCTTACTCCCTACCCAAAATAAACTTAATTTTTTTGATACAAACTATTATCTTATTAAATTTCGTTTCATTAAGGTAACAGATTATTTGTCTTTCATCCCAATAATAATTAATATAGTGTGTTTAAATAAAAAAAGAATAACGTGCATTTATTTTTATATATCTCACTACACCCCCTCACTCTTATTGATAATTTGTGATCTTCTTGAAATACCTCACACCTCTCTTTAGATTCTCACGTGATTAATAGATGACCCCTATTCACAGTTGACGAAATTGGTTTTACACCTTTTTATAATTAAATTGATAGTAGCCAATATGTCTGGCAGTCACTTTTGTAGGTAATAAGGTGTTTATCTCTTTTGCAAAGCAAGTATTAATTATGGCCAGATCTATGCTATAACGGCTAACAGTGATTCACAGTCAAAATGCAATTTCCTTATCTCCTACTTACATTCATTCTCATATCCTATATTCATTTTTCACACATATCTTTTGAATTTTCTACCTATTTCCCCACTCCTAGGCATATCCATCTTGGTGATGGCACAACGAACACTTCCCAAAACTTTTCTTCGTCACTACTGATTATAGTAAATGCACACTAGCTGCATTTCAAAATGAAACTCTTCGAAATCATTTTCACTTTTTAGCAATTATTTAATCGCTTATTCTCTTCAAGTCTATTATTCATTCTTATAATGTCATTTAGTATTTCCACACAATTTCTTCTTCCATCGCTACCATAATAATAGTCTTTATATCACCAATGTCCTTTGTTTTAGCACCTTTCACTTCACTTCTTTCCCACATGGCAAATTTATTTTTCTTCTTTTTAATACATCTTTTAGTTCCTTTCCCCTTCGAGTCATCGTCCCTGCATCCCTGCTTGCACATCTTCATTCGAAATATTTTTTTGTGCATTTCTATGAAAATTACAAAATATTCTGTTTCTTGACTGATTTCATAACCGTAACCTGTCCGGTTAGATTTTGATGAAACCTTGAGTAGTAATTTTCTAATCATGCCTACACATAAAAAGAGGTAGACAGACAAACAACTAAAACTAAAAATACATTCAAAGCTAGACCGGACAATATTTTTTAAACAATACTAACGTGATCATAATTTAATTATATTTGTTTAAGCGATCAATTTATTGAAAACATTTTGTTATTGGCTTGAATTTAATATTTATATGAATATTGATTAAATAAAGATTTAAAATGTAGATTTATTCAAAATCACAAAGTTTGTTCTCTCTTTCGTATTTGATTTTCTCAATTAGATGTCTTGAAGGATCTCATCGAAATAAGTAAAAATCGGCGAAATAAGATTACAAGGGAGCGTTTAACTTAAACACGATTATCCTGTTTTTTTTTTGCATCGCCTTAACAATATCCTGAACAATAAAATTATACCCATAAATACAATTATTATGAATGAAATGGGTGTTCCAAATGTTACTTTTTAAATTAGAATAACTTGAAAGAAAATTCGAGGGTCACAAACTTTAATAATTTAAAAATACGGATCTCTGAATGAGGCTGCAAGACAATTGTACTTGAATTTATTCAAAATGTAATTTTAAAAAATCATAAGCAATTCTGACATGGCTTAATAATTAAAATGCTGAATAATATTTTTTGAAAAGAAATAACGAATATATAAAAAGCTGTAACGCGCTATATATGTAAAAACTATTTCAGGATTCTTTTCAAAAATGGCTTTTCGTATGTTCTATATATAAAATTAATGAATTATTTGAAGTCTCATAATTGTTCAAAAGCTTAGAATTCAGAACATGTTAAATTGAACAACTAGAAAAAACTATTTGTTTTGTAACAGATTGTTGTTGAAAGTATAGCAGAAAGAGAAAAGCATATCTATAAATTACTTGATGGTGAACTATTTGCATTCACTAAAACAAATTGCCTTATCATTTTGCATAATATAGAGTTAAGGGCTTACTCTAAATATTTTTTGTGCGCAGAAATAGTTATATCAATTAAAATTTATTGTTTAATCCAGATATATTAAGTAATCACAGAAATATGGTGATAAGATGTGATCAGATCATTAATAAACATGTTGGTAAATTTATAATTTACACGAAAAGATCTATATTAAAATATTAGAGGCCATGAAATAAGAATAGTCATTGTATAACATCATTAAATAAAATTTATAATATATGTAAAGAAAATATATTTATTTTTTTAATTATTTTTAATTATATAAATTATAATGTAGGTATAATTTTTATTTAATATTTTATAAAAATTCTATTGTTTTCAGTTATCTATTGTTTTTAGACTCTTTACCAAAGTCAATACAGCACTGTCAACTCATTATTCCATAATATATTTGTGTCAACAGAGTCAATATATGTTTCAAATATTTTATTGTCAAAAACAAATGATACAATGCCGGGAATTAAGTTGTGGAAATATTACTGAACTCGAAAAATATATTTCAATATTATTCAGTTCAATTATTAATACTGTTCAAAATAAACGAATTTTCAAATTAAACATGAAAACACTTACACTCATATATATATATATAACACCTATACTAATATATACTCTTATATAAGTATTATCAAGTATATAAATAGGATAAAAAACTATTAATTCATTAAATCGCTATCATTACAATAAATAATATAGCCTTGGAATAAGAAATCTTAATCTATTTCCACTAAGTCAGCGATTAGCGATAAATTACCAAAACCTTAAGTTCTGGAACAATGGGGGAGTGATAGAGCTTTTACAGTCATTAACCTCTCAATCAATTCCATTACTTTAAATATTGATTCTGTAAAATGTTTCTCCGGTTAAGATAAGCCCACGCCCGAATACACTAACAGCTTATTTACAACAAAGGAAAATTCACCTTACTATATACTCGTAGGTTTATTTGTAATCAAAAACGTGTATAAATATACATATTTATCAGTAATTACATTACCACACAATAAAACAGCAGATTTTCTTAGTAAAACAGGCAGTAACAAGCAAATTTATATATTTTTAATTGGGTTATGAAATTAGCGTTAAAAATATTTAAGAAAAGCAAAACGTTGCAACATCTCTTTGCACAAGCCTTTTTCAGATTTAAGGTTTATGTAACCAATTAAAAAACTTTCGCAATCTTGTTCGAATATTATTTTAATTTCAAATAAATTATTAATAAAATATTCGTTATATGACTCACTCTTTCTAAAATTCCACATCACAACTCCTATCCTTATTATCACATCGAAAAACGCTCATCATGCTGAATCACTTTAGTTATGAATTCACTATCTCATAAGCTTTTTACTTATATAACACACACTAATTCAGATTTGTATTAAAAAAACGTCTTTCCGTGATTAAAACAAACAATAAATAAACTTTGAACTAGATAAGCTAACAAGACCGTGTTAATACAATTGTAAGTTTAAACATCGCACGGAACCTTTTCAATGAAATTAAAATGGTAATACGTGAATTATTCCGCCCTCAAGCGAGGGTTTAAAATAAATCACAAATCAAAAATTATAAATATCAACAATTCAACACATTAATCAATATAACAGAGCAAAAACCCAGCCTACAAAGATAAACCATCCGATCACTTTTCATACCTTTAGAGCTGTCTGAATTAAAGCGATCGCAATTTGTTATTTTAGACACGACCGAAGTCAGATTTATAATTTTTCATCGTAATTATCTTTTATATTTGGGTTATTTTATTATAAATAATATTTTTATTTTTAATTTATCGATATTATTAATCAAACCTTTGTTCGTCTGGATGTATCTTGTTTTAAAATAAACATTATGTTTGGAATAATCCGATTATTTTAAAGATATTAGGAGTATAGATTGCATATCATACATTACATGAAACACAAAGGATTAGACATATACTAAGCTATCTTTCAGAATTCTAAGCTGTCTTACAAAGTCTAGGTCTATTTCCTTCAATATATTTTAAAAAATTACGTCCAATCTGTAGCTGTTTTTATTCGTTGTACTTATTTCTCATATTTTAGTCAGAAATAGTAATTAAAAATCGCTAAAATTTAAATATTTTTCTACGATATACTACAAAATGTTTCAAGTATATACATAAATAATAATATTTAATTAAAAAAAATATAGCCTTAAAATAAAAGCTTTGCGAACAACGTAAATGAAAAATAAATATAATTTGCTACATCTATTGAAAAGAAATTTGATTTGATGATAGTTTATGTGAAGATAACGAGCTTAAGAGGAGTTTATTCACACACATTCAACAGGTATAACTTTTACAGATAAAGAACCATCATGGAGACATTTACCACGTCTAAGGCGATGCCGACGCTACACGGGCGGGCGGGATGACCGCTACCGGACAACGTTTACCGGGATACGGATAAGCAATAAGGCTTTACTTACGGAGCGCGTTCCGTATAAATCTTTCAGCAAAGTGTGAGGCCGCGTGGCCGGGCTGCGGCAGACTGTTGCTCCCGGGACCGCTTCACTTGTTACGTGCCACCCCTCGCCCCCTGCATGCTCACCCTTCCCCGCACCCTCTTCACCCCGAGCTCTCCGATCCCCGGGAACCTCACCCCGCATCCGCTCACCAATATCACGGGTCTATCACTTTGGTGCGACTTTACCTAGCCGAGGTACGTGAAAACCCTTCCAATTGGGAAACCCATCAAAACCTTTTGAATGAATATTATTCATTCAAGGATCCCTTTTAATGTGTCTTATAATAACTGAGAGCTAAGGGTTTATTTGTTTTAGTCTCTTAACGGCACTTGTAATATCATGTGAGTAAATTTACGGAGCGTACCATTAATGGTTGAAAGAAAATATTTTTTATGATCATGCTTAACGGCTACATACATCTTATTTGATACAAGTATAATAAAAATGCCATCAATAGAGTTACTAAAACATTTTTGTTGTTTCATTATTATTTTGTTTATTCATTATTGTTCCTCTAAAATTATTAAGTATCTCAACTTAATAATTTTAGAGGAATGTTTAAAGACACAAAAACAAAATTTAAAGGTGTAATAGTAAGGATGTTATTTTTTGTATGTTGATTTCCTTGGAAGAATACATCTTACAAGGAATTCAACAGACAAAAAATCCTTAATTTATCCTGTACACAAAATATTAAAAATAAAAAACATTCGTTCATTTCATTCCATTAATTTAATTATCTGCTATGTAATTAATCAGACGGCGTCATGCAGCGCTATCTGGTTTTCAATTAGTTTTATTTTAAATTTTTTTCTGACTTTACGCTAATTTAAAACACTTTCAAAAATATAATATTAGAACCAAAATATTTCATTTAAAGATATTTCAATTAAAATAATATGAAAGCCTAAATGTATACAATATTTTATGAACCAATTAAAGTCTGAATACATTGATAATTATTTAATTGATTTGTAACTTACCTCTGAAAACATTAACAAACTTCGTCTCAAACACTTCGATGTTAATATTCTGAATAAGGTGACCTGATGTACCAGCACTTAGCTATTAAACTAATAATACTGTTAGATACAAACTTGAATGTTCGATTAATAGAGCAGAATTACAGAGTTAGTTCAGTTTATTACTCGTCTTTATACACATATCTAGATATCTATGTGCTAGGAATTCAGACGACCTTTAGGACTAACAAACTTTACTTCATATATATTATGTAGGTATACATGTATAATGTATATGTATCTATCATATTTTATGTGGTATTATTAATATGTATATGTATATTATTATAAAATATCTATTATTATAAAATACCTTTCTCTGCCCTCTTAAATCTTCTGTCCAACACTCTAAGGGTAGCTGGAAGAGATGTCTTTGTAGAGATAAGTTCATCCTATATGTATGTCTTTTATAATTGTCTTTTTTATTTTTATAGTGCGTAAATAAATAAATAAATAAATGTACATGGGGTTAACCTTAATTCAGTTTTTTTATTTATTATTCGAAAACTTTAGTAAGCTTTTATCTTTGATTGAGAGATTCCTAACGAATAACAAACGCAACAATACTATAATAGTCTGGCCATAAATACTGTTACAATAAAAAAATAGATATTATTTTTGAATTTGATATCTGACTTTTTTAGATGATTTTTCATTGTTTTCTTATTTTCGCGCTAATATACAGTAAAAAATGTTGTGACATTAAAATAGAATGGGATGATAAAGATAACGGTATCGTTGTGATTGCGCTACTTAAAGCCAGTATGGAGCTAAATACAATTACCAATTACCACGAAAAGCCCTTCAACGCTGGGTCAAAAAGTTCGATCCACCCAGTCTTGGTTAAAAACGAACGTTCCGGACTTCACTCACTTCAGAGCTGAGGACTGGCTGTCATCTAGTCCTAATCTTAATCCACTTGTTTATGATTAAGGATCAGTTTTAGATAATAAGGCTTGCTCTAAAAGTTATGATAATTTAGATAATTTCTAAAAGAATTCATACGATCGCCAGTTCAAAATTTTCCCAAAGAAAGAGTGCGTGCTACTATTGATGACTGGCCACAACGTTTATATGACTATATTGCAGCCAATGGAGACCATTTCCACGACCATAAACATTATATATTTTTAATACTTATATATTGATATATTAAACTAACACACTAATAAATATTACGTAAATTAAAAACCTGTTGTTTGTTTTTCTTTGTTATAATATTTATGGTAAGACTAAATATTTAATAAAAGTTTGCAGTTTTATTTGGTCATATCAATATTTATTTTGTTTTAATTGCATATATAAATATATATATAAAATCTTTGAACTCGATTTTTGCCCACTTAAAAACTTTGTACAACAAAAGAAAGATAAAACTAAAAAATCAACAATGAAAATAGTAATAAAAACCACGCCTTCATAGTTAATCAAATTAAAAAGTTAAAAATTTATTATACTTGTAAAACTGAAAATCACATTTTAATGGCTAATATTCAAGCTAAAAAGTTAAAACTAATTCGTGTAAAAATAAAGTGCTTGATGAAAATTAATGTTACTGTTCTGAAAGCGTGGGATTCTTTGTACAAAACTTTAAAGTAATTGTGCATTTTGGAATAAAATTAGCGAGAAATCATAACAAATGGTATTAGGCATCCCACGCTTTTGGAACAGTAGGATTAATTTTCGTCAATTACACTTATATTAAAAGATTATTTTTACTCTTCAGTTTATTTAGATATAATATTTTTTTTGTTCTTTTACTATCATTATGCTATAAAACACTGGTCAAATAAGACAACTCTCTCAATGTCTATAAAGTTCCTTGTAGAGATTCTTATTGCAATTTGTCTATGTAAAGTCCAGACAAGATCGTTAGAGAACCTAGTCCCCAATTATACAATTGTTTTTCCTTACACGCAATGGTAGAAGCTGATAATGCTGTCCTCAGGACTGAGACGTGTATAAGAGTCTAAAGGAATCGCTTAAACTATTAATGAATTAATTTACAGAAATAAGCCATTTCTTTTATATGTATTATATTTAAAAATATGTATACATCAATACCTCGCTTTGCCTCGTTTCGTTTTGCGTTTTTTTCCAGTTGCGTCGCTTAATTAGTACTAATTTTCACTGTGCGTCGTTAGATTTTCGAAGTTTGGTTTGTATTGGGTTCGAGATTTTTATTTTTTAAAAATTTTACTATTTTTATAAGATAGCAAGTATTTTGTTTCTAATTGCGCCATGCCATCAAAACTCGTGGATTCCCTTTCTAACTAAAAATCAACGCAATTTTAATGCAGTTTTATTTTCACTTTGTTTTGCTAATTTTAGAGTTTAGTTTCAATTACGTAATGTGTTGTGCTTTTTTTAAAAGAGAGTAATAAATTAATATCAATTTTTACTTATTTCTGCTTACAAGAAAGGTAAATATTTTTCTATTTTATTTTTGTTTTTAAAATGTTTACTTTGTTCAATTTTCTTTTTAAAAAGTAGTATTTTCGTAGCCCTGGAACCATTTGATCCCCAATCTTTACATGGTTTGCTATTGAAAATCTTAATTCACTTTGCGTCGTTTCAATTTGCGTCTTTTTTTTTTTAAACGTAACCACGACGCAAAGTGAGATGGCAAGGTGTATTTAAAATTAATAAAATATGCAATCTTTTCAATAACCGATATGTTGTTCCACAGGACTCCTTTATTTTTTTAAGTGATGTCTAAAACTATTTAGTATATAATCGTATCTATCTACACGTCCATTCATTTCCACACGTAAGTGGTTCACCTACACTTTAGGGTGCTTGTTCTGAGTGTGATGTCATTCACTATAGTTATCTGGCGAACCTCGTTTGGGGATTCTATCAGCTAACATAGCGCCCTGATTAACTTTAAGTTTATGGGCCAACCCTGCGGTGGCAAAATGTCGGCTCGGTATTACTGGGAGAGACAGGAAACCTTATCTTGATTGTGTCATGAACTACTACAGAGATTTTTACCAAATAAATTAAATTTAGGAGAGATGATGATAAAATGACAATCAATACCTATAAAAACTATTTTTTAATATTTAATATGTACAGAATTCTAGTTTTTAAAATGATTTATTACCCACGTATTTCCTCAGAGGATCCAACCAGCCCAAAGGTTAAATCAAATTTTTATAGCGGTATCTTTCATATTCCTGAAATGAGTTTGCATTGTAACTATAATATTTACAACAGGAACCACATCCATTCACGTACGAACGAATTTCATACAAACTTCCGTCCCTCATTTCACCTCTTTAGATTTTGAATTTTTTAAAACCCTAAACATCATCCTCGGTTTCTATGGAAACGCGATATACAATATTTATAGTATTATTTTCAAAACCCTTGGAGTTCTCTTTCATCTTTCTCTTTCATAGATATGAGTAAATTTACAAAAAAATAAATCTTAAGCATTGAACACACAAATGCTCGTCCGTAATGAGCACTAGTAAGTATGTACATTTTAAAATAGAAGCCGTGTGCAAAATTTCACAGCTCTTTTCATTTTCGTTTCCAATAAACAGCTAGACTTTTTCAGTCAGTCATTTAGGTTTCGATAGCTGTCAGAATTCTGTCTATATAAATATATGACGAATAGTATCAGAATCCTGGCCATCAAAAATTTTTATTGACCTTATCTTTCAAGTGGATAAAATAAATGCAAACTAGAAAAGAGGTTCTCATGAACCTATGTATGCACAATATTATAAATCATTTATGTATTATGTTGTATCAGAAATAAAATACTACACCGAATTATCTCATTAATTAAAACATAATTCAAGGCATTCACTTCGCAAGCTATGTGTGAGTTAAACGTTCCCGGACTGGGTCGATAACATTAATTCAACTGAAACAACAGTGGACGTGGAAATTAACAAAGGCGTGACATTGTCAGGAGTGAAATCGTACAAACCAGTACTAATATCAACACTAATACAACACAAACAAACAAACATACGGCATCAATTTGACGTAATAAGGATATAATAATGACATATATATCTTGAATATAAGTCAATTCTTATTTAGCACCGACAGTGATGTCAGTGTGATCTCACTCACATAAGTGTTTTGCGTTCAACTGACTAGAGGAAATTAAAACGCAACCTCATAGTAAACAAAAGTATATGGAGTGGCTAACAGTCGAGGTCAGCCACGGCGACCAGTGATAAATATCTTTTTGGATCTTAATCTTTAATTGGCGTTGTGAATTCGGCTATTAGCGACAGTTTTTAATGTTTCCTACACACTTAATATAATTAAAGAGCGTGTCCAAATTAGATTTAATTAAAATGTTGTTACCCGTGACGTTTGTTATGAATCTGTTACGCTTAGAATACTATCTGCACTTGAACTTTACATATTTGCTATATTGATTTTAATCTATAGTTATATTATATATTTAACGTTTCTAAATGTATGTTTATTGTTAATAATATCCGAATATTCTAATACCAAATACACATTTCACAAATGGATATTATATTCATAGTCCCTGTCTAACTCCAGAGTTGTAGAACAGACATAAATTCATTTGGCTCAGCACTTAAGAGGATAGCATTCTCCGTTGTATTGCTACTAGTATATTAACCTCGCTTGCCTAACATATTTTATTGCTTTCTGAAGAAAACTAAACATGGTTTAATATTTATTGATGTAGCTACTCAAATCTTTACAAAACTCTTAAATATTTCGCAGTTACAGACAGTTTTCAAAATAATATTTTATTACGTTTTTAGATATTTTTAATTATTTTATACCTAGCAATATTGAATTTATGATTTTACTGCACAAGGTCGTTTGTATGATTGATTGTAAGGGTTAGATTTTAATATCGGAAACTCAATATCTATTAAGTTATTCCGGACGGATCGTAATACACATTTATTAAAGTATAAACTGTAATTTAAATAATGTGAGCTTATCTATTATGCGAATATTAACTTTAAAATTACTGTTGAATCACTAATATAAAGTAAGATAACTCTGACAATTTAACTTTTAGACGTCAGTATTTACTAAGAATAGTTATTTATTTATCTATACTTACATTTAATTTATTGGTCAATATTTGAACGAACCAACGAGAAGTTTTTTAATTGAAATGAATAATGTTATGAAAATAACATGCAATAGTAATTCATATTTATTTTTATTATAATATATTTATATTTACATTTTAATGTCTTGCAATCGTGTTAGCTTAAAGAGATAGTATGTTTCTTGTTTGTTGGTAAATAAGAGGTCATGTATCTTTGTTTTATATATAAAACTTAGTAAGTAATGTTTTAGCTTTTTCTTCGTATTCCATAGTCGTTTTAAATGTGTTAAAATTAACGTATTTTGTATAACTGTTGAGGTATTCTATTATCTCATTTTTTATATCTTAATATTTGAAAGGATGCATGTGTTCAGCCCTGAGACATGTAGATAGAATAGAGACATGTAGATAGAATAGAGACATGTAGATAGCCAATAGACCGATAAATATTTTGTTTTATCAAATACAATATTTAATATCAAGTGTATACAGATATGATATTTAAACATTAATCCAATCAATTCCAATGTTCGCATAATATCATGTTTAATGACAAAGCCATTAATATTAATAGAAGAGGTGGAATCTAAATTATAATATTAATATTTATACACTGCCTATAGAAGCCCGTTCCGGACCGCGAGTTATAAGTATAAAAGAAATTATAATTTATTAAACAATTGTAATCCAAATTGAAAAATTTTAATATGATTTATAAAAGAACTTGTTTACTGATACTTGCCACTTCGTGATCCAGTCTACCAAGTGCTAAGTCAGAGTATACTAATATTGCATAGTGAAAAGGCTGTTAGGGATAGTGGACTAGTGGATATTCGTAATTCACGATTTCTGTGGTTAAATAATGTGTACTAGGTAATGATATGCGAACATAACTTTATATTATCTGAAGTAAACATAACATCGGTTACGTGAACTGTATATTCATAGATTTTAAAATAACACCTAGATATATTGACAGAACGTGTTCCACATACTCATCATAATATTATTTTAACTCCATTTGACATTTTATGCTTCTACACTATTATAATTGTGTTGTTTAAATGGCGGTTAAGTTAAATTTTAATAAAGTGCACCATGGAAATTTTGTTTTAACTGGAATTACTTTATCACGCAAACTTGACTCAAATCTGCGGTTCCAGGTATATCGTCCTGTAGGCATATAGACAGGATAAAATACAGCGCTGAAGCACTTCTAGTGGTATCTAGCATTCTAGTGAAGGAATAAATTTAAAATAGGTCCAGTAACTTATGAGTTTACCCATTACAAACATACAAAAATACAAATCTTTGCTCTTTATAATATTAGTATGTACGAAATAAGCAAAACATGGCTGACATGTTAATAAATAGTTTGGAAAACATTTTAAAAGAATCTTGAAATTAGGTGCAATACACAGGGATTATCTTGATATAAATTAAAAATAAGTTTAACAGTAGATATTGATAATACGGAAAATAAATTAGTGAATTATGAACGGATTCTGTAAAAATATGTTTTGATATTTTATATTCTTTTCAGACTTTGAATCTCTGTTTATTTTAATAAAAAGTTAAACAAGATATGCCTTGTCGTGTATTCACTTACGAAAATTAGTTTTACTGAATATATATGAAATGCTTTAAGCTCTCCGAGTCCGAGGCTGCAGCGGATAGAACAAAGACAGGATGGATGAGAAGAATTTTAATCAAGAGACGGACATTTTTGATGTAAAATAAATACTTTAAAGAAAAAATTACGTTTTCTTTGTTACGCCACCTCATAGTAAACAAAAGTGTATGGAGTGGCAAACAGTCGGGGTCAACCACGGCGACCTGTGATAAATATCTTTAGATCTTAATCTTTAATTGGTGTTGAGAAGTTTGTTATTAGCGACAGTTTTTAATGTTTCTTATGCATTTAACATAATTAAAAGCGTGTTTGAATTTAATTTAATAATTTAATTGTGATGTTTGTTACTGCAAATTGGTTGCGCCCAAAATATTATCTGCAATTGAACTCAACTTGCAATATTGATTTTAAAATATAGAACATTTACGTTTTATTGTATTTATGTTTTTAATAATATCCTAACATACTACTACCAAATACACATTTCATAAATGGATATTATATTCATAGTCCCCGTCTAACTCCAGAGTTGTAGCACAGACATAAATTCATTTGGCTCAGCACCTAAGAGGATACCATTCTCCGTTGTATTGCTACTAGTATATGAACCTCGCTTGTTTAACATATATTTTATGGTTTTCTAAAGAAAACATAACATGGTTTGATATTTATTGCTATAACTATTTTACAAAACCCCTTAAATATTTCGCATTTTCAAATAATGATGTTAATAATATTTCATTACGTTTTTAGATACTTAATTAGTTTATACATAATAAATGTTGAGTTAATTATTTTATTACACAAGGTCTTTCGTATGATTGATAACAAGATTTTAATCCATACATCGGAAACACAATATCTATTAAGTTATTCCGGACGGATCGTAATACACATTCATTTTAAAGTATAAACTGTAATTTAAATAATGTGAGCTTATTTATCTATTTATGTGAAAATTATTGTTGAAATAATAACATAGAGTAAGTGTTCGATAACTTACCCAAATAAGATACTTTACTTAAAATTTGTTACTGCAAAATGAAATAGAACTTCAAATACTGATTAAAGGATGCAGTACAGCATTAAACCAGAACTACAATTACCTCGATAATCAGAACATAGATATTGAATTTATTTATAATTTTATAACTTACAAATGTGTGACTGAATAATAATAGCAGTGAGGCGGTAACTACTACATACCGTAGTATACGATGTGGACTGTAAGCCGAGAGGTCTCAGTAATCCTCACAATTAATTGATTTCACGGTTTCTTTCAGGGAAATGACATCGATCATATAGGTCACACGACTTATTTATTATTTAGCTTTGAATTAATTATACATACAAATTAAAATCACATATTTAAGTAACTATAGGTTTGAAGAAAAACCGTCGTTTATTATTAATATTAACGATAATGGTATAGTATCAGTCCACAGTCGTATATCAATACACTCTATTATTATGTTCAAAAAAGACAGAGGCTTTTAATAATGTATAGTTTTATAATTTATTTTAAAATGGATGTCACAATTATTTACTTCACGTACCAGAACTGCCCAAAAATAAATTTGTCATCATACAGATTATTGAAACCTTTTGATTAGTGGTGTGGTGAATTGTTTGGTATACTTTTAATGATAACTGTAGTTTAGTTTTGAGTTATTTACAAATAACAAATTATATGAATATAAATACATCAATACATCTTTCATCTGAATATAATTTTTATATTATAATTGCATATATTTATATATGTGGTATATGTGTGGTGTATGAAAACCAGCATTGAGAAGGTAATCTTCAGATTGGTTTAAGTGTGCATCATTTAGGCCTACCCTAACATTCAAATTAAAAGTAAAGTACAAGGCGAGACTAAGGAGGTTGTGACCTGAAGAAAAAAAAGGTTGTTTTAAGTCTCTGGAGACCTAATTGTATGGACCTTCAATAGCTACTATTGTTGCTATATGTGCATTTATGAAAATTTTTGAAAACTATCAAAAGAACTAAATATCAATAATGAGAATATATATTATATAGGAATGAAACAAAAATAACAAAGAAAGAGCATTTTTACTTTAAAATATTTATTTTTCATCAAAAATGTCCGTCTCTTGATTAAAATTCTTCTCGTCTATCCTGTCTTTGTTCTATCCGCTGCAGCCTCGAGCTTAAAGCATTTTGTATATTCACTAAAATTAATTTTTGTAAGTGAATATACAATACTTAACTTTTTATTAAAATAAATAGAGATTCATAGTCTGAAGAAAATATAAATTAAAACATTTTTTTTTAAATATATACTTTTATACTCATTTTTAACCTATATCAAGTTGACCTACTTTGCAATGTAATTAAAAGATTCATTCAAAATATTTTGAACGACAAAATGATCTATTACTTCAGCCATGATTTGCTTATTTATGGTAAAATAAATATTAAATTAATCATGCATATATGCCAACGGGACGATATCCCAGGGGTCGCAGGTTCGAGTCATGTCTGTGTGATAAAATCGTTCTACTTTAAACGAATATTTCATTTTACTTTATATTAAATAGTTCAGAACCATCAAATGTCAAATGGAATTTAATAATATAAAGTTTACGAGTGTTACAGACAGATACAAATAGGCTGTGTCAAGGTCTTATTTTAAAATGTACGAACTTTCAGTTCGTCTAACCAATGACATGTTAACATCCCTAATAGATAAAATAAAGTTACTTTCCATTTTCATTATACAATTTTAACACAATTTAACCCCGGAAATAGAAAGTTAAAGGTGTTCACAAACTATAAGCTCGCTAACAGCTTATTAACAGCCTGTTCACTATATGAGTTACTATAGGTACTAGTTGGTCCCGCGATGATATAAGTTTCACCTTATACCATCAATCTACTAAATTGCTGCTGATGTAAAGAAGATCTATTAAGATCCAAATTAATATTTATTAAGTAAAGATGAAAGAAAATTGTTGAAGGAATATTATCAATTCTTTTATTCTTATAGAGCGCACTGTTCCGAGCAGGCTTTTGTACTCATTGCATAAATATTAATATTATAATTTAGATTCCACCTCTTCTATTAATATTAATTGTTTTGTCATTAAACATGATATTATGCGAACATTGGAATTAATTGGATTAATGTTTAAATATCATATCTGTATACACTTGATATTAAATATTTTATTTGATAAAAACAAAAAGCTATCGGTTAATTAGCTATCTACATGTCTCAGGTCTGTCTACATGACTTTACGCATGTCTGATGTCTATTTACCTTGGTATCTACATGTCTCAGGTCTGTCTACATGGCTTTACACGTCTTATGTCTATTTACATTGCTATCTACATGTCTCAGGTCTGTTTACATGGCTTTACACATGTCTTATGTCTATTTACATTGCTATCTACATGTCTCAGGTCTATTTACATTGCTATCTACATGTCTCAGATCTGTCTACATGGCTTTACACATGTCTTATGTCTATTTACATTGCTATCTACATGTCTCAGGTCTGTCTACATGGCTTTACACATGTCTCATGTCTATTTACATTGCTATCTACATGTCTCAGGTCTGTCCACATTGCTTTACACGTGTCTTAAGTTTATCTACATGTCTCTCTATATATCTTTTTACATGGCTATCTACATGTCCCACATCTATCTACATATCAGTCTATCTACAGGGATCAAAGCTGGACTTAGCACTTAGCCATTAAACTACTAATATTGTTAGAGAAACTTGCATGTTCAATTAATAGAGCAGAATTACAGAGTCAATTACTCGTCTTTATATGTCTTGATATCTAAACAGCTTTTATATTTGGTTGAGAAATTTGTAACTAAAAATAAATTCTGAAAAATATTTAATTAAAGTTAATAGTTATATTTGATCATTTCAATGTCTATTTTGTTTTAATTTTATATCGAAATATTAAGTTGAAAATATACTTTAGCATATATGAAGCCCAGGTTCGGCAATCAATTTAACAACGCTTTTATTAGGTTGAACTTGTATGTAATAAAATCTATGAACTCGATTTTTACCCGTTTCAGTCAGATTCGTTAAAAACTTTGTACAATTATGAAGGCACTATAAAACTAAAAAAACGACAATGAAAATAGATATAAAATCCACGCTCCGACCATCATTCATCAATCTAATAAGCAAAAAATGCATTGTAATATGTGCAAGAAAATATTTGACGAAAATTAATATTACTATCCAATAACATAAATTTTCATCATTACACATATCTACTCCATCGACTCTCCGTCCGTTTCCACGCATAAGTGGCTTACCTTCACTTTCGAGTGCTCATTCTGCGTGTGACGTCATTCACTATAGAAATCTAGCGAACCTTGTTTAAGGATTCTATCAGCTACCATAGTACCCTGAATAAAATTTTCTAAATTTGAAAGATTGTAAAATCAAAGATTGTAAAATGTCCAACTCGATACCGATTAGCAAACATTGTCTATTTTGAGTCAAGATTTACTCTATAACTTTGTTAACTTCTTCGATTGTATTTTTTTCGTTCGTTTTATTTTAAAATTTTACTTTTTTTTTATATTTTAAATATTACTTAAAATTGTATTTATATTGTAAATATTTATTATATTGTTTTATACATTTATAACAGTATCCATATACAACTCCCATCGCTCCTTCCATTCCTTTAGATATAGAATTTTCTAAAAACATAAAACTATCCGCGTTTCCTATGGGAAAGCGGTATAACATATTATATTATTATTAACAAATTCATGAAGTATCGTTTCATCCTACATTTGAGTGAATTAACAAAAATAAATCTTAAGGGTTAAACACAAAAACTCTTCCTTAATGAGCACTACAAGCATGTATATTTTAAAATGAAAGCAAATTTTTACATTTCTTTTAATTTGTCGATCTCATTTCCAATTTATAGCTAGATATTTCAATTTGTCATGAGTTTCGGTAACTGTCAAAATTCTATCTACATGGATTTACGATTGTAATCAGGTAATCGAGAAACTATCGAAAGTGGGAAAAATTATATATACAATAATTCAAAATAATGCATGTATTTTGCTGCATCAGAATGTAAATACTACTTCGGATTATATTATTTTTGAAAACGTAAAACGCAAAGCACGAAAGGCAAATAGACTTTAATTTTTTAATAACTCAAAATACTACTGTTATAATTTAAACTACATCAAAACTTACCAACGCCACTAATCAAGAAGTTCTGACTTCAATAATCTCTATGATGACAAAATTATTTTTGGGTACATCTGGTAGGTAAAGAAAATAAGCCTGAGGTAAGACATCCATTTCAGAATAAATTATCTATGTATCCCGCCAAAACTCGAAATAAAGAAAAAAAAACAAAAATTCATATTAATTATATTAAGTGTGTAGGAAACATTAAAAACTGTCGCTGGTAGCCGACTTCTCATCACCATGTCAAGATTAAGATCTAAAGATATTTATTACTGGCCGCCGTGGTTGACCCCGACTGTTTGCCACTCCATACACTTTTGTTTACTATGAGGTGGCATTTCAATTTCCTCTAGTCAGTTGAACACATATCACTTATGTGAGTGACATCACACTGACATCACTGTCGGTGCTAAATAAGAATTGACTTATATGCAGGTATGACATATATGGTTTGTACAATTTCACTCGTGACAATGTCGCGCCTTCGTTAATTTCCTCGTCCACTGTTTTTTGATAGTTGAATTAATGTTATCGACCTAGCCCGGTAACGTTTAACTCACACCTAGCTTGCGAAGTGAACGCCTTGAATTACGTTTCAAAAGTAAATGAGATAATTCGGTGTAGTATTTTAATTCGGATGCAGCATAATACATAAATTGTTTGTGATATTGTACATAATAGATATGGTTTTTCTTACTTTTTGTACTTTCTCGTTCACCAATTTTTTAGTTTGCACTTGTTCTACCACTATTGGAAGATATATCAATATAAACAGAATTCATACATTACCCAAACCTAAATGACGAATGAAATGTGAGTATTGAAATGGAAATAAAATCAAGACAATGATGATGATGTATAATTTTTAGGTATAACACGGCATTCATTTTAAAATGTACATACTAAACCTAAAGAGATGGAAATAGAAGTTTCTATGGAAATCACTTGTTCACTCGTGGATGCATATGGTTCTTAGTAAGTGAATATACGACAAAAGCATATCTTGCTTAACTTTTTATTAAAATAAACAGAGATTCATAGTCTGAAGAAAATATAAATTATGAAACATATATATTTTTTTTAATATATACTTTTATACTAATTTTTAATCTATATTAAGTTGACCTACCTCTGCAATGTAATTACAAGATTCATTCAAAATGTTTTGAACGACAAAATGATCTATTACTTCAGCCATTATTTGCTTATTTATGGTAAAATAAATATTAAATTAATCATGCATATATGCCAACGGGACGATATCCCAGGGGTCGCAGGTTCGAGTCATATCGATAAAATCGTTCTACTTTAAACGAATATTTCATTATACATTACATTATATTAAATAGTTCAGAACCATCAAATGTCAAATGGAATTTAATAATATAAAGTTTACGAGAGTTACAGACGGATACGAATAGGCTGTGTCAAGGTCTTATTTTAAAACTTTCAGTTCGTCTAACCAATGACATGTTAACATCCCTAATAGATAAAATAAAGTTACGTTCCATTTTCATTATACAATTTTAATACAATTTAACCCCGGAAATAGAAAGTTAAAGGTGTTCACAAACTATGAGCTCGCTAACAGCTCATTAACAGCCTGTTCACTATATGAGTATACTATACTAGTTGGTCCCGCGATGGTATAAGTTTCACCTTATACCATCAATCTACTAAATCGCTGCTGATGCAAAGAAGATCTATTAAGATCCAAATTAATATTTATTAAGTAAAGATAAAATAAAATTTAAGTTGAAGGAATATTATCATTACTTTTATTCTTATAGAGCGCACTGTTCGGAGCAGGCTTTTGTACTCATTGCATAAATATTAATATTATAATTTAGATTCCACCTCTTCTATTAATATTAATGGTTTTGTCATTAAACATGATATTATGCGAACATTGGAATTAATTGGATTAATGTTTAAATATCATATCTGTATACACTAGATATTAAATATTTTATTTGATAAAAACAAAAAGCTATCGGTAAATTGGCTATCTACATGTCTCAAGTATGTCTACATGGCTTTACACATGTCTTATGTCTATTTACATTGCTATCTACATGTCTCAGGTCTGTCTACATGGCTTTACACATGTCTTATGTCTATTTACATTGCTATCTACATGTCTCAGGTCTGTCTACATGGCTTTACACATGTCTCATGTCTATTTACATTGCTATCTACATGTCTCAGGTCTGTTCACATGGCTTTACACGTGTCTTAAGTCTATCTACATGTCTCTCTATATGTCTTTTTACATGGCTATCTGCATGTCCCACATCTATCTACATATCGGTCTATCTACAGGGATCAAAGCTGGACTTAGCACTTAGCCATTAAACTACTAATATTGTTAGAGAGAAACTTGCATATTCAATTAATAGAGCAGAATTACAGAGTTAATTACTTGTCTTTATATGTCTTGATATCTAAACAGCTTTTATATTTGGTTGTGAAATTTGTAACTAAAAATAAATTCTGAAAACATTTAAGTTAATAGTTATATTTGATAATTTCAATGTCTATTTTGTTTTAATTTTATATCGTAATATTAAGTTGAAAATATACTTTAGCATATATGAAGCCCAGGTTCGGCAATCAATTTAATCACGGTTTTATTAGGTTGACCTTGTATATAATAAGATCTATGAACTCGATTTTTACCCGTTTCAGTCAGATTCATTCAAAACTTTGTACAATTATGAAGGCACTATAAAACTAAAAAAAACGACAATGAAAATAGATATAAAATCCACGCTCCGACCATCATCCATCAATCTAATAAGCAAAAAATGTATTGTAATATGTACCAGAAAATATTTGACGAAAATTAATATTACTATTCAATAACATAAATTTTCATCATTACTCATATCTACTCCATCGACTATCCGACCGTTTCCACGCATAAGTGGCTTACCTTCACTTTCGAGTGCTCATTCTGCGTGTGACCTCATTCACTATAGTAATCTAGCGAACCTCGGTTAAGGATTCTATCAGTTACCCTGAATAAATTTATGTTTTTAGTTCAACCCTACGATTTCAATATTTCGGCTTCGTATTACTGGCACAGACAAAGAGACTGGTTAAAGACCCTAGTTTTGAGAGATTGTGAAATCAAAGATTGTAAAATGTCCAAATCGATACCTATTAGCAAATATTTTTGATTTTGGGCCATGTTTTACTCTGTAACTTTGTTAACTTCTTCATTTATAATTGGTGTTTTGTACAAATGAAGTATTTTCGTGCAAACTTTCATCTCTCCTTTCATTTCTTTAAATTGAAAATTTTCTAAAAACATAAATCTTTCCGCAGTTTCTATGGGAAAGCGGTATGACATATTATATTTTATTATTATTAACAAAAATTATGAAGTATCCTTTCATCCCACATTTGAGTGAATTAACAGAAATAAATCTTAAGAGTTAAACACAAAATCTCTTCCTTAATGAGCACTACAAGCATGTATATTTTAAAATGAAGGCAAATTTTTACATTTCTTTTAATTTGTCGATCTCATTTCCAATTTACAGCTAGATATTTCAGTGAGTCATGAGTTTCGATAACTGTCAGAATTCTATCTACATGGATTTACAAGTGTATAAATATATGAATTATCAGGATCAACGGCATCGAAATATTTAATTGCAATTTTCTTGCAACCGTGGATAAAGCAGGTGATCGAGAAACTACGGAAAGTGAGTGAAATTATATGCACAGTATTACAAAAAATATATGGATTATATCATTATTGAAAAAGCGATTTAATGTATTCACTTTAGTAAAACAGTGGACGAAGATATTAAAGAAGTCACGGCAAATAGACTATAATTTTATAATAACTCAAAATACCACAGCTATCATTTAAACTACATCGAAACCTACCAACGCCACTAATCAAGAAGTTCTGACTGCAATAATCTCTATGATGACAAATTTAATTTTGGGTACATCTGGTAGGTAAAGAAAATAAACGTTAGGAAAGATATCCATTTCAAAATTAATTGTCTTTATATCCAATACTTAATAAAAAATATTAAAAATCAAACTCCTCTGTCTGACAAACATTTTTTTTTTTTGTGTGTCTGCTGTTAGCCCTACTGGCCATGACAGCGACACCGGTGGAATGGAAAGGTGCAGAGACCCGCCCTTGAAAAAGGGGGGCCTGAAGGGCCCCAGGGGAACGCGCGTCCTGAGGGCGCCTCCTGTGAGGCTCGGACCACGGCTCAGGATGCCATTAGGCGGGAAGCGAGGGTTGGATGTGGGTTAGGATTTGACACTAACGTCCTCCGACGGCAGAACGCCGGAGCAACGTGCTTGGATGGGGGCCTCGTCTTCGCCGGCGAAGACGCTGTGTGTGTGTGTATGTGTAGTATTTATGTACGCTTTGCCGCTTTTACGTAGCGTTCCCTAACGTAATCGCGGATCGAAAAGTACCGACTTGGGTCTTCTCTTTCTGACTTTAGGAGTCTTACGGGCCGTGTATCCTGTGGCCTTAACCACCAGCGGGTTTGGGTGTCCCACAGCATTGTCAAAGTAGCTTTTGGAGAGCCCCTTGAAATACTGTGCGATCGTCGGTAGGTCTAAGTCTCTGTGCAAGTCGCTATTACGCATAAACCACGGTGCCCCAGTGGCGAGCCGCATGAAACTGTTCTGAAGCACCTGAAGGAGTTTCAGGTTCGCGTGAGCGAAGGCAACGCTTGCATAGGACATGACGGAGCGTCTGCAGGCTTTGTAAACTTATTTCTAAGGGACATTTTACTCCGCTTGCCTAACAGGGGATAAAGTCGCCCTAGGATAAAGGCCGCTCTTTTGCGAACGTCCTCGATATGTGAGGTGAATATTAGCTGTTTGTCCAGCGTCACTCCTAGGTACTTGGCCTTGTTTTTCCAAGGAATCGGTTTGTCAAAGAGTTTAATCTCCGGGCTCCTTGTGGATTGTGACCGTTCTAAGAGTACCGCGGTGCTCTTCTCCGGGTTCACCTCAATCCTCCATTTCCGAAACCAGTTCCCGAGGGAGTCGCCTGCGAATTGGAGGCGTTGAGAGATCTCATAAGGATTCTGACAAACATGTGACATGTATTGACATACAAACTGATACTGTACTATTGTCGTTTAATAAATAAAAAAACCTTTACTTCAAACCTACAGTTATATAAAGTGTGATTTTAAACTGTATATTTAATTAATTCAAAGCGAATAATAAAGTGGTGTGACCTATATGATCGATGTCATTTCCCTGAAAGAAACCGTGCGTATCAATTAATTGTGAGGATTACTGAGACCTCTCGGCTTACAGTCCACATCGTATAGCACGTTATGTAGTAGTTACAGCCTCACTGTTATTATTCAGTCACACATTGTTAAGTTATACAATTATAGGTAAATTCAATATCTATGTTATCAATTATCGAATTTAGTATGATCTCATTATCGAGTTTATTGTAGTTCTGGTTTGATGTTGTACTACGTGTAGGTATATCCTTTAATAAGTATTTGAAGTTCTATCACCTATATTTTGAAGTAACCAATTTTAAGCAAAGATTTGGGTAAATTATATTATATACTTTACTTTAGTTATATACTTTATATTATTATTTCTTTTCTTTTTATTATTATTAATAATTTTAAGGTTAAACTTCACATAAATAAATAAGCTCACATTATTTAAATTATAGTTTATATTTTAAAATAAATGTCTATTACGATCGATATGTCGCGAATAACTTAATAATTATTGAATTTACGACATATAGATTAAAATCCAAACCTCATAATCATACAAACGACCTTGTTTAATAACATCGTTAAAAAAGTAACTAAAAACGTACAAAACATTAAAAAATATATATTTGAAACCATAAAATATTTAACGGTTTTTGTAAGGATTTGAGTAGTTATATCAATAAATATCAAACCATGTTATGTTTTCTTTAGAAAACCATAAAATATATGTTAAACAAGCGAGGTTAATACACTAGTAGCAATACAACGGAGAATGCTATCCTCTTAAGTGCTGAGCCAAATGAATTTATGTCTGTTCTACAACTCTGCAGTTAGACAAGGACTATGAATATAATATCCATTTATGAAATGTGTATTTGGTATAAGTATATTAGGATATTATTGACAACATATATACATTTAGAAACCTAAAAATTCTATAGTTTAAAATAAATATAGCAAATATGTAGTATTCTAAGCGTAACAGATTCTAACAAACGTCACGGGTAACAACATTTTAATCTAATTTGGACACGCTTTTTAATTATATTAAGTGTGTAGGAAATATTAAAAACTGTCGCTAATAGCCGAATTCACAACATCAACTAAAGATTAAGATCTAAAAAGATATTTATTACTGGCCGCCGTGGTTGACCCCTACTTTGCACTCCACACACTTTTGTTTACTATGAGGTGGCATTTCAATTTCCTCTAGTCAGTTGAACACAAAACACTTATGTGAGTGACATCACACTGACATCACTGCCGGTGCTAAATAAGAATTGACTTATATGCAAGTCATGTATGTATGTATGTGTATCATTATTATATTCTTATAACGTTAAATTGATGTCGTATGTTTGTTTGTTTGTGTTGTAGCGGAATGTTGACATTAGTACTGGTTTGTACGATTTTACTCCTGATAATGTCGCGTCTTCGTTAATTTCCTCGTCCACTGTTTTGTTGTTTCAGTTGAATTAATGTTATCGACCCAGTCCGGGAACGTTTAACTCACACCTAGCTTGCGAAGTGAATGCCTTGAATTACGTTCTAAAAAGTAAATGAGATAATTCGATGTATTTTTATTTATTATTTGATGTATTTTTAGTATTTTTATTCTGATGCTACATAATATATAAATTATCTCTACCTGAAAGATATGATTTTTTTTACCTTTTGTACTTTCTCGTTCACCTGTTTTTTAGTACACTTATCTACGATTGCAAGCAAAATTCAATTAAAGTTTTAGATACCGCCGATCCTGACAATTCATATATTTATACATTTATGTATCAGAATTCAGACAGTTTCCAAAACCTAAATGTCTGGTTGAAATATAGACATTCCTTTCAGTCATTTCACAGCCAGCGCTGTGTTATGGAAATGAAATCGAGAAATTGAAATTTTGCACATGGCTTTCATTTTAAATCTACATGCTCTATTGAGGGTACAGGTGATGATGGATGGATGATGGATGATGTCGCTGACAAACAAATTTGTTTTTTTTTTAATTTTTAGGGTTTTCACAAAAACTTTAATAGTTAATATGTTTACTATATGTGTATTTATGTAAGAGAATATTGGATCCAGACAGCTCACATGTAATCTGCAGTTAATAGATTATCAATGTTTAAAAAAAAAAAGACAAATATGTAGTAGTAAATGAACATTTGAAAACTGAGAAAAAGATATACACATATATATATTAGTATAAATACTTAAGTTACCTAAAAGAATTAACCAAGGAAACGTAATATTTTCTTTAAAATATTTATTTTGCATTAAAAATTTCCGTCTCTTGATTAAAATTCTTCTCGTCTATCCTGTCTTTGTTCCATCCGCTGCAGCCTCGAGCTCGAGCTTAAAGCATTTTGTACATTCACTAAAACTAATTTTAATAAGTGAACACACGACAAAAACATATCTCGTTTTACTTTTTATTAAAATAAACAGAGATTCAGAGATGAAAAGAATATAAATTATGAAATATATTTTTACAGAATCTCATAGACTACTGGATCTATTTTTAATTTTTTCCACCTTTAGAATACTACATACCACTAAAAGTACTGCAAGGATTGAAAAGTACTACATCGCTGTAAAAAGTCGTGTCCAAATAAAAAAATAAATATAATAAAAAGCCCGGTTCTTCAAAACGCGAACGGAGTCGAGGGCAAAAACTAGTGTTTAAATGAATATTAAATACATACCTATATACCTACAGGACGATATACCGGGAACCGCAGATTTGAGTGCAGCCTGCGTGATAAAGTCATTCCAGTTAAAACTAAATTTTCATTGTGCATTTTATTAAAATTTAACTTAACCGCAATTATAAACAACACAATAATAGTGCGGAAGCATAAAATGTCAAATGGAGTTAAAATAATAGCAAGTCTATATCAATGAGAAACACCTTCTACTAGTGTGATGTGTTGGTGTAATTTAAGGTCTATAAATTTACAGCTCACCGAACCAATGTTATGTTTACTACAGATAATATAAAGTTACGTGCCCATATCACTAATGCACATTATTTAACCCCAGAAATCTCGAATTACTGGTATCCACTAATCATGAGCTCGCTATCAGCTCACTGACAGCCTTTTCATTATGCAATATTAGTATACTATGACCTAGTGCTTGGTAGATTGAATAATGAAGTGGCAAGTAGCAGTGAACCAGTCATTTTATAAAACAAGTTAAAATTTTTCACTTATAACGCGCGGTCCGGAGCAGGCTTTTGTAGGCAGTGTATAAATATTATATATATAATAGTGTATAATTTAGATTCCACCTCTTCTATTAATATTAATGGTTTTGTCATTAAACATGATATTACGCGAACATTGGAATTAATTGGATTAATGTTTAAATATCATATCTGTATACAGTTGATATTAAGTATTGTATTTGATACAAAGTATTTATCGGTCTATTGGCTATCTACATGTCTCCGGTCTATCTGTCTAAATGTCTCAGGCTGAACACAAGCACCCTCTAAAATTATGGTCCTCTTACACCGCGGATTCATTAAATATAAAAAATATCTAATAGAATACCTCATAACAGAAAATAGCTTAATTTTAACAAATTTAATACGACTTTGGAGTACGAAGAAAAGCTAAAGCATTGCTACTAAGCTTTATATAACAACGATACATGACCTTGTATTTACTAAACAAATAACATACTATATCTTTAAGCTAACACGATTACAAGGCATAAAATATAAAGAAATACATTATAATAAAAATAAATATGAATGACTATTGCATGTTATTATCCATAACATTATTCGTTTCAATTAAAAAGCATCTCGTTCGTTCAAAAACCACTTTTTAATTTTCAAGTAACATTTAAATAGTATTATTATTAAATAATATATATCAAAACATAAAAAAAATTGTAATTATTCTATAATGTATATTGTATAGATACAAAATTTATTTAAATATTTTTAATAAAGCATCGAGCGTTATAAGAATTGTGAATTTTATGAGGTGAACATTTAAAACATATTCCAAATAAATCTCTACAAGTTAGGATCAAACCAGCTTCCCTAAGGATTTAAGACAAGACAACCCTTTCTCGGACCACTAAACATTCACATTCAGACGAAACAGGATCATAAATAAGGGACTCTGAGACTATTTACTTTTATACAATGTCAACAGACCAATAATATCAAGTTATATATATTGATATGTACGTCTATTTGTATATAATAAGTATTGGAACAAGGACTTAAAACTACTTCTTATTCGGGGGTTTCATAGAAACTGCCTAACTCTAGATCAAGTATCACACTAACACGAGATAGTGAGGTTTTTTTTTTTATTTATTTAAGGGGAGGGCAAACAAGCTGGCGGGTCACAGATGATTTGTGATCACCGCCGCCCATGAACTCTAGCAACATCCGAGGATTTACAGGAGCGTTGCTGGCCTAGTAGGTGGGAGTAAACTGGGAGGCTAATATAAGTCTTGTGATAGCTAAATAGTGCACTGACAATTGCCTAACCAATTGGGACTATTTGATTATTAAATAAACATACATTTATATTGTAATATACAACATCATTTATGATTTAATAATATAAACAAATAGCCTTGAAGCATCACTCGTTTTCCATAAAAATTCCAGACGCGCTCCTAATACCTTCACAATATTGAGGACGGATTCCAGACTTAAAGAACTTGGCATTGTCTTTGCATGGATACGCTTCATTTCGTAAAGAATATATTATATACTAGCAATGCCCCGCGGATTCACATGTGTAAATACCGATGGTGGACTTTTGAATGGAATGTCGAATTTTAATAATTTAAAAAGTATTATATTTTATAGGTATTAAAACGGTCTTTAATAAAATATAAATTAATGGGATAAAGATTTGTGCAGAGGTGTGAATATTATGGTTTGATTATATTTCGACAATTTTATCAACTTTTAAAATATATAAATGTTGTTATAGTTTCATAATTACAGTAGTTGGATATATGGTATCGCGGACTTTCTCGTAGAGTTTAATACGTTCTATAATACTGCAGAACATTTTTTTGTTTTATCACCAATACTTTCCACAACGCACGCCATGACAGATTTTTTATAACCAATTTTTGCACACCTTGGGTTACATTAGTGCATTGCCTATGTCACTCAGTAAAGATGCAGTTTTCTAATGGTTAAAGATTTTTTTAACACTAAACCTACCAAGTACGAGTTAAATTGACCGTTCTTAAAAACTTTTGTAAAACTTACACATTTTTAAACATTATAATATCGTTATCAAGCTACATGACAATTCTTGGAATATGCTTATAATATTTGCTACACTCTTTACTTTTAGTTATTTCCATTATTACCGGCGTTATATAATAAAATAACTTTTAATTACCGGTCAATTTGACGTCGTGCGGTAGGAACAGGTATAGTTTTTGTGTGAAAACATTACGAACATACATACAAAAACACAAATGATTCCTCGGTTTCATATTAGTATGATATCTATACAGATAAAAAACCAGTGAATGATCCCTGTCTGTACATAAAAGATATTTGGGACATTACTTGTAACAAATGGAACCCAAAACAATGATTTTTATAATTTGTCACTTTGTCTGTACGCGCTAATTTTTGTAACAGCTTATCCAATTTGAATGTAGTTCAGAGAAGTATGGTAGTAACCTTCACATAAAACTTATTTTTTTTGTAATTTGATAATTAAAAAAATACTTTATTATATTATTAAGAAATTGTTTTTATACATGACCTTTTACTTTAGCTAAACAATTACTTCCTATAAAACTATCATGGTTAAATGTCAGATAAACATAAAGACAAATTCCGCCCGGAGTCGTGGGCAGAACTAGTCATAATATATATACAAAAGGGGTTTTATATGTTCATAAATTTAGTAGGATTTATATAAAAACGAATTCAACTTAATTATATTCACCAATATTGGTACTGTCCCTTCAGGCTGTATACTTGTTCAAATAAATTTCTTGGAGACTAATTTCGCAAAATAAGTTGATAAAAACACGGTCGAACGAAAGATTTTCTTACGCTCTTTGCCTTCTGAAGCTGGTCTGGCCAGCTTATCGAATTGATTGCGATGGTTATAGTTGTAGTGAAAGTGATCTCAATAGAAAAAATACCAAGCTGAGTTTGTCTGACTTTTCTTAGAGAGGGGGGATGGGAACCCTCGTAACCTAATTTTTACAAAAGGGCTTATTTCGATAAGAATGGTATCAAAATAGTCCTGACACTTTAATTTGACTTTAAATCACTGGTATTGATTCAAAATGGAAAAAATATCAAAAAAATAAGTGAAGTCCACGCAGATGTCGCGGGAACCAAGAAAATATATCGTAATACCTTACAAGTTCAATACAACGTTTCTCAAGAGAATTAAAAAAATCTGTATTTAAAAATATATATTAATCCAAAATAATCTGCTAACACAATCAAACAAACTCACAGATTATAAATAAAACTCATTTTAATAAAAGAACATGTTTTCTATTTAAAAATAGTTAATAGTATCTGTTGCAAAATTAGTCTGTACCTGTCGAGAATTATTGATGTTATGTAAATGTTACAAGTTATTGGAGGTAAATAATGCTTTATATTAATATTTTTCAGTGATTGAAACTTCTCACTAAAGGTTTTTGGCAAATGTATTCGTAGTGTATATTTTGTATTATAACGAGATTTCGAAAGATTAGTTAAAAATATAAATTCGTTACACTGTAATCCGCGCCAATATATATTTTTTTTAATCAACCGCGAGGCTAAGATTTATGATTAAAGATTGAAAAATATAAAATCACCAATTAGACCTTGAGAATATTTGTTGCATTTACCGTTACATTTATATTAAATTTTGTTATAAAATAGCTAGCTACATAATAGTAAATATAAATATAGATAAATAACTATTCTCAGTCAATAGTTTAGGGTTGTTATTTTCATATTGTCTATGTCAACGGTAAACGTTATCTCTATGGATTGTTATATTTAGTTTAAATTTAGAATTCGTTACAGTTTCATTTAATTTGTGATAAAAATCAATAGCATGTATTTATTTAACTTTTTAAATATAAAATATTTTGATACTTGCTTTTATAAAACTTAGAAATAAATTTAGTATAAATTATACTTTTATCGCGTTAATAATATAAATTTTTATGCGTCTATAAAATAATTTTGTATCGCGTGATAAAATAGTAAGTGAGAAAAATGCATTTATTTTATTATTAAACCCATTTTTTAATGTTTATAAACATCAAATATGTGTTGTCTCAGTTTGTCACTTAATATATATATATATATATATTAAGTGACAAACAGATCACCAAGAACACTGGCAACACAAAAGGCACATGAAGGTTTAATACAGGAATATTTGAAAGGAAAAAAAAAATAAAACAATTATCCGCCGTCACATTCCTTTTATTGCAATAAAACAGAAAATTTACATATCCAAAAGTATACTGGAAGTATCTTAAAATCCACCAAAATCCATGTTTTAAAAATCCCATTTCATTACAACGAATGCAACCTATCGTCTAAATTAAAAATAAATGAATGATTTAGTCATTACGGTGTAATACATGATAGTGTATGAGTGATGTATGCTGCTCGATTATATTATACGATCTAGCTTAACTAGAAGATAAATTTAGATGTCATCAAATTAAAAACTCCCTCCGTTGAAATATGCACCACAACCGCTGTCCACTGCGGCATTTATTCGTTCACTACCGACCTGGATCGGGTATTTACTTTATCAGACCCTTCGCCTTGAAGAGGTCTCGCATCAGACCCTTCAGGTAGCGGATCTCGCGCTGCAGGTCCGAGCACTTGTCCCCAAGGTCCGCGTGACGCTTGCGGAGGCTCTGCTCCTCGTTCAGAAGGACTTCGATCTCCGCCTTCTTCTTCTGACGGTAGCGGGTCGCGGCGTTCTTGTTCTGCTCCTTCTTGCGAGAGCGGCGGTCGTCGTTGCGGGAGTAGGGTTTAGCGCGGGGTGCCCCCCACTCCTCGTCGGTTGAGGAGCGGGGAGAGGAGGACGGGGAGGTTGAGGGAGACGAGGGGGAGGGGCTGCGGGGTTGGGGGGACGCGAGCTGAGCGGCGCGGTGGCGGACCAGCTCTTCCAGGGCTTGAGAATCGCAATCGTACTCTGGGGCCACTACACCTTGAGAGGTTGTAACTGGCCAGTGGTCGTGCAAGGGTTGCAAGGGCATCTGCGGCACGCCCTGGGCCTGAGCGTAGCTGAGGAGCAGCTGCGTAGCGGGGCCTGGCGGACTCTGAGGGGGGGTGAGGTGGGTCAGTTCTACAGCTCCGTAGACCGTCTCAAACTCCCGCAGCAGGTCCTCGGTGGGCTGTGGCTGTACGGTCTGCGGCATCAGCACCACCGGCGGTACCTCCACGCGCTCCGGCACTTGAGAAATGTTCTCAAAGATAGGGAGCTCCACTTTCTCTTCTAACCAGTTGGAAAATATGTTTTCTGTAAAAAAAAATATTATTGTGAATTAGTTATCTATCTTCAGGTATTCGAAACTAGATGATACACTATGCTATGTAATAACAAATAAGAAAATTCTGATTCTTCGGATGTTATAGTGAAAATTAAGAAAAAAAATAGAAAATAAATTATCTAAATATAACTACATACATACATACATACATACATACTCATACATATCTCTCACTTAATTACGAAGTATGACGAAAAGAAGTACTTTTTTTTTTGTCTTCTAAATAATAGTTATAAAAAAAATTAACCATCTACCCTCAATCATATTCAATATAAATTTAACTCAATGTAGAAAAGATATTCCATATTTGGAATATTGTTATTTGATATATTTACAAAAGATAAAAGATATCCATGACCAATATAATATTTATAAAGTTAATTATGTAAAAGATAAACTTTCTTATTTGTATACAAAATTCATCCATTGTTTCGCCGATCACGAACCGTAATTATAATTACTATGAACAAGGTTGTAAAAAATACACCTACAAAATTAGTAACAAACAATGAATAATAGATTTGTTAGATTAGAAAAAAATATTTATTTAATCTACTGATAGATGACTTAGTTTATTATAGTTATAGTTCTATAACCACTGTAACTAATGTATATATAAAATTAACTTTTTTATATAAAAATTTATTAGTTTTTAATTAATTTTAGAATAATCAAATCAATATTAAGGTTAATGACCGAATATATTAAAATATAATATCATATATATATATATATATATATATATATATATATATATATATATATATATATATATATATATATATATATATTATAGCTCCCGTTACAGCCGAGTGTATTTTTATTAAGTACTATCAATGTATCACTCGATGTGAACAATTAAATATAATTGATAAACTGTCCGTCTCGTCGTACACTGATTTTTTTTGTGTCATACCAACAGTATGTTATTAATATCTAGGTTATAATAATTTAGGGCCACTTAATCTTAGATTGGTTGGATCGTGAATAATACTAGACGTACAAAGAATTCATATATTCTAAATTAATTGTGTTCTAATATTTGTGTAAAAGATTTCTTTAATACTTTGAGAATCTCTGAAATCCCAGGACTCGAACCAGGACTCAACTAGTCCTAACGAATTTGACTATAAACATGTTGAGATTTAAAAAAACATTTGAGAATCTCTTTAATCCCAGAGCTCGAAGCTTCTATTCCTAACAACTAGACCTAACAAATTTGATCATTCGAAATTGAACCAAATTTGAATTCAAAATTTTTTTAAGAACCTCTGGAACTTCACGGATCGAAGCTTCCAGTCCGTCCTATAATTAACTATTAATGAGTTTTTCATTACATTTTAAATTAAAAAAAATCATTATAAATACATATCTGAAAGTTAAAATCAATGATACACAAACAACCGACACAACCCGACCCCTGATAAACTTTCGCAATCTTCAGAGTTCAGGCGCTACAGTGACCTCTACTTTATAGATAATTATTAACATACGTCACATATTATTATTTTATATATATATATATATATATATATATATATATATATATATATATATTTCTAACGGAATAACCCCTTTAAGTTTTTAGTATAAGTTACGTTTTTTATCCTTATTAAAGACTGTATTAATGAAAACACTATTTCATAAAAGTTACATAGCCAACTACATATACATATAAATATATATTGGATATTAATATCTCATACATCAATATATTTGTTATAATATATGTATATATATACAATCCGATAGTTATATAACTTAATGACAAATATGTCAATGGTATAACAACTTTATTGATCAAAGTTATTAAACAAAGTAAACGGTCCTCGATATAACAATATATAGTATCAGTGCGTTGGAACTAAAACAAGTAGCCAATAAAGTCGCTTTAATTATTCGTCGAACGGAGAGCACGAGGTCGTACTGTGACCGAACTGGTTTATCAAACTATTATACATATATACAAAATATTATACATATATATATATATATATACAAAAACAAACAGACAAACAACAATGATAATATATGAACCAGTGTCGCAAGAGACCATTGGAATTTTAACATATTGCAACAACAAAATTTATACTAATTAATAGTACGAGTTATAATTGTGCATATGCATATGATACCTATGTATGCAATTAAAATGCATGCGGGATACAGCATAATTATACGATAATGGATATCAATTAATAAGATTACAAAACTGAAAATATATATTATATATAATATAAACTTGTTTGTTGCGTAAACAAGTCCCTTTCGTTTTCTCGTTCGTTCTCAGAGGCATAATTTTAATTGGTTTACGAGTGTGATAAAATTTATTTTAAAATTATTATTTATTTATCATTGATAATAGTATCGTGAATTAGAGCGTTAAAAAACCTTGAAACAAATCTTTCATTGACACGTCTGAAGCATAACAAAAACACCTACCAGCATACAGATCTGCAAGAGCCATCGCGACGTCCGAAAGGAAATATATAACCAAAAAAAAACAAAAATAAACAACAAAAAATGATTAGTCCTCTATCAACGCTAACGCTATAATACAGTTCTAAATATTTCTATATGATTATATGGGGGCAGTGTAGTGGCGTTGCAGAAACTTGAATCCTCGTGGTGCGTGGCTGTGGTCGTCGTTTTATTATGTTATTATTATGACACGTTATATCTAACGTCTCTTGACGAGCTTTTGTGAATTGAACACTATCTCCTTGTTCCAGATGCAGCGATAGTTGTACTTCATTCTAACGGCGTCCAGGAGTATCATGAACTTTTGCAGGCATAGGTCGCGATACGAGCGCGGGCGCCCGACGTATACAATTTTAAATGAATTTATTGTCACGGTTACTTTACAATGACATACAGACGCGACGAGGTACGCGCTCCGACTGATTGCGTTCGCGCATGCAATGTCAACCCCCTCTCCACTCCCCTCCCCCCTCCTCCCCCTGCCCTTCCAGCTCCTTTCCCCTCCCAACACACCAAACGAGTAAATAAACTTCCAATACAATACAAGAAACTGCAATAATGTATGTACTGCAATCACATTTCTAAGCGTTTTATTATGTCAATAGGGAAAATAAACTACACATATAGAACCATTGTCTAGTTTGAAAGCGTGGAGATATATTAATGAAATCTTTAATTAAATTAAATATATTAATGTCTGTTATTGTTTACAGACGTGTTTAACCATGTTTAAACCGGCTATCTCTGGGAGGCAGTCCCGTCCCAACCAAGCCTTCAGCCGCAAGTTCGTATAGTTTTTTTTTTTAACATTTGAAAACCTTTGGACTGCCAGAGGTCGAAGCTACTCACACTGCTCGCAACTAGTCCTAAAGCGAATTCGAGAATTTGACATTAAACCGAAATAAAAACTTGAGAACCTCTGGAATGTCACAGATCGAAGCCTACACGTACTAATGATTTAATTCAAATTAATATAGAGAAATAGAATCATCAAAGTGAAAATAACATAAATCAATTACGGAATAAATCCACTAAATGGATGTGATGCATCCGATTCATCAATTACTGATGCTCTCACAAATTGAAATGAATGTATTATTACCAAATATCACTAATTAATGTATCAAATAGTAATAAAAAATCGATCACGCGGTACGTTCATGACACGTTAAACAGATCAGGGGTGTGTCCTTTATGTGTTTATCTCAGAAGATAATTAATATATATTATACATTATATATAGATAACATCACCTATGTATTTATGAGAACAAATACAAATTTGATTAGAATAAATAATTAATTGAATGGCGGTTTCGATTCTAAGAGGAAATTTATTTGAAAAAGAGAAAAGGAGATAGAGATAAAAGAGAAAAAACAAGATAAAAAATTATTTTTGTTGTAATACAAAATTCAATGCGTTTTTGATTTTAGAATTAACTTTATTTGAAAAAGAGAAAAGGAGATAGAGATAACAGAGAATAGAAATTAAAAAAATCTTTATAGAATTATTAAATTTAATAGTAATACAAAATTAATTATTGTGATACGCGTATACGTTTTGGATTCGATGATGGAACTAAAAATAGAGAGAAGGAGAGAGAGAGAGAACAGAGAAAAAAAACTAAATTTCAATTTTTTTTTTGTTTATAGAATTATTGACTTTGTTTAAGTCAATAATTGATACAAAATCCATATTAAGATGAAACTTTTTTGACAAAAAAAATATCGAAATCTGATTAATCTTTTTTACGATTACTCTGTAATAATTTTAATCGTGTATTAAATCAGATTTTTTATCTAACTATGAAACTAGGAAAAAAAAAGGAAAAATAATTTGTCTGTCATATGTTTTTCCCAAGTAGATTTGACATGTAATTTCCTTCTTGCTATTGAGAATTGTCGAAGTATGTGTGTATATATATAACCTACAACGAAATATATTTATATATATATTTTTTTTTTAATTATACATATTTTATGCTTATCATGTTTCCACTTAAGAATCAATTTTACGGGATATTCCCTTTTACTACAAAATAATATCGCATATATAGAGACCTTAGAGACATTATATTATCTTATAAGATGTCTATAATATATTATATAGCGTGATAAATTCATCAAGAGGGAGTAGCGACACGGTAGCTCAGTTTTCAGATGCACGTAACCATTTTCAAGAGATCGCAGGTTCGAGTCAATTTCATTAAACTTTATCATTCTATATAGATTACGCTTTTCCTTAAACATTATAATTCGATATCGTATGTATATATATATACTGAAAAGAAGACATAAGGCTTTGCCTCATTTACTTCAAATTCAATCCGAGAACTGTATAGGGTTAAATTTAACTAAATTATGGTCAATAAAGAGGGTATGCTACAAAAAATATATCTAGGATAACATCTCCCTACCACGCATTTACAAAAAAAATATATATAATTTTGTGACAGAATCATTATTAATTCAATTAAATCTAATACCAAGTCAAATTATATATAAATTTATAAACAAACACTATTTCAGTAATAGTATTCTAATAGTGAATAATGTTGTGCTGGTAAGCACTACGAATCAAATTCATATGACTAATTAGAATAAATATTTGTTTTATCGCGACGTAGTCAAACGATGATTGTACTTTTTTTTACCAACATCGTAATATGATAAGTTGTACACTAATATTATAATATACATCTAACATTGTTAAATATTATAAAAAGAGCAACTGTTGAGTTTCTGGCTCTCAGCTGGGCAGCATTCCTAGCTGGTAGCTTACTTACAGACTGACTACACTAACCTTTTATAATGTAATAATTGAATCAAAAGTGCGTGTAAATGAGTACTTGAATAGAGACATTTTGAACATTTTTTTTTATAAATACCTTGTTTGCATTGGCTTTCCAGCTGCTGCAGCAGATCGTTCGCCAGCTCGGCCTGGCTGGGCTTGGTCTCTTGGGGTGACGGTGGATACATGGTGTTATCATCTTGGTACCTCCCAGTTTCGATCTTTGGTGCAGCGCCCGGAAAGACCTTGAATAAATCTGTGAACAAATATTAAATTTATGATAATACTTAATGTGAATATCATCTTAAAATACGTACAATGAAATGCGACGCAGATTCGGTACACTTAAAACATACAATCATAAGCTAAGGGATGTACGGGTAGAAGACGGCCGAGGAGAAGTTGGATGGATTGCGTGGAAGACGATATGGAGAAAGGAGATGACGGGTAACAAGAAAAAAACATATTGCGCCGACCCCAAAATTGGTATAAGGGCAAGATTATGATGATGAAACACAAATTAAACACAATATATTATTACAATAAAAAAAAAAAACACCAAACTAAATCTTACTCTGAAACAGCGAAAGCTGAAAATCTCTACACAACTGACACATTCCCTTACTCTTGTAACAGCACATTTTAAAACAAAGAAAAAAAAAAACTCAAATTAAATTATATAATAATTAAATTAAACACGGAGTATCTCCAAGGTGAGGAGCTTAGATAAGCTGTGTACAAAATACAGAACGGGACCCCGACTCCCCGATATATATATGGACGATAACTGTCACACGATATTACGTCAAAGAAACGCCCAGATGCTTTAAATCTTATACGATAATGTCAAAACAATAAGTTTTGTAATATAAACATCTTGAATTAATTATATTATTTTATACATTTTTTTTGTTAAATTTTGTGTTATTTTAATTACGTTTTTTTTTGTATTTTTGTATTTTGAACTAAGACTGCGCTGCGCATGTTAAATAATTATTCCCTATTTTATTTATAATTAATGATCTATCATTTTAGGTTGTAGGTTCGAATTCTGCCTGTGTGCATTTTTTTATTACATATATATATATTATTTCATTTCAATAACCCCAAGGTGTCTTAACTTTATAGACAATTTCTTACGTTTCTTACTTTAAAAATAATGAAATGTACATACTACTTCATACTACTCCAGAAGGGGTGGAATTTACCAAAATAATTCAAAAAGTTACCAAATATAAATCTGGTAATAAAATGCGTACACAATCAGATTAATAATTTAGTTCTTATAATACGTAATTGTTTGTTATGAACAATCTTAAAACAATACGAGAAAAACAGAATAAGGCCTTTGAACTAATTATTTTATTGACGGTCCAATAAAATCAGGCGATGGTGTGACTCTTTGGAACTAAAATTTAATAAATGTAAAAATAATCTGTTATTTTGACTGGAAACAATATAATGAACACAATCCTAACTTTGGTAACGTTCCAAACAAAATACACAATCAAAAACGACAAAAAAAAAAACCAAAATCTTTATAAAAAAAGTTTAGTTAAATGAAAATTATATTCTTTAATACCCGCTCTACAAATGTTTAATATTTTATAATGAAAGTACTAAACTATTCTGAGCTGAGATTCACGATTAATCTTGGTATTAAAATATTTGACAAGGATATAATTGCATATAATTATATATACATATATATAAAAATGAGATCAAAGCAGAAGGAAAGAAGGTGGTCAATAACTATAATCTCTTTCAAATAGAGGAACTGGAGTTAGCAAATTACGAGGCGAGTTTCAAAACATGTATCGACTAGGATCACGTTAAAAAAAGTTTAATTCTAGATATTGATGCATTGAAGAAAGTGACTTACGAACGCATCCTAAAAAAACACAAAGACATTTAAACATTATCGATTATCGTCTTAACAGACAAAACAAAATTGGGATAACATTATGCATACAACGCGATAAATAGTGGAAAAATACAGATAATAACTAACTGTTCAAATAATACAAAAACAAATATGTTTTTGAGTTATCAATGACGTAGGTGGGTAACGAGCTAACTTTAATCCACCAATGGGAGGTCTCCGCTGTGACTATCAGGACACACCCCACACTCGCATGGCAACAACATTATAATATTTAATATAAAACTCGCGTGATTTTGATAATGTTATCATTATTGTTTAAACAATATTAAATTTATAGGAAAAATTTTATAATTTATTTTTAAATTATAATAATATATTAATCGCTAAGACGAATTTAATTTTAAATGATAAATGTACACTCGTTTGTGTGAACTTTGAAAGCTGATCAAGATAATGGTATTGAATAGATTGTTTTAATTTGATAATTTTTAATAATGTTTGTAATAATTTTGTTTAATTAGAGATTTCTTCTTACTCATCTTGAAAAACAATTTTTACTATTTTTTATATAATAGATTTTTCATGCATTATTATTTATTGCTTCATATTTATGTTTGGGAAATTAGCAGACGGTGCAACTGATGGTAGGAGGTGCCAAAACAAACAAACAAACTACAAAATACACTAATTCCATAGTATGGCGAAGGATGGAGGGTATCAGAACATAACTAGTGATGAATTTTGGGAATTTTTATACGGTCTAAAATAACTAAACTTGTCACTTAAATATTTTTAGAGGTATACAACAAATATGGCAAAATTTTTCCATATAACAAAAATATGATATTATGGAAAATTCACTCTATATGGACATCCAGCAAACATTGCATATATATATATATATATATATATATATATATATATATATATATATATATATATATATATATATATATAGATAAAAATACCAAAAATAATATTTACTTAACACAGACGCTGTCACAATTATAGCGCATGTAATTAAATTGTCATAATATTTAATGAGGGAAAATCACGCCACGAGGTGATAAGGAGATTAATAAGAAAACGTGATACTCCAAAATTTAATTTAATATATTATAATGTATTATTGACCTCAGGGTTTATCGATATCGAGCATGAGACGAATCTGTGGGGGGCTGGTGAGGTCTGTGTGAAGACGCATGAGAACTTAGAGAGAGATAAACGTTTATAGAACGCATGTATGTGTGTATGTAAAATACGTGATTGCTTTTAAATAGTGATAGTATATGTATGTATTAGTAAGAATATAGAACGAAAACAACTGAACGTCTTACGGGAGAGGTTGTTACTTTCTCTTTATATTCATTTAAGTTTAATCTTAAAATGAAATATCAATGTTGGGGAAGTAGTCAAAAAAAAAAAAGAAATTCCCCAAAATTTATGACAGTATATTTTTAGATAGACCAGAGATAATGAACATCCTTCATTTAATTTTTTGAAAATATAAAATATATTATTTAATAATTAATACAAATATATATAAAAAGTCACAAGTTAGGAATATTGATTTATTATATCCTGGATAAACATACAACAGTACGTGAAGTTATTTATATATATTAGGCTATATTTTTTAGTACTGGACATTAAAAAGTACATGTTGAAAAATAAAGACAGTATAAATATTACAGGCCAAAGGACAATAATATTACTTTAGAGGTCGAAATCTATTCACGCAATCATTGCTTTTAAATTGTATGTATTTATTTTTATTTACATATTATTTTATATATTGTAAATAGCAATTTCTCCCATTCCCGCTTTTTCCAGTAGTGTTTCCATTTTGAAAATGATCGCGGTAAACTTTTATAACGTCAAAGGTTACGAAACGGTTTTTCTTCAATATAATATATTTAAAAAATACAAGTGTCAGTGGAGTAATATGATTTTGAGTATTATGATAGTACCAACTAATTGTTCTGCTTATACAGCTCAGGTGCAATTACCTCTTGCGACTTTTTACGCAATTGTTTCAAACCTTCACAGTTGTTTCGGTTGTGACATGAGTTTACTCTTGACTGACTCTTTACAAACGTGTCGTCAAAGTTGTTTAAGACCTTCTTAAGAACTTCAACATTTCTTTCAGTTAATTCATCAGCACATGAAGAACATATTTTACTGAGACTTCATGTTCCGTAAATATAAGGAGTAACTTGTATGAACGTATCTAAACGAAAACGCAATAAAATGGTGGCGCCACTGTTCCATCAGGGTATAAACAAAACATTCCAAGTTAATTTTAACCTATAATAATAATTTCATTTGATTCTCGATTCAAGTCTTACCTGAATAATAAAAAAAAATCGAGTCTACAACATATAGCAACATTCACATTGTCGAGTATTTTATTACATTCTAATGCTGACAAATCGTAGTCGACATATTAGCCACTCTAGCCAAACGTCACTGACACCGGACGCCATCTTGAGTTCGTTAAGACCGATTCTCACGTATTGGTGAAGTCGGACATATTTTTTATGACCGATATAAGTGATCGTGTAAATGAGCCTTTATTGATTAAGTTGACGAAACATACAAATTCAGTCTTAAAAAAAATTAAAATTTTTTTTTTTTTGACATTTGTAAACCATTGTGTATTATGAGCCAAGCCGGGTTTTCACCTTATCATTTAATAAAAAAATCTTTAATTTAATTTAGTTTTTAGGTTAAATAGTTATGGTATTAAATAAAATAATTATTTCATTCATCTATAACCACGCCGCTAGGAGGTATTTTATTTTGCAACCATTATCTTTACTCATAGCAACCACCGCCATATAAAAATTTTTACTTCTATAACTTTTTCGATATAACCGTCAACGACTGACTTCTTCTCCATGAGCTGATTGAAATTAGTGAACTGAAGTTTCACACAAAACTTACAAAAATTAAACCTCGACACACGTTCCATAAGAACCAGATATTAATTTCCCTTAAATAACAGATTAATTTGAATCTCATGATACAGATTGATTATTGGCACTCAATCCAAAAACTTCATTTTTTTTTTTACTATTTTAAATGTATAAACTTAATCACTCAAATCTTATATATAAGTTAATATAAACAGTTTCTATATAAAGAATTGTATGACCGTCACTTAAGTCAGTGGCAAATATATAAACACATTTATAAAAAAATGTTTCTGTTTAATATATAATTAATATATTAAATGCAGTTAAATGTACAATACAATAATACAATGAAATAATAATAAATATAATATGAATTATTCTCAAAAATATGGAAACTCCGTCTTAATCAAAATATGGTAATTTTTTTATTATTTAAATATACTAGAATACTGTATTAATAATAAGAAAGAAAAAATAAGGTAATTATAGTAATGGATATTTAATTGCAAATATAAAGAAAAATAAATGTAGCAAGAAAAAACTTTTTTTTATTCTTTGGACCTATTTAATCACTTGGTTTTGTTCATTGCCACCGAAGGACAAACAACTTTCGCATTTTACAATAATAGTAAAGAAATAACTGGTACATTGTTTCATAATTGCATTTTAAATGTCTTAGTTCACTGCTATATAGTCCAGAAACTATTTAATACATTTTAAGATCTTAAACAATTTTAAAGGTTTCACAATAAAAAGTTTTTAATGAATAAAAAAAGATGATTGGTTTGTGTCTCTGCTTGTAAGTATAGAAAAAAATAGGAACCATCTTGTGATGTCACTGTCATTGTCATTAGTTTGAAAACAAATCCCTCCAAAACTTTTTCTATCAAAATAACGAATAAAAATTTTTCAAGGTGTGTAACTTTTTTGCATCTTATAGGCCAGTCAAATTTAATTTAAATTTAATCTTTTAAGTTAAGAGATTTCACAACAAAAACAGTTTCTAATGAATAAAAAAAGATGATTGGTTCGCGTCTCTGCCTGTAAGTATAGAAAAAAAAAGGCGCCATCTTGTGATGTCACTGTCACTTATTTAAAAAACAGATTCCCTCCAAAAGTCTCTTTAACGTCAAAATATCGAATTAAAATGTCGGTAATTTTTATGTATCAAGTACAATATAATTTACTTTATAATTAGCAATACGTATAACCCTGATAACTAATTTCGAAATATCATCAAAGATGACCAAATAAATAAATAAATTGTCTAAAATCATTGCGATTACGTTGTCTAAATTAAATATTTTATTGCAACCGAATATTAAACACACATAACGCCATTATCGTAATTAAAAATGAATAAAATTATTCCGAAACATATATAGTTAGGTTGTAATCTTATATTTATGAAAATAATTTGTTATATTTAGTTATAGAGCACTGAGACTATTTAATTGTTTTTAACTTATTAACACACCCTGTTTTACTCGTTATTTTTACCTAAAGTTTTAAATCTTATTTACGTTTTTATTTAAGTTTTTTACTTTATTCACGAATTTCAATAATAGTAATTCCATTATAGAATCGTGCTCTAAAAGCTACATTTATAACTTTATCATCAGGATGAACAAATATACCATATATATGTATATATGGTTAGATCAGAGGTTCCCAAACTTTTACGGACTATGGTCCCTTATATGACAGATTTAGGTTTTTCATGAAGATTATATGTTTATATGGTTAAATCAGAGGTTCCCAATCTGTTATGACTATGGTCCCTTATATGCCAAAAATAGTTTTCTTAAAAAACAGGCATCTCATACTCCCCCATTTGCATTTGGTCTCACCCCCACGAAAGCCCCGCCCAGTAGAGGGGGAGACCGCCATTTTGGAAACTTTAATTTCTTATGTAATACCTTTATCGTTGTTGAAGAAGTCCACATCGAGCAGCATAGAGCATTCATTCTCAGTGAGCAAGCCGTCGGCCAAAGCCGGCGACCAGTCCCATTGACTCGTACTCATTATTCTTGTTAAGGATGTTATCGGTGGTAGATATCTGAAATATTAGAGCGATTCAGTTAGTATTAATTATCATATATTAAAATAAATCCTGAGTTTAACTCTTTGATAACGATGGAAAAGTTAAAGTCAAATTATTTGTAATGTAGTATAAAGTAAAAATTTTGAAGTTAATAAGATACCAAAAAGTACCTTACATATGACTATTATGAAGGGAATAAGAAAATAATTAAATCAAATAATTAATAGGTTAAGTTTGTCTACGATTAGTTTTAAGTACAGTTTGTCAAAATTGGAGGTAAATAATAGTTTCTATTAATATTTTGATTAAAAATTCGTTTTAAATATTTGACAAATATATTCGTCGTAAAGTATTTTGTATTTAGTCTTGTGGGTAATTTTTAATTTAATTTTTTTTTCAAAATGGCGGTACGTACCAGGGATGAAAATTCCAATTTGGATTGATCTTGGTCCTTTGATGATGATAGTTGTCGTAGGACGAACTTGTCCGATGAAGACGCCATGATGGCACTGAAAAATATAAATTAATTTTATGTTTTTTTATCTATATAAATGTAATATCATATCCTAGAGACAAACTATTGAAATAAATGTAATCTCTATATATACCAGGAGCGCCACTCTATTTATACAGACCCTCAATTTCGACTCGCTGCGCTCGCGAAATCTCGGGTGCCGTTTGCATATTGAGCGAAGCGAGCCCAGTGTAATATCAACTTCAATGGGATATCAGTTTTTTGACATGTCATATAAAAATATATATATTTTTTTTTTTTTTTTTACCAACCATCACCAACAATGTGTCTTTTTGATTGCAATTTTTTTTTTCCGTCACATAGTTTTCGAGCCTATTCGTGACAAAGAATGTGAAAAAGTCTGCAGTAGAACGCTCCGTCGCTACACTCGCTTCGTCCAAAAAATGTTCTGTTTGTTTGTGTACGCCTCAAAATTACTACACCGATTGAGGTCAAATTTTTACACTACAACCCGTTTCAGAGATGGCTCTTATCTATCTTATCTTATATTATCTTATCTATATGTATTTCCTTATAATTATAATCGATTCAACGCTCATTGTCGTTTACACGAGGCGTTCAGACGCAGTGTTTAAAAATGGAACGTTTTACGAACAAAACAACAAAAACGTTCCAATTTCAAATGTTTTATCGATTTTGTTGTTATTTTTTAAACGCTCAATACTAGCTAACTACAATTTCTCACATGCAACCAGAATGCGAGACGAAGTATGGCAGTATACAGCCAGTATAAAAAAAAATATAACAATTTTCAGAGACATTTTGTTTTTTAGATTATAATGTTACAATTTCAACCAGTAACAGTTTATTTTTGTTCCGTGTGACAAATGAATTATATAAGACGAGTAAAAACGATAAGCTATTATATAAACTTATTACATATTTGTAATAAGTTTATATAATAGCTAGCTATAAAAGATTCAAGATCCTTTAAATTTTGTATTTAATAAGTACTTAATTTGACTTATATATAAATATATATGTGTGTGTGCGTGTCTATTTATTTCCGTGTGCGTGTGTCTGTGTACATCTATACATCTATTTAGATCCGTGATGACCTGTGTGACTTCTTCGTGCCACACGTATAGATATTTATTATCTTGTATATAAAGCATCATTAAAATTATGTTACATAAAATAGTTCAATCGTGTTCACGGTCTCGGTGTAATTATATTTAATAATGTTTAATGTTAGATATGGCGTTTGATTGGACATTAATTTTATATTGTTTAATTTATCTATGTAACTAAGACGTAAATATTCAATGGGCCTATTTTGTTATCCAATTTGAAGTGCACTTTTTGACCCCAAAAATAACGAGTCAAAAGTATCACTAACAAAACTTTCACTATAAAATGTTAGTGTGCTAGTTCACCTACCGCTTGATAGATTGGATGACAAAATGGCTGCAAAAAGTTTAAAAAACAATATTCAATTGTTTATTTATGAATAATATTTTAGTTTTATTACCCCACTTGCACAAGGAAAATAATTAAAAAAGTATGTGTGCGTCACTACGTAAACTAACACACACACACACACACACACACGTACACATACGTAAGCGAAAATAGTTGTTAAATTTACTATTACTTATTAGTACATAGCACGTGTCCAGCCTCGGGTGTGGTTACACAACACATATCGACACGGTGCTATTGGTTCACTTGACTCCTCGATTCTTACGCAAAACAAATTATTTACGGTTATATTACAATAATATGCATTTACTATGTAATATTTATTAATATTTTAAACTCATTACTTTTCTAAAATTTAATATTGTTTCTGAACTTATCTGAACTGTCAAAAATTAAAAAAGCGAGGGAAAATCTGACATTTAAGTCGTAAATTATAAAGCACTAGTTCGGTAATTATTAATGATTTTTTTTAAATACTTTTTCTCATTTCAATGCTTAAAATTCTACCTTTTTTTTAGTAACTCAAAAATTAGTCAATTACAAAATGTAAGGTTCCGTCTTCCGTAACGTTGAAAATACCTTAAATAAGTTTTAACAACTAAAATAACTCAACGTTTACATTGTTTACCGGCAATGGTGACTTAGAGCTTTTAAAGGTCAGTTTAAGTGAATTTATTTTCCCCCTTCACTACAAGTGAAATATCAATATGAAAAGCTCTACCAATAGTTTGTATGCAACTACTAAAGGTGCTTAGTAGTTCATGGTCATGCCATTCTAAATTATGTTCTTACTGGGTTGCCCAAGAGATACTATACTACCACTTACTATTGCAACCTTTTTGAGATTGATTTAGTTAAGATCCCAGTTACAACCGATTATCATCCAAAATTGGAGATATGGCTGTGAGTTAATATTTCATACCCATCTTATATTTTGTTGGTATGTCAGTGTTGTCTTGGATACTTGATTATAAAAATACTAGCCTAACCATAAAGTATAAACTAGCCTTTATAAATAGGACAAAATTTGATTAAGAGTATTTTATATGCTCCAAGAAACCTACAAAAGTTGAGCAAAATATTCTTATTCTTAACACAACATCATTACTTGGCATGAAAGTCAAATGCAAGTCAATATACCATTTACATACTTTCACTCTGGGTCAATCAAATTGTAAATACTGTCTAATATTTATTAAAATCAGATTCTCAAGATCTTAATCTATATATTTTTCTAATAATGACTCATTTGATAAGTTGTTTTGGACTTTCCTTACTTAAGATGAAAATATACTAAATCATTTGTACTATTGGCGCCAAGTGGCCAAAATTCAACCATAATTTAAAGATAAAATGTTTATGAAGATTTGTAAAGATACAAAATCATATATATTTTTTTCATTATTCTATCGTCGGGCGACAATCATATTACACTGTGACTAATTACACATTAATTAATTAATTAATTAATTATTGACTGTATTAATGTTAGCAATTAATCTTTAAATTGATTTGTATGTGTCCAACACTTGGTAGTGTGTGTATATTTGTATGTATATATATATCTAATAGATTAATTACAATAATATTAGAGTTCTGTACTCCTCCATAAAATTTTTATCTGTGCAAAATTTTTATATTCCTTCCCGCGTAATTTTCGTCAAAAGGGGTAAAAACATTTTTATAGTATTAATATTATTATTTCAAATTGATAAACTTTTCAAAATCAGAGGCATTTAACACTAAACCTACCAGTAAGGGTCAAATTGACTGTTCTTAAACTTTTGTTAAACTTACACATTTTTAAACGTTATAATATTGTTATCAAACTACATGACAATTCTTAGAATATGCATATAATATTTTCTTCACTTTTTACTTTCAGTTATTTTATTTATTACCCAAGAAATAAAAATCGATAACTTTTAATTACCAGTCAATTTGACCGCTTCTGGTAGGAACAGGTATACAAAAATTGTTGGTAGGTTTAGTGTTAAATAATGTCAATTTGATTAATGACTATAAAACAACTAATACTCAATTAAAATCAAAGATATTTTATTTAAATTTAAAACTATGTATTTGTTTTTAGTGAGTTAACAAAACAATATTATTATATGACATAAACATAGCTATGTATGACAAAGTGTCATCATGACATTACAAGATATGTAATTTGATATCAATATTATTTAATATATAATTATTACAACTAATTCCCCTATTATAAAACATTAACTAGTTCAGAATATCAGAACATAGTTTATAATACAAAGATTACTCGGAAAATTTCAAGGTGAATCGTCAGCACTTCAATGGAAGCATTGTGTGCAGTGCAATTAAATCCATTCAATGCATGTACTTTAAGAGGTAAATATGTTCTATAAACCCCCATAAGTAAATAACAGGAAGGCACATGGTGTATGTGTATCATAGGTTAAATTCCCAAATCATTTTCTTATGTGAAAACCATGTTTTGAGTATAAATGTAAAGACAACTTAATTTGAGTAAACTTTTAAAGCATGTAATTCTATATCTTGTTTGTATGAACAAATATTTAAAACTATCATTAAATGATGAAAAGTGTACCTTATGAAACTATCTTGATGTTGGAATTTGCATTTCACAATCCTTTGTAATCATTTTAATAATAATATGGTCTATGACTTACAAATTTTGAATGATTATATATTACATAGATCATATATAATCTCATTCTTTTCACAATAATAATAAGTTATAAAAGTTTGTATCTTGTTTGTTAAATATTTTTATTTGTATATGAACATAACCCAATGACACCAAAGATATATATAGATATTTGTAATAAATTATATTAATTGATTGTACAATTATTTAAGGTTTTAATTAGTGTTATAAAAAAAATCATTTTATGAATTTGTGCAGACAATTAAAATTAATTAATTTGATAGTTAATACAAAGTAGACTTTTGATATTAGTAGGTACATGTTGATCGCATAATAGATATTAAATGGAAATCACGTTATGTTCAAGTGAAAAGCTGTTATCTGATTGCACATACCTATAACAGTATAGTTAAATAGACTTGTGAAAGTTGCATCCATGGCGTAATAACTGGCGACGCGACGCTTTGGAATTTACGTTTATCTTAATAGAAACAAACAAAAGTAAAGTACTTACAACATTTTTATAATCTGGTGAAGGCACACGTGGGTGTGCAAAACGTTGAGGATACTAGAAACCCATCGTAACACAATTAATAGCACAGAAGGAAACAAAATACGCGTCTTTCTATTAGCGGGCCATGATGAGTAATGAACGAAAAATGAAATAGGAATAGCGAATAGGGATGTACGATAACGAATGACGGATGACAGATGACGCGTTGAATGACAGTGCTGTTTCTTGACGGTTTCTGAATTAAAATCAAAACAATTTGTTTGTTCTTAGACTTTATCATATAGCCAAAAACTTAAATGACACCAATTTACAAAGAAAAACTTAAGAATTTTATTATTAATGATCATATCATATATGATACATGGAAGAAATTTAGTACGCAATAGGAAAATATATGACAAAACTTATATTCAGTTCCTTCTTTCGTAGTAGTTCAAGTTATAGACAAACGCCCAGAAAATAAGACTTTATATTTATCAAATGGGCCAGTTTTGTTATTTTTTATCGCGGAATCGCAAGAAGAGTGAAGAGTACCATCGAATGTCTTTCGAACAGGTGGCAAAGCTGTTTTAAAATTTTAATCTACGTAGCTTTAGCTTCAAAAGATAAAAAGTTTGGACATGCCCCTGAGCCAACTCATTACTTCTATTATTTTTTTCATTTTGTTTGTTTTGTCATTACTTCTATAGGGTAGGATTGCTTAATTATTAGCTTACGTGCATCTTTGCGGATGTTAGACGAACCTAAACCAAAATTCAGTAATACTAACGAACGGTTTCATGAAGGGTGGTAAAATCCCCGTCAAATAGAGCTATTATAAAGCCGGAACCACACAGGAAACAATTATACACATTTAAAAAGGTTTCAATGTAAAATGTTACCTACTTTAGAAATTATAGTTTTTTGAAATATTTTCGTGTAAATTCCCATATGAGTGACATGACAAAAGAAAACCTCAGTAAAGGAATCATTTCATTATTCAATTTACCTTAGTAAGGTCTTAGTAAGGTGTTTGTTGGAATCTATTAATTTTTTTTAAAATTAATTTAGTGCACTAACAATCCAATAATTAAACGAGTCCATAATTAAAATGTTGATTCCTTTGTTACTTTTATAATATTATTGTTAAATCATATATTAATAGGAATATTGCTTTTATTATTATTAATTTATCAGAGTGATCTTACATTGCAAGATCAAAATCAATATAAAATAATTAGCTTCCATAAAATAAAACAAAAAATATATAACCATGATTTTATAATAAAAAATATTTCATTCTGTTGACAAAAATAAGTTATCACATGAAAGTCATACTATAACATTCCAGGTTTGCGAGATTCACCAGAGCCACTGTTTTTGTGTCACAGAAATCTGGGATACAAACAATTCTGATTGTTTGTCCGTCATCACCTGAAATAAAAATAGTTTTATTTTTGTTACATGTTGTATAGACAGCAACAAATATTTTACCAATGTGACAGAATAAAAACAGAATGTAATCAATTTATCATCATTTTTAGATATAATTTTATATAGAAATTATCATACTTAATAATATTATTATTACACTATATATTTATTATTTTTGCAACAAAGTTATAAAATCTTGTTACCTTTAAACATCTCAGTGGCAAATTGGTTGCAGTTGCCACTAAAATACACAGATGGACAATTATAAATAGTGAAAGGGTCGGTATCCACACACGGTGTGCACGGCACATTATCAGGACAAGTCGGTGCCAAGTGCCGCCACTCCAATGTCTTCTTCATTACATCTAAATAGTTGTCTATCTCACTATTCTGCATTATATCTGCCATGGGTTCTCCGGATGTACCCAAACACAGAAATCCTGTAATTATAATTTATTTATTCATATCTTTGTCACTTTGAATCAATACCAGTGATCACTTGTGCTTGTCATATGGGAGTGAGAGGAGGGCTTATTTTGATATCATATGTAGCAAAATAAGCCCTTCTCTCTTATTATTAGTTAAGTTAAAGAATGTCATTACAGAAGGGCTTATTTTGATACCATATGTATCAAAATAAGCCCTTCTGTAATGACATTCTTTAACTTAACTAATAATAATTTATATAAAACAAAAAGTTTTCATATCTTCATATATTACTAACCTCCAATATCACATTCGTACGGGTTGGATACTCGATTAAAAGATTTGTACTCTATAGCTTTGGGGAACAAACCTAAAAATGTTAAAAAAGGTTAGAAAAAAATATAGTATAAAATTTCTTTATAGGAATAAAGACTTACAGTAATGGAATGGTTTCTGCGGCAGCATTATACCAGTAGGGTCCTTACAACCAGGCATTAGATCTAACGGTGTCACAGCACTCACAGCCGCCGAAAAAGAGTCCACTACCTCCGATGACGCTATCACATCTGATTCACTTAATGTATACTGACTTGACTGATTTGCATAGATTCCACCTGGTTATAATGATAGTTTTCATTCATATATGACTTATAAAAATAACTCTTATAAAATTATTATAATTATTAATAATATATTTTAAAACATTACCTGCAATTATAACTCTGACAATTTTGGATACCTCTTCCTGATATTGTGTTGTACCACAAAATCCAGATAACCACTCCAAGAAAAGATTCAACGAAAACAGATGGTCACCAGATTTTGATGCCAAACTTAATCCTGACATCAGAACTATATATCTAAAAAAGATAAAGGTTAAATAAGTTTTTTTATATGATAATTTAACTGATATATTATTCTTTTAATACCTATCACTGCTCAATGTTGGGAGTGGTTTTTGTACATTACATCCTGCCCAGCATACATCTTTGACAGTAAACACACCATCGTCATCTTCAGAACCTAAAACAAACAATATTTTTAAGTGGATAAATATTATAACATTCACATTAAATCAATTCATATATTACAATGACATAGTTAACAAGAAGAATTATATTAATTAAATTGTAATTTGGGTGTTAAATTAATTCATGTGTTTCATTTCCTACAAGTTCAAGCCTGGCAGACCTGGGTTTACCAAGTTCCAATTTACTTAATGTAATTACAGCATATTAAATATACAATAGTAATTATGGTTCACAAAAGCTTGATATGAAAATGATATATTATTGCTATTACCTAGTAAAGCAGCTACAACACCGGTGACCACTTTATTGACATCAATACAATCACCAGACAACTTTATTCTCTGCAATTCATCTTCTAACACTAAACTGTCTGATTCATGAACAAAATGAGTTCTGAAAGTAATTAAGCCATGAATAATTAGTGTAGTAGGTAAAACTATTATTACAATAATTTTATTTACATACCTAGTAGGTTGAGGTAATATTTCTAGTTGGTCAGAGAGTTCTTTTAAAATACTGGGTTTTAATTCTTGAATTTTAAACAATGTCCCTATGATAATGCATGGCGTGCCTTTATCACGAAGTTCGCACAGTTTTAAAATTTTATACTTATTTGACCATTTTTTATTTATTATTGGTGACAATATATTTCTAAAAATATTTAATCTCGCTGAATATATATGAGCATATTGTTGGGAATAATTTCTGGAAACTTTGTAAAACCGTGTAGATCCATCAGTGTACTCAACGGATTCTCTTTCAATTTCTTCTACCTCGAATTGATTTTTAGAATTGTTTGCCTCTACTTTAAACAGCATTTTATCGTTCGTACATTCAAAACTTATAACTCAACACTGCGAGATATTCTAAGTAAAGTCTTTATGTTAATAATAAAATATTTATTAGTTTGCCGCCAATCGTTAAAAATAAAGTCAAACTTCAGAACACAGGTGACAGAATTTGTCACAATAAGATTGACTTTGACAGTAACTCTTGCTGCTTATAAATTATCGGAAAGGTTCAGAGCCATACAGAATTTGATATCAAATAATAGAAATTATTAAAAATTTATTTACTACTTTTCTATGAAATATCATACAACATGATATAAAGAGTATAATATATTAATATTGTAAAGATATATATAAATGTAGTTGCAAAATCTTTAGAACCCCAGACGAAAAAAAAAAGAAAAGCAAACGCGGCAAAATATTATATATTGAATGTTCACTGGACCAGGATTCGTTAAATAACTTATCGTGTTCAAAACTATTATTATAAACAAAAAAAATGGCGGGTGTTCAAAAAATTTGTTTAAACAACTTAAACATTAATGTAAAAAATGCTTTAATAGTTGGGATAATAATAGCGAAAAATTCCCCCCGCACTATAGCTTCTAAAAAAAAGAGCGGAGAATCTAGGGGAGTTATGTCTTTTACATTTCGTGATTCTGAAATTGATACAATAAACGCAGACATTTGGGGATCAGAATATTTTGTTCATACTTTTTATGAAAGATTTCTCGTCGGAGATGTTGGTATGAAGTTTTTGTAATTTGTATTATTTTATTAAATATGCACTTAATATTTTATAGATTAAATCTTTTTGATTTTCCAGTTGAAATATCATCTCCAAAGATTTGTGTTAAAACTGGAGATAACGAGACTTTTAGACCTCAGGTTCTTAATAATTTAATTCGTAGTGTTAATTTGCATATAAGTTGTGAAAGTTAAATTGTTAACTTATATCAGGTAACATCTCCTTTTTATTTATCACTGAATGAAGGAATGTCTGATGTCAGTATATTTGGAGGAGATACCTCCAGCGAGTACCTTCCATTACTATATATTCCCACAAAGCCTTTCACAAATTGTTGTGGCATATCCGAAGTACATAAACTAAAAGGTTATCTATAAATTTTATTATATTCTTAGAAAATACAATGTTAATTTTACTGATAATATATTCTTTTCAGGAGAAAAAAATAATGAATACGTTGATTTATTGGTGGTTGTGAAATCCGTTAAACCTTCCAAAACTATCAAAACAAAAGCAGGTAATATAAAAAAACAATAGTAATATTTGATTACTGTAAGTATGATTGATATTTACAATACATTCATATAAACTAGGTATGGACATGACTGTAAGAGCAATAGAAATCATGGACAACACAACGCCTGCCTCAATAACATTAGATATATTTGATTTCGACACCATCCAAAGGTACACACAAAACAATATAAAATAATGCAGCCATTACTTTATCCAATCTATCAATTAGCACACTAACATAGTGTTAGTGAGTTTAGTTTAGTTTTGTGTTAATTAGTGTGATAGTGGACACTATCATGCGTGTTATACTACTCTAGTTAGCGAGACCTATCCCGAAACAGGACGTTATCACTACTAAGTATTAAAAGAAGTATGGAAAAAGGTTTAAGAGAGGATTATAACACTAGTTAGCTAATTAACTCTATGGAGTGAAATAGTGCGATAACAATTGGATAATGCATAGTTCTATATACAATATTCTATCAGAGCAGAGCAGTTCCGTCCGTTAGAGAGCGTGTTGTTCGTATCGGACGCGCGCGTGTCGCTCCGCGGGCTGCAGACGTGCGCGCGCACCGTCCTCACGCACCAACCACACACGCGCGAGGCGGACGCGCTGAGATATCATATCACCAATCAAGCAAACACGCGTGAGTTACCAAAATATATTCATTTAAGAAATCTTAGCATTCATTTTCATTAAAATCTATAATTTAATTATCTTTTTTTATTTAGCTGTAATAGTTCCTAGATGTTCTCCAATAAAGGATATTTCAGGCATCGACATAATTGTATCACTCGAGAGTATTAACGACCTGATTGTATTTCTGGAAAGTATTAACCGACGTGACTGTACGTCTCCTAAGTCATGACCGACATGACTGTATATCTCATAAGTATTAACCGACATGACTATCTCTGATAAGTCTTAACCGACAGGACTGTATCTCCCGTAAATTTTAACCGACATGACTGTATCTCTGGTATGTATTAGCCGACATAACTGTATCTCTCGACGTCATAACCGACGTGGCTAAAGATCTCGTAAGTCGTAATGGTGCAGGCGGCGCGGAGACGGCCGCGTGGTCTCGTTGGGGCACACGCACGCCAGCCACCGTGCGCCAGGTGCGGGACCGCCTGCACGCCGCGCTGCCCGCCGCCGCCACGCTGCACGCACTGCTCACACACCTCGACCTGGATGAACTAGTGCCGTCCACGTCAGTTTAATAATAATAATAAGTTACATTTGTTTGCAAAATCACAACGAACAGAATACAGAATCGCAAAGCAACCGAATTACCGCAGGCTATGCCTTTATGGAATTGGGTTATCGCCGTAGATATCTGAAAATTTGCAATTCCTTTTCCTTCATTGGGGAATGGGAAGGGATACAGTCCAAATATTCAGTCTGTTTTGATATCTGGCATTCTCACTCATTCTCCCTTAATTATAAACAATAATAGAAAATTTTAGGACGATTTTTTGTTAGGTGTTCCAACCAATATACAAAATGGAGCAAAATGATAACAGCTTTACATTAAAGACTTCAAATAAAATATTTTTTATAGGGACAATACTATGGAGGAATTGAGGGTTCGCTTCGCGGACCACACCGGGGAATTAACTGCAGTTTTACCGATAAACGTTTTGGAAGACACCTTCGGATTTTCAGTAATGGATCGAATTATTCAAATATTAGTTATTTTGAATAACATTTATAATGTAATTAATTCATAGCTGGCGCAAATAAAGACTATGGATGAAGAGCAAAGATCTGGTTTGCGTTCGAACTTTTTGTTAGAACAATGTACTGTTGATATCGCGATCTCTCCGCCTCGCGTGCTGCTGCTGACGCTACGAAGAGCTGTTCCCTCTGACCCTATACCACTGTATTGATTTATATTATTGCTAATAAATAAAATTATTTTCCTTTTTGTTTCATGATAATAAATTTTTGGTTAATACTTGCTTTTTCTTTGTACACTGTACTTTTGTTACACTTAATTTTAATTCAGACAAACTCCGAGCAAATTCATTGAGATATATCTACTATTAATTTTAAATATTTTGGTAATGAATTGGATAAAGGCAGCTAAATTTGAGCATAATTTACATAGATAATTCTGTAACTTTGACGACTCTATCGATCTAACTTATCCATACAACCCAACTTGCCTTGAATCTTCATAGTAACCACCAGAAAATGGTTATTAGAGATTCGATATAGTAGTATAGTTAAATTCAAAAACAATAATGGAGAAATCAGATAAAATCGAATTGATATATGAATATACGAAACGGAGAAAAGAATTTGGTAGACAGACACTTTTTGAGGATCGTAACGCAGAGTTAGGTGTCAGCATACCATCAAATCCAGCGATGTACAAAAATTACATTCTACGAAATCCCGTTAATGTCAGCGTTGAAAACACTAAATCCATGTCTGAACACTGGGTTAACTCAGTCAGGTAAATTATACTTTTAGTTATAATTCTCCATTCAGATCCTTCCACTGGTTTTTGAGTAAAACCTTTCAAACAAATCTATAAATTATTTAAAGATCTTAAAAGGTAATCTACTTTGATTAGAGCTGAATATACGAGTTCTGGAGTAAATCATGTAGAAGGAGGCTGGCCGAAAGATATAAACACCAACGACCCAGAAGCAACGCAAAGATATCGCAGAAAGATTGAGAAGGACGATGCTTATATTCATGCTGTTATGCATCTCGGACATGTAAGTACTTAAAATGAAATTAGTAGCAAAAAAAATGTCTTATAAAATAAACTTTTCAGAGCATGGAACATAATATTCTTCAAAATAATGCTGTAGACATGTATCAAATCTATTACTCTGAGTTACCGACTATTCCGCCAGTTGAACGAAGTAGTTGCCACACTGTCAATGTGTACAGAGAACCAGGAGCTTCTAGAAGACCTATCCGTTCTTTGTCCTGGCAGCAAGACGGAGCCCGACTAGCTTCAGCTCATGCTGACATTTGTTTCATGAGAAATTCTAGAAGCCCTCAATTATCTTACATTTGGGATATAGGTAATAACAATTTCAAAAATCCAAGAAAAACGTAAACAATTTTAGAGAAAAACTTACCATTTTTGCAGAAAACGCCAATGCTCCTGAATTAATAATAACACCACCACAGCCTCTACTCGATTTACAATACAATCCTCGCGATCAACACATTCTTGTTGGAGGTCTTATGAACGGTCAAGTAAGTCCAAACCAATCATCGAATTGAAATGTATAAATTGATTCTAATCACATTTATAGGTAGGATGTTGGGATATGCGTAAGGGCGGTGAAGCCGTCGGTCTCTGTCCCCCTCACGTCGCACACAGAGACCTTGCCAGGAATGTCCTTTTCATTAATTCCAAAACGGGAGCAGAATTCTTCTCGTCATCTCCGGATGGTGTTGTAAAATGGTCCGTTTATATTCATCTGTAAGATACTTTTATATATGTTCTTTATTTTATTATTTATTACTCTCAGGTGGGATATAAGAAACATGAACGAACCAACAGATTTTATGATAATAGATCCCGTGAAAACTAATAATGATACTCAGAGCGTCGAAAATGCTCTCGGTATATCAGCTCTTGAATACGAGCCCACAATACCAACTCGGTAAATAGACATTTTATTTTATTATATGAACTACAATTAAATTGATATTATACTAATTTTATTACTTTTAATAGCTTTATGGTGGGAACCGAAACTGGACTAGTAATTGGAGGAAACAGAAAAGGAAAAACTCCATTAGAAAAATTACCTTCGAAGGTACTTATAAAATTATCAAACTAATAAAAAGAAAGATATTGGATCTACTGTTGTATATAGTACATCAAACACAATACAACACGGAAACAAAATGTTTTTACCCAAAATAGCCATTAAAAAAGCAAGACCTCATTTAATCTATTCAGTATAATTCAATTATGAGCTGAAGCAGTTTCAAAATGCAATAATAATTACAGTATGAAGCACATTTGGGTCCAGTGTATTCTCTACAAAGGAATCCAACGTTTTTGAAAAACTTCCTAACAGTCGGAGACTGGACAGCGCGAGTGTGGAGCGAAGACTGTCGGGAATCTTCCATAATTTGGACTCACTCTCATAGGACTAAACTAACAGATGGAGCGTGGAATCCTATAAGGTACAACTTTTAAATATGTCACATTTCAAGTTTTAAATGAAATTATTATTTATTTATTATTGGATTTAGAACATAGCAAAGATGTTTTTTTTTCATAATCAGTAACAAACAATTGAATTAACGAAAATGATCAAAATTATACCTAGTACAAAACTTTTAAGAAAAATGTGCTTACTTAAACATAAAATAGTTATATAAAAAAAACATTTTAATCGTCGTATCCGTTTACACTCTAAAGACTTTGATAAAAAAAGGGTATAAAAATATTCTGGAATTGAGTCAGGATAACCATTGAAGTCTTTATTCTAATTATCGAAAGCAGAGCGAAGACATGTTTGTATAGGCAATAACCAAGTGTGATAATGGTTAACATTATAACATGTACATACAGTGCAAAAAGAAATAAAGAAGTAGGTGGACGCGACTATATTCACATGAAATACTTGCTCAAATAAAAAAACATCCCGTTGTCATGCGAACTTTGAAACAAAAAGTTTATACCTATAAGAAATTTTACTCTCATACTCGTATGTATATAAAATATTAATAAGCAATCCTTGGTTTGTTGACACTGAACAGCTGAATCTATATTTAAAGATGAGAGTGAGTGGTCGTGGTAGGTTCTCTCTGATGCTGGTGTCGCAGGCGGACGGTTGTCTGTCGTGCTGGGACGTGCTGCGTCGCCGCGCGGCGCCCGTGCTGACGGCGCAGCTCTGCGACGAGCCGCTGCTGCGGTTGAGACCGCACGAGGGGGTACTTGACCTTTGATTCTATTGCATTATGTTCTATTCATTATACAGTAATCACCCTATAACACGGTACTTTTATCACGCTTTTTCCCCCATATAAATTGTGTTGTTATATAATAAAATTAAATTAAGTAACAATTGTAATAAATACGAGAATATTCGTACGCGTTTTCCCATAACGCGAATCTAAACAACTGTGTTATTGGGGGAGGGGGAGGGGGATTTATTGACTTATAAGTTCTCGAATAAGATGTTATATTAATAAATTTGTCCTCGAATGGTTTGTGGATTATTATCTTATAAATAATACTTATAATAATAAGAATAAATTACTTATATTTTTGTGCACCCGAATATATATAAGCTACACTAAACCTTCTATTACATTGTTTCTGATTGACTCAATGACATAGTTCCTTGTAATTACATTAAATTTATTTTGTTGTAATATCGTTGATATAATAATTTTAAAACATATGAACGTCAACAAACAGACATCCAGTATGACTATTTCTATTAACCATCAACAGGGCCTCTTAGTGGCATGCGGAAGCAGCAAAGGCACGATATACTTGGCGGAGCTATCACAAAACCTCGGAACAGCCGATAAAAATGATAAACAACTTTTGACCCACGTAAGTTATAACTCAACTTAAAATATAAACACATATTACTCATATGTTATCTAAATATAATAAAAATAATTAAGATCCTAGAACGTGAGAACAAACGCGAACGTATCCTGGAGGCACGCATGCGCGAGATGCGGCTCAAGATGCGTCAGGAGCGCGAGTGCGCCGCCGCGGACGGAGACTGCGCCCCCGGGGACAGCGACGTGCGGGAGGCCGCCGCGGAGTACGAGCAGATGGTGCAGGAGCTGCAGGCGCAGCAGACACAACAGACTCCAATATAACAGTAGAAGTTAATTTATTTCCTTGACTTCGATGTAATAATTGTTTTATAACTATATTGCAAATATTGTTATCGGTGATCTTTTTATTAATTGAAATTTCACACAAACTGATCAGTTATGTAAAAAAAAATATATCATTGTCATGTGTAAACTACTAAGAATCCCAGAAACTACCAATTTCCATTTTAATATAACTTTCTTCTACCAAAATCTCTCTAAAAAGTATTTCTTACTATATGCATAAAACTATCAGCAAAAGAATACTTTTAAAAGTGATCAAAGTTTTGACAAAAGATATCAATTGAATTAATAAATAAAAGGCAAAAATATACTAAAGACATTATAGTTTTTTTTTTATAAAACATACTTAATAGTAATGATATCACAAGTTATAATTGTTCAAATTAATTATTAACCAACTTTAAGTCACCATTTAACAAAAAAAAATTTCAAATATCTTACTAGACTTAATTGATAGTAAAACTAATTTGTATTATTGAATGCAACAAAAGTCCAGCGGTTCTCAATGTTGGCTCCGACCCCGCTGGTGGTTTTTTGGAACACTTCATCGTGCTTCTGCAGGATGTGGTGTATGGTGGCTTGTGTGATGTTGGGAAACAGTGCTCTTACGTACGACACTACGTAGTCCAGGCTGGCTCCTTGTGGGTGGACCTGACATAATTATTTAGTTCATCACGACGAATAGAATTAAGAATAAAGGAAATTCTTCAAAATTAATTATCCTTATCTGATACCTGTAAGAAGGCAGACATGACTCCAATAAGCCGCGCCTCCCCACACTTGAGTTCCACCTCCTCCTTCAGGTTGACCTTGGCGTCCTGCTCATCCACCACGGGAGTCACGGGGAGGGGGGGCTGTAAGTAATCGCATTTAACAAAACATTCGTTATAAATAGCAAACAATACATTTCATTTCATATTACAATACTGAATTCAATCTTCCATTTATAAAAAGTATAAATATGTGACTCGAAGGTCTACAATGATTTTAATCTCAAAGACCAAACAGGTCTTTGAGATTAAAATCTTTTCCTACATCAATATATTGTAACTGATAAAAAAAAATCAACAAATAAATTTTTAAACATCGTTTAAAGTTAAAATCTACATATATGTATTTATAACTGCCCATATTAATTCATGTTTATTTATAATTTACATACATTTTTCTCCATGGCCCCTTGGAGAGCCTGTCTCGCAATGAACTGGGCTTTGAATTTCTCCATTTCTTTTTGGGCGTCATTCTTAATGACTTCCACCTCATTCTTGTAAGCTTCCAACTGGAACTGGAGACTGTCATTCTCACGCTGCAATATATTAATTTATTATTATAATAAAGTAAAATAATTATAATATAAAATATTACAACAACATTATTTTTTTGCTCGCTTTTATATACTATCCGGTGCTCGCGACTTTGTCTGCGCAGGATTAGCATTTCTAGTATCTTATATTAGCGTGGCGTAGAAAAGAACTAACATTATGAAATTAATATTATCACACAAATAATTTTTAGGTCGCATATGACGTGACAATACTATCAACATAAGAAATATGGTAACTAAGCACTGTAGGGCCCTAGGTACTGCCTTTTCTTCATCATAACCATGTAAATTTTTTAGCTTGGAAACACACGAGCAAGCCACATAGAGCTGACCATGAGATAAACACGGCACCCAAATGTATGCCTGCTACCTTCTAGGTTTGATCATGGGATTTGTTGATCGTCATTGAAAATGAAACTGAAGGGGTTTAAAATTTAATAGCAAGTTGCGCGTTATAAGAATATTGTCTCCTAACGCTACTTTCATATTTCGAGCTTTATTAGAGCTTTGGGAAAGATTAAACTTACGTTTCGCCGCATAATTCTTATTAGGTTATTTTTCTACACTTTCAAAATTACATTTATTATTATTTTAATATTTTAAATACACAATATTTGCCTATTTAATTAAAATTACAGGTAAATAGTAAATGAACCAAAACCACCAAAAAAGAGCCAGTTACCTACCTACCTACAACCTATAATTTAAATAAAAACGAAGTAATCCGTTATAAATAACAGGTGAGTAACCTATCTATATAATTTAAATAAAAAATAAAGTATTTTTTTTGTACGTGTAACTCCTAACCAAAAAGAAAACCTGTCAATAACTAATTCTTGGGTTAATATTACTTTAATTACAATGCTTTTTGAACAAATCGCTAGTGCCTTGTAAATTCGCAAAACGATCACAACCGTCGATGACGGCTGCCCTCATACGTCTGCCCGCGTTGAGCGCTCCGATGAGCGCCTTCTTCCCCCCCCCCCCTCACCCGCCGTGCGTCAGACCGATACTTAATATTTAGGACAATTCACTTTTTAATATTTTTAATATTTTCTTCACTTTTTACTTTTAGTTATTGCCATTATTACCAGCGTTATATAATAAAATAACTTTTAATTGCCGGTCAATTTGACGGCGTGCGGTAGGAACAGGTATACAAGAACTGTCGGTAGGTTTAGTGTTAAGTGAAAGAGTAATAAGGTTCCATCCATACATACAAACTTTCGCGTTTATAATATTAGTAGGATATATTTTTTGCTGTTATACAGTGAAAGTAAGTGAAATGTCATAGTTGTAATTACCTTTAACTGCTGCAGATCCTCATTACCGCTCTCCAGGGCCCTGCTGCTGATACCGTTAAAATCGGAATCATCACTGAAGAATTTTTCATTAAATTCTTCCTTTAATGTATTAAACTCCTACAAAATATATTTTGTTACAAAAAATATTTTAATTATTTCTTAATTTTATATAATTTTGAACATGTCTAAACCGTTTATAATACCAGAGAGAGTAAATAACAAGACATATTTTTTTATTTATTTAAGACTAGTTGTTGCCAGTGCCTTCATCTTCTACTTCAAAAATTATTTTTCATCAAATGATATTTAACACTGCCATCTATTGAAAACTTACAGAACTTGACGTGAACTAAACCATTTCTTTAAGTATAAGTACAAAATCGCAATTAAAAAAGTAAATATTGAGATAAAAACTATTCTATACTGGTTGGACCTGCTTTTTTATAGCTTATAATATACATTTTTTTTATATTAATTTTAAATTTATTAAGAATTTTATTAACAAGGTAAACTACTACTGGTGTTACAGACGGTTTAGACTATAAAGTTATGCATACTAAATACATAATCAAATGTTAATATTACAACTAAAACCTAAAATGGTAGGTTATAAAAAAATGTTATCAATGTATAACTATTATATATACATATACAAAATATTAGTTATATTCCTACTATACTTTTACCTGGAGCTGCCATCACCGTGAACCCGAACACTATGATATATAAAAAAGGTTCCATATCGAGTTGTGTAATAAAAAAAAAATATATAACCAAGTAAATCGTCCAAGTTACTAAACATATGCTCTCGTAAATCGGCTCTAGGACTTGATAATCTGAAAGGACTGGAATTATATTTCTGTTACAATCCAGTCTAGTTACCTGCGTCATTTTCTGCCATGTTTCTATATTCTTCCTTTGTGGTTTAGTGAAGTGGTCCCACACACGCTGGTGGGTGGCCGCACTAAACACTTTCCCCACCTGTTCCACTGATTTTCACAAAAAATATGTTTAGAGAACGGTAACACGTATAACATACCGTCACAACGCGACAACGCGACCGCCCAGCCTCAGAGTTTTACGCGCCTTAACGTTTGACATATCTACCGAGATGGTGTCGTCCCGCGCCGCACTCGATGTACCATAGAGCTAACTGTCATGTTGTGTTTTAACAAAGCACTCTTGTTTATGGTATGGTCTTGTTTGGGTTCTTTTTTTTTTTTTTTTTTTTGTTAAAACATTGTAACTTACAAATTTATATACACGGAAGCGGCATTTTTTATTATAACCTGGAGGCACCCGCTGGAGACAGGCGACTTACTATTACTGGGAATATATGAGTTGATCCTCGAGTAACACATTTTTGATAAAATTTGTAATATTTTTACATATATATTTTTTTTTTTTTTAATCTGTTAATATTTTGTATATATCTGATGGATATATCAGATAGATGTTTGGACCAAATTTTTTGTTTTGTCATTTTGTGTTTAGTGACAATTAACAAATTTTTTATCAAAATAGTATTTTATAGGTGCGTTATAGTATATAAAAACAAAATGACAAAACAAACAACACTTACACCACTGGCTCCCTCTTACCATCTTACCTCAGAGATACGTACTCTGACTTGGCTATGCTTTTTATAGTGATGTACACATGAACCAAACTAAAATAACCACTCAATGTACTTACGTTGATCGATCACATTCTGTATATTATTTTTCACTCTTTCCTTACACTCTTGAAATTCTTCTTCGGCTTGCATCTTTTCGTTAAAGAGTCTACGGATATGTGAATTTGTAGCTTGGATCATTGAATAGAATTGATTTGCACTCTTTTTAGAACATTCACCTCGCTCCAACCACGATATCAAAGTCTGTAATACATAAAGACAATATATATAGTAAAATCTAATAAAGGATTACTATAATCTGTGGAAAATATCTAAAAACTTTAAAGAGTCCAACAAGCCATTCCATCATTAAAAAACACCATCAGGATGAGAAAACCAAAGGATAAAGCTGAAACAAGTCTTCACTCCAAATGAATCCAATATTAGAGTTTAAACATGAGATCAATAGTGGTAAACAATAATGAACAGCTCAGTTTACCAATAAAACTAGTGACACCTAAAGAACTGTACAGAAAGATACCAAACCTCGAGAAAAAAAAGGCACCTTGGTTTGATCTCATCACAGAAGTTCTCAGACATTTACCAAAAAAAGCGAGTAATGCCATAATCATATTGTATAACGCCATATTCCCCACAAACCACTATTCTAAACTCTGGAAAGTGTAGCAGATATGTACGATACCGAAACTGGGGACGTTAGCATCTGATCTCCAACACTTTAGCCTCCTACCGGTATTATCACAAAAATTCTGAGTGGACTAACACCAGTTTTAATAAAATAGAAGATTATACCAAACCACCAAATAGGATTCCGTGAACGACACTCAACTGTGGAACAAGTACACAGAGTTGTTCACAAAATCAGATAATTATTAGAACAACAACTGTATTGTTCCGTAGTATTTTAGACATCCATCAAGCATTTGATAAGTTTGAATTTGTCTGACACCAAGGACTATTGTATAAGCTCAAAACATTACTGCCTAACACCTTCTACATGGTTCTAAAACCATACCTTGAAGGATGAACATTCCAGGTCAAGGGCAAAGAAGCAGACTCTAAACTGAACAACATAAAAGATTCAGTACCATAGGGTTCTATACTTGGACCTGTTCTCTTCACGATATACACTGCTGATTTGCGTGAAACTAATGACGTGAGAGCAGCCATTTATGCAGAGGACCTACCCCGCCTACCTACCTGCCTACCTCGCCAGCAACAATGTCCCAACAAAAGTGCATCTAAATTACAGGTCCAATAGGACAAAGTTGACCAATGGTTGGCGAGGAGAATGTGCGCCCGTTAAATATTGGAGACGTGTCACTACTTCAAAGTGATTGTGTCAAATATATTGGGATGCACTTGGGTAGAAGACTCGTCTGGTCATCTCATATCAAAGCCAAAACAAAATGAACAAAAAGTAAGGAAATAGCTGAACGAAGAACGCCGTTGTCACTGCACATTAAATTGCTTGTGTATAAAGATATCATAAAACCGATTTGGAGCTATGGAATAGAACTACCAATGTAGAAATTTTGCAGAGGTTTCAGAACATTGCCTTGAGAATTATATGTAATGCATTAATAATCTGGTTCGTCAGAAATCCATTAACACCTAGAAATGGAAATCAAAGTAACTGTTGAAAACCGTAGTACAAGATACAAATGCCACTTACAAAACCATAGTAATAAACTAGCAAAGGATCCCCTACAAACTCAAGACCAACTGAAGATATAGGCAAATAATGAATTTGGACCATCGCAATCAAATATCAGATTGCTCATGAGTATAAAGAGAAATAAAAATGAAATCTTTATGAAAATAATAATAATAATGAAATCATTTCTTATATTAATTCATACAAACTTACGGGTAGAGTAGCTGAAAACTGTTCCTCGCTTTTAATTTTCTCAGTCAATTGTACAATTGCGGTTATAGAGAATGGTTGTATTCTGACAGGAGATGGAGAACGACGGTAGTTACTGCTGCGATTTGATAAAACATCCTGTTGTGCTGACATCTGCTGCATCTGTTGTTGCTGTACTCGAAGAGCTAACCGCTGGCGTCTTTCGTATTCATTCTGATCATCTCTACTCTGTAAATGATAACAATAGGGGTTATAGCTTAAATACATTTTGTGACCACACTACATGTTTTATCATTAGTTTGACTTGGAAAAATTACGAGGTAAGTGTCTTCAAAATACAAAAATAGACATTAAAGATCTTACCAGTGCATAATCAACATGAAGCCACCCGTTAGTAGAATGACTGTCATCCTCTTCCTCTTTCTTATCGCCATCTTTGTTTAAAACCTTGATCCTATAACCGGATATAACCATAGCTGCATCAACACAACTCTCTCTGTCAAAACGGATATGACAAAAGTTTTTTTTGGACAATCTCAAAATTTGTATCCTTCCATAACGCTCAAATATTTCACGGACAGCATTCTCCCTTATTTTATCAGGTAAGCCCCCAACAAAGATTGTCCGACATCCTGGAGGCCTAGTCCTGCGAGGGGGCTGTGGTGTCCCCGCAGCGGGAGCAAATAACTTGCTATACTTGAGAACTATCTCCTTTTTCTCTTGGACAACCTCATTGCCCAGGTTGGGAAATACCATCATTGAGGGGTCCATCATAACCCCTCCCATCATTCCCATATCCATTGATGGTGCTGCGGCCGGTATTGGTTGTGTTCCCATAGCAGAGATGTCTATGGACGGCTGGGGTATTATTTCCATTCCAGTTCCTTGCATCATTTCCATACCACCTGACGGCATCATCCCTCCACCCATCATAGCATTCGGCATCATCATGTTGAACATTCCCCCCATCATCATATTACCTGAGAATAATATTTGTATAAAATAAGGTTATTCACCTTTTTTCAACGACAATGCAACAATTGATTAAATCTTTAAATTGTTATAAAATTTTTGACCAATTAATCCATTTAATTGTTTTTCAAATCATTTAATGTTGTAATGATTTAAAAAGTTTTTTGTATGCTTTATTTGAATAAAAAAATATCTTTTTTTTTAATTTACCATTAATTCAAAAGTTACAACTGACAAGAAGAACTAGCAAAAAACTCGGTATTACTTTTTTTAATATATGTGTTAACAAAATTTGTATTTTCAAAATAACTAGGGGCGCCAACAAACCGTTTGCATATTGAGCGAAGCGAGCCCAGTGTATTGACTCATCGTTTCCCATGAACTTCAATGGGATATCAGTTTTTTGACATGATATTAAAAAAAAAATCTTTTTGAGTACATTTTTCGATTTTTTTTTAAACCATCACCTAATGTGTGGCTTTTTGATTGCAAAGTTTCATAATTTTCCATCAAGTAGTTTTCGAGCTAATTCGTGACAAAGAATGTAAAAAAGTCTCCAGTAAAACGCTCCGCTCACTTCGTTCGCTTCGCTCAATAAAACAAAGTCCTCCGCCGCGTCTGTCTGTCGCGATAAACTCGAAAAGTACTAAACGAATTTTCATACTGTTTTCAACAACAAGCAGAGAGATCCCTGAGGAAGGTTTTAGTGTATAATAAGTTTTGGGTTTTGAGTAAACTGACGATATTACGACGACATTCACATGTCGGAAAAATTAAGCCGATCGCGAACTTTCCGCGAAAACGCTGCCAAAAACTTTTGAGTTATAACAAAACAATGTATGGTGGGATTGTACCTCTTTAATAGATATACAAATAAGTCCGAGATGGTATATGTCTATCTTGTAACGATAACCCACAATAACCATTTTTTGCTTTTACATATTACAATAAAATTATGGGTTACTTACTAACTTATTTTTAACAATACAGTATTAATCTTTATTTAATTAAATACGTTAGATATTATGCATTAAATGTAGATAAAAATTGATGACACTCTAAGGAAAAAAGGATTAATGAGTTATCGCAAAATAAATAATTTCAGGGCGTTAAATTAAATATCGATGAAGCGTATCGAAGATGTCGCTCACTTGCTATAACCGCCCCCGCACGCTTACCGCCCTCTGTCGTCCCTGAATGCTACACAACCCGACCGACATCGCGCGCGTTTATAGTGGGAAATAGATGCTTCCAATTATTCGTTTTTAACAAGAAACTCTTATAATTTCGCCAGGTCTATCTGTCTTTCTGTCCGCTGTTTTGATTTTAGAGCTTTGGGGCTAAGGTGTTGAAATTTGGTATGGATATAGATATTAAATATACCAACAAAACTGAAAAAAATATAGAATAAAAAAAATATTAGGGTACCTCCCCTAACCGTGAAATTGGGGTTGATTTTTTTTCTCATAGTAGAATATCGTGTGAGGTGTCATTAGAAAGGTAATTCAGAAATATTATGAGGTTGTATAAACCACATTTTGATTAAGGTTGCCGTTTGCGAAATTTTGATATTACAAGTAATAATTTATGGTGTCAATAGTCAGGAGTTCTGAAAATCAATTAATTGTCGGTAGATACAAATAAAAACACTTTAAAAAATAACATATCTAACGAAATTCAAAGGAAAACTATCACAGCTATGTATGCTTAACTAATAATAGATTAATAGCAGAACAGGTGCTTACGTAATTTTACGTACTTACGTAAAATTGGAAAAGAAAAACTCCATATTACTTTCATTTAATTTGCCATATGTCCAGTCTGATATCGTAAGTAATAAATATGTCAATTAATGAAGAAATCTTTAACTTTACTTTTAATAAGTTCAAAGGCAATATTAAAATTTCATTTGGTGTTTTCTTAAGAAACATACTGAACCCCATAAATACAGGTAAAATTTTGGCAGGGGGTGACTTAGGTACTAAATGACTGACTAGTTAGCTTATTATGCCTACTGCTATTTTTCATATCAATATTTTGTCTTAATATAAATATATTGAGAAGGAACAATTAAAAAAATACCTCGTTCGACAGGGTCGATCGTGTTAGGTAGATTCCCGACGGTCGGATCGACAAAGAAAAACTAGCCAGCAGTATTCTACTGGTCATTACAAGTCTTATGACGGGTCACTCTGCATATATTGGGTGAGCGGGGACCCACCTCCCACCCCTATTTCCTAAACGGGGGGTAGCATCAAAAAACTTTTCGGACAAAAAAGTTTCCACTTTTAATTTGTTAATTTTCTAAGATTTTTCTGACATCAAAATTTTGCCTTCTTCTGTGACTTTTTTCGGTTTTTTTTTTTTTTTTTTTTTTTTTTTTTTTTTTTATGGAAGAGGAGGGCAAACGAGCTGGCGGGTCACAGATGACTTGTGATCACCGCCGCCCATGAACTCTTGCAACATCCGAGGATTTACAAGAGTGTTGCCGGCCTTGTAGGTAGAAGTAGACGCCTTTTTTGAAGGTACCCATGTCGTACCGATCTGGAAATACCGCCGAAGGGAGTTCGTTCCACAAGCGAGTGGAACGTGGAAAAAAGGTCCTTGAGAACCGCACAGTGGAAGATCGCCACGCATCCAGGTGGTAGGGATGGTAAAGAAGTCGATGGCGCGCTGTGCGGTGATGAAATTCGGCGGCAGGCATCAGATCGAATAGTTCTTCGGAACACTCCCCGTTGTAAATGCGGTAGAAGACGCACAAAGAAGCCACGTCTCTACGCAATGCCAAAGAGTCCAGCCGTTCGCAGAGCACCGGGTCCCCGACAATCCGAGCGGCTCTCCGTTGTACGCGGTCAAATGGTAGAAGCTGATATTGGGGTGATCCGGACCAGAGATGAGAACAGTACTCCATGTGTGGCCGGACCTGCGCCTTATAGAGCACAAGTCTTTGGCCAGGTTTGAAATACTGCCTCGCTCTATTAATCACTCCCAATTTCTTCGAGGCCAACTTGGCCTTGCTCTCCAGATGACCACGAAACTGACAATCGCTCGAAATGTCGAGACCCAGTATTCTGATACTTGGCGAGGCAATGAGGGGGGTGCTCTCGAAGAGCGGTGATACGACAAATGGGGTTTTCTTAGTGGTAAACGCGCAAACTTGTGTCTTTAGGGGATTGAACTGAACGTGGTTCAGTTCACCCCACTCAGAGACCATCCCCAAGGAAGTCTCTATAGAAGACACAAGTTTCTTTCGGCACTCGTCGACGTTTTCCCGAGAGAGACCTGCTCGGCCGGAATACACCGCATCCCCAGTGCTGTCATCCGCATAACAATGTATGTTGGAGATATCCAACATATCATTAATGTGCAGGAGGAACAGAGTTGGGGATAGCACGCAGCCTTGGGGTACACCAGCGTTCACGGGCTTGGGGTCCGAGCAAAAACCGTCGAGAACGACCTGTATGCTCCGCCCAGTGAGGAAGCTGGTGATCCACTTGCATAAACTCTCGGGAAGCCCATAGGAAGGTAGCTTCGAAAGAAGCCCCTTGTGCCATACACGATCGAAGGCTTTCGCCATATCCAGACTAACTGCCAGACCCTCTCCCTTGCTTTCAATAACAGCTGCCCAACGGTGTGTAAGATACAACAGAAGATCACCAGCCGATCGACCATGGCGAAAGCCATATTGCCGGTCATTGACCAACTGGTGATCCTCGAGGTAGGTTAGGAGCTGTTTATTGATAATGCTCTCCATTACTTTGGAGAGCAGAGAGGTAATGGCGATAGGTCTGTAGTTAGCTGGTTCCGAGCTATCACCTTTTTTAGGGATCGGATGGACAAGGGCACGCTTCCATGTGGCCGGGACTACGCCTTTAAGGTAGGAGTACCGAAATAGACGCGTTAGCACTGGAGTCAACTCAGGGGCACACGTTCGTAGCACCAATGGAGAAATGCCATCCGGCCCACTCGACTTATGAACGTCCAAGGAAAATAGAGACTGCCTAATAGTTTTCTGCCGAAAAACTATTTCCGGCATTGAGCTCTGACACCGCGGGATGATAGGCGGTGTCTTCCCCTGGTCGTCCAAAGTCGAGTTGGAGGCGAAAAGAGTGCCCAAGAGATCGGCTTTCTCTTTTGCCGTGTGGGCCAGAGAGTCATTCCCCATGTGCAACGGCGGTAGGGACGGCTGGCTAAAGTTTCCCAGAGTGGCCTTTGAAAGCGCCCAAAATTTGCGCGTGCCAGGCGGGTACTTTGCCAGCTGATCCCCAATTTTGACGACATGCTTGAACTTTGCTCTAGCGATTTGCCGTTTGAAGAATCTGGAGGCACGATTATATTTCCTCTTCAGAACTCTAGAGTTCGGATCCTTAGTGACTAACGCATTGACCCAAGCTTGATAAGCCTGCCGTTTGCCAGCTGCTGCAGCCCTGACAGACGCATCAAACCAAGGCCGCGATCTGCCACCAAGTGGTACCACAGAGCTTGGTACAAAAAGTTCCATGCCCTGAAGTATCACATCAGCTACAGCCGCAGCGCAGTCACTAGGATCATCGGAAGGGAAACAAATCGGCCCCCATGGGTAGGATGCAAAAAAGGACCGCATTCCATCCCAATCCGCTGACTTGTAGTGCCAAACGCGTCGAGTCGCAGGTGTTGTGCGAGCCAACCGTTGAATGGGCACTACACTCCGTACCAGACAGTGATCAGAGGAACCTAAGGGAGCCTCGACAGTGATCTGGTACTTTTCTGGATGTGTAGTCAGCAGAAGATCCAACAAAGAGGGCGTGTGGCTGTCCACGTCCGGTAGACGAGTGTGCGTCTTTACCAGCTGGGACAGACCATTTGCCAGAGCAAAGTCAAACACAGATCTCCCCGCGCAGTCGGTGGCACGTGACCCTAGCCAATCGGCATGGTGCGCATTAAAGTCCCCTAGGACTACGACTTCGGCGGAGGGAGTCTGTGAAAGCAGATCGTCAATCTTCGCCTGAACATGGCCCAAGAGTTGATCCGTTTCTGCATTACCACTATGGGACCTGTAGAGGCACGCGTAGACTCTGACATGGTCGTCCATGTCCACGCGTAGCCAGAGTATAGACAGGTCCCGACCTTCAAAAACCTGAAGGCGACGGTAGCAGATATCCTCCCTTACGAACACAGATACCCCGGCGTGTGGTATAAAATGGTGTTCTAGTTTATACCCGGGGTATGACAGGTACGCTGTGTCGCTAGGTCGAGATATCTGCGTTTCCGTCAGAAACAACAAGGCCGGCTGCGCCGTCTCTAGATGATAATGGACGGCGTTCAAGTTGGAATGAAGTCCCCGGATGTTGCAAAAGTCCACATTTAGAGTGGGTCGGGGTGCCGCTGCGTTGACTCGTCGTTTGCCCTCATAAAACACAAAAGGCGATACGTTGCCCGCCCCAGATACGACGGGCAGCCCGAGCAAAATCCGAGAATCATTTCCCCGATTTTGCTCGGGGAGGGGGTCCCCGGCTTCATCAAAGCCGGTACCCTCCTGGGGTATTTTTCTTGTCGGCATCGCTTTCATGTTAGGCGTGGGGGGGGGGGGGTTGGGCTTCCGGATTCTCTCACTCACCGACGAAACATAACCAAATTAATTTGGTTACTACACGTCGGTCTTCTGTGAGAGGGTGGTCCTTCCCCGGTCGAGCCAGCCCAATACGAGCTGCAGTCAGATAACTACAGCTAGGCTCTACCACCAACAGAACGGTTCGGTTTTTAACTTTCAACCCCCCCAGCCCTCCAACCCTCTAACCGATTTCCCCCGTTCAAGAACTTAACCTTCATTTTGTCCTTAAAAATGTGTATACCAAGTTTGAAAATCTTCTGTCAATATTTGCGACCTGTAGCGTGTCCCAAAGGTTTGCACTTTCACCCCCTCTCCCAGCCCCCCCTTTCATTTTTTCCAAAAAAACGAGATGCTACGTTTGTCCTACTAATTTATCCTATCGACCTGTGAAGTCAGATTTTGCCTACGATGAATTTGGACTGATGGATCATATATACATATATATATAGAGGGATATATAAAATTTTTTTTTTCGACGGATTCTCAATCTCCAGTTCATAAACGGCGTAGCGCCCCTACTCTGGGGTCTGGGTCCCGTCATCGCATCGATTGCAATAGGTAGATTCATCTATGGAATCTACCTAATACCAATTTCTCTAAATTTGTCACAAAGGGTTTCATGTATTTTTAAATTGTAGATAGTATTTGGCTCTTTTTGTTAAATAAATATAGTTTTAATGTCAGCTTTACTCCAAAAGAAGGAGGAGAAAAAACTAATCTAGCTGTTTCTACATAATGGAGTCATCTTATGTTCCTTACAGCATAAATTTACTTAGCTTAATTTTTTTTTTATTGATTTATATTGAAAAATCATACTTTTTATTGAAAATTCCTTCCTATAAGCAATATTTATCACAAACATACATACATCATCTTAATATATAAGACACAAAGACACTCACTGACTCACTGACTCATTCGTCACTCTACAGCCCAAACCGTAATACCTAGACAGCTGAAATTTGGACACAAGACTCCTGATATATTGAATAGGTGCAATAAGAAAGGATTTTGCAAAGGTCCAAACCGTTCCAAAGTTACAGCTAAAAAACTGCAAAAAATATTACGCGCCTGTTTGATATTTCCTAGGTGGTGTGGAAATTCAAACAAAATGTTTGATCACTTTCGCCGTCCGTTGCAAAGCATGGGTAACCTGCTAGTACTTGTATAAAAATAAACACAAAATTATATTCTATTCCTAAAATAGACTGCATGAAAAGTTAAGTTTTTGAAAAATATATGTATGTGTGAAATTTGATTACAATTTACAAATATAACACCATTAATAACAACCACAATTTCTATTATTTTAATCGGAAAATAGAACATACTATACATATTCAGTATATTTCTTGAATACCTACGAACAGCGTAATAAAATGAACACAATCTGTTTTCTAATTAATAATCATTCCAGTATTTACATGTCTGCCGTATCTTGCTTCAGACAAAATCCTTTTCAAAAACTAAAAGATCTGACATTTTGAAGTTAAAACACAAACACGGACTTTAAAAACAGTCCTAAAGTTATCTAGATGCTAAAAATATATTGTTACCACTAAGTAATGAAATGTCCTACTAATTGCAAAGTTATATTACAAAACAATTGCAAAAAATTTTATCATATGGTAATGTCTCTGCCCGTCTGCTGTATTTCTATTCAATTTTAAATATATATCAATAAACTTAAAAGTTTCTTGTACTGATATTGTTATAACTTGTTACCTCATATTTATACTGAAATGTGTATATTGCAGTGCGTAAATTTTAAAATATAAATATTTATAAGTCCTGTAGTCTGCACTCTGTATCATTGCTAACATTAAAGTATTTACCAAATTTGTACAATCCCAAAGCCAGTAATTTCGAAATATAGAAGCAACCTTTTTGAAAGATTTTAATGTATGTTTTACTCTACAGCTATGTACATCATGTATTAAATGATATATCTAAAAGGAATACTTTTAAATTGTAAATTAGCTTAATTCAACTTGAAGTTAAATTAATATTATTTATTAGTTAATATATTTTTCACGTGTTTCCTTTATTTTTATTCAAGATAATGTTTAATTATGTATGTTGGCTTTGGAAATAATTTTATTAATACATATAAAAAGGATTTAGGATGAAATGTGTATCCATATTTAATAACTTATTTCAAATTATTACCTTGAGGATACATATTCGCCATCATCATGGGATTCATAACGTTAGGAATGTTGTCGGTGTTTTTGTGTTGCTCTCCGTTTTTTATATCTCTCCGACGTGCCCCATTATCTCCTCGCAATGGAGTCCTTGATCTATCTCTTCTCTCTGTTAAAGCCAGATAATTATGAATGATATCTCATTATTTTATAAGTTTACAATTAGTTTTTCATGAAAATATAAATACAATAAAATACCTGACATAGCAACTTTGTTGGAGTCCTGATAATTGACTCCTTTTGTTACCACTTATCAAACGGAGTTTAAACTTTTACTTCCTAACATTTATATTTTAAGTTTAAAGTTTGAATATTTTTTTAAAGGCAAAAATAACATAAGTATCGAGTTATGAAAGTAAAAGTAAATAATAAATCTGAACAGATAAAAAATCTAATACTGTTAGTTTGGTTTGGTCAACCATCAAACAATACGACAGGTATATTTCTTACACAATCACAGATATGCAAACTACTAAGAGTTTCTGTAATATTATAATTTTTATGATATTCATTTACAAAGTTCTTTATTTAATATTCTATGATATTTTTTTACATATATTTTGCACTAGCCTCTCACTCATCTTGGAATTTACTAAAATTTTTCATTATTAATTAATTTTAAATTAAATTGTTTAATATTAAATCATTTATGTTGTTGTTGTTGTTGTTTGTAAAGTTCATGAAACGACAAACAAGATGCTGTCTGTATTATTATTTGGATTAATATCTAAAACTGCGATTGTAAATAAAATGCCACAACTATTTATAAAATATATAAAAGAAATAAAAGTTACAGTAGTATTATTGTTTTACATTATATTTAATTATATTTTTCATTGTATAATGAAAAGGTATAATACAAGGTACACTGTAGCATTATGAGTTCATGTCATTATTTAATTCCTAGTGCCTTACTTGACTTCAAAAAATAGCGAGTAAAAGAATGCTTAACCTACATCAATAACTGCAAAGTAACATACTTTTAACGCTTATTAATTTCAATAATGAAATGGTTGCTTTACAATAAGTAATTTTTTTTTTATAATCTTAGGCAAATTAGAAAGTACTGCTAATTAATTCTTAAGTTTATCACATCAACGGTTTTTTAGCTCATACTGCTGTTTCTTAATTCCGACTTCTATACCTACCTTTGGTTTATTTTCATATTAAAATTGTCTATATCAAACGTCAGTATGAACCTCAGAGTAATAGTGTCAACTGTCAAGTGAAACTTCAACAGCGGCAATGTTTTTGTTTTTCAAAATATTGTAATTTTGAAAATAGCTTACAAATAAAATGTTTGTGCTGGCGGAAATGAAAGATGTTTTAAGAGTTACACCTGAACATTTTCACCAAAGTTTAACAGACTCAATAACATTTTTATTAAATAGAAAACTTGCAAATAAGGTACAAATTAAACTAACCTTTAATATTTTAAATAATTACAATGAATAGTCTGTAAATGTATATTTATATACAATTCATTTATTTTATTAAATATTGTTTGAAAATATATACTAGCAGGCACTGTTGACGGGGTCTCTGAAACTAGAAAAAAAACATTTAACCTGATCACAACCCCTCTACTGAATCCAATCGTAAATCTAATTTAACTAGACAAACATTCAAACACTTCACACAAAAAATTATAACAAGTCGAGCCCTTGAGAGAGTAAATCTATGACAAACACATACAAAAATTAAACAAACTCCATATGTTACTGTTCTCAGTCTAGCTCCTGTTGATAATTCCTTATATATTTATAAAACAGATTACATACATAACTTGTCTAACCTATCGAAAGAAATCTTTAAATTTGATTTTACAAATTGATGTTAAAAAGTATATCCAAAATAATTTTTCTTCAATTTCAGGTTGTTTTGAATGTAGGTCTTTGTATTGCTTTGTTTGATATTACAAATATTGGTCACTCGTACATATTTCCTGGAGACGGTTCATCACACACTGAAGTTATATTTAGGTATATAGTATTCCGACCACTAGTCGAAGAAATTCTTATAGGTAAAATTAGAAGTTGTAGCAGAGATGGCGTTCACGGTAACACAGAAATTCAATAACACATTTACATATTAAACTTCAACCAAGTATTTATATCTTAATTAACTTGCAGTTACTATGGGCTTCTTTGACGATATTCTAATACCAGTTAACGCTCTCCAACATCCATCTAGATTTGACGAAACAGACCAAGCTTGGGTTTGGGAATATCCCAAGGAAGATGGAGAAAAACACGATTTATTTATGGATTCAGGTATCAAAATATATTCTTTTACCATAGCAATATATATTGTATAATGCAATACATTACTATTATGTTTAATAAAACAGAATTATTATGTAATAAATTGAGCTAGGCAAGTAAAAGACATACTGAATATGAATTATTATGACACCCTTTGAAATACATACCAACCAATACATTGATTAATCTATTAAAGGTGAAGCAATAAGATTTAGAGTCACCAGTGAGACCTTTGAGGAGAGTCTGCCAAGTGGCCCTCCTGGCTCCGAGCGTCCCGCCGCAGTGGCTCCATACAGACTAATGGGTGGAATCAATGAGCCGGGACTCGGCCTGCTGACTTGGTGGGAGACTCCGGAACAGGATGAGGGGGATGACGAGGAACAGGAAAATGATTAATAAAAGGTTTATAGTATTATTGAGTATATTTTTTTATATGTTAAATATTTGTCCAAAAATGTATATAAATATAATACAAGATAAAAATCTTTCTGATAACACATTTTTTCATAACCCCAATAATGCATTTATTTGTTATGCAAGTGATTTATACATATAAATAAAATTTAAGTGTCCGTTTGTAATTAAAAATCAACAGTTTAACACTAAATGCATATATATGAAACTATACAAATTGCACAAGAACATCAATATTTAATTTTTTTCCTGTCTGTCTGTTTGTTCCGATTAATCTGAATTGGCTGAACCAATTGTAATAGGACTTTCACTGGCAGATAGCTTGTGTTACAAGGAGTAACTTGGGCTACTTTAAAAAACATTCTTAACAAAGTCGCCGGACACAGGTACTAAAATAAAACTACATTATAATTTGCAACAATGTTTATAATCCTCTATTCATTACAATGTGATTAAATGTATAATAACAATTATAATTATATTTATATAAGATATAGACAATAATAAATAGTTTTTATATTATAAATAATAATCTAAGCTTACAGCGACAGCCATTTCATATCACATAAATTAATAATATACGTCATTGAAGGGATTTAAATAGATGAATCTATAATATATTGTTATATTTCAAACACAATTAATGAAAAAATCAAATTAGATACCATAGCATATCTATACATATAAATAAAATTTAAGTGTCCATTTGTAATTTCAAATTAAAAGTTATTCACTAAACGCATATAACGGTACTTACATAATTTTTTTTATTTAGTTTCTTTGTTCCGGGTAATCTCTGAAACGGCTTGACCGATTTTGATTGGATAGCTGATGTTATAAGGAGTAATTTAGGCAATTTTTTTTGCAAACAAATTCGTGGGCACACAGGTAGTGTTGAAGTCCTAAACAGAGCTAAGATAATAGTTTTGGTAGAACACAACCATTATAATAAAAAAACTACTCAATAGATATAAAATATCTAACATAAAAACATACAACTATCTATATACTTATAGATTAGATTAGAATAGATTGTTCAGATCTTTCATACAATTATTAAAAAAATAATCTCACACAGACAGAATTGAGAACCAGGCATAAAATATAGCTTAACTGTGGACAATGTAACTACATCTACATTGGGATCTATGGAACTAATCTACAATTGTAAAAAAAAAATGTCAAAATGATTGTAAATAAATGTCAAAAAAATTATAAGATATTTTTATAGTACTGTATAGTTTTAACCAACTTGAAAAAATGAGGAAATTATCATCAATAATAAAATATTTTGATAAAGTCAAGTTGATATGTATTAATTTACATTAAAACTAATACTGAGACGACGATATAAAAAACAAATAAAAATAATAAAAAATATATATACAAGGGGTCGTCCATTAGACATGTGATAATTTTTAGCAACTTTTTGACTCCTCCCCTTGTAATAAATGACGAGGTTCTAGACCATCAACCCCCCTACGTAAAATCACATGTAATTTTATACTAGTCATTTTTAAAATTATAAAATGACATAAAAATAATCCTATATTTATGGTAACTTTCATCATGTGTGTTATGAATATCGATGATAGAAAACATTTAAAGGGACAGTCCATTAAACACGTGATGATTTTTAGCAAATTAAGCCCCCCCTCCCTTGTTCCCTTTCCTTCTTACCCAAAATCACATATACTTTTTATAAAAACATGTTACAATAATATAACTTGCGATATTTCGTGATTATTTCAACCCCCCCCTTTTAGGCTCACGTGTTAAATAAACAGTCCCAGTCGTACTAATAATACTAGCAAGTACAAACTACGGATGTTATAAAAAGCACTATGAAGTGTGTGTGATCTTATCTATGATATGAAAATATTATTGTGTTCTAGAATACAATCACCTACAATTAGATATCTAAGATTAACAAAACAAATATTTGTTCAATGGACTATGTCTTTAAAAGCATTTCTAACTTCCCTATCTGGAGTGGTAATTAAAATATAAATAGATATACAACACACACATACAAGCGATAACAACACATTAAAGCGAATGATGCTTATAAATGCTCTGTTCTATATACTAAAAATATTTTTAAGCGGCTACAGATAAAGCTATCTGAGGCATATAGAAAACAATACTATTTAAAAAGAGCTCTATTTATAAATAGATATAACACACCACTAGTTAAAGGCGTAACAAACTACACCATCTGTAGCACCATTTAAGGATGTACCACACTGCACTACTTGAATGTATAGAGCAGCGGCGAGTCGGTGAAGTGGTGTTGGTTGGTGACGTGCGCGATGAGTCTCCCTTCCAAGAGGCGCCGCGCGTACTGCACGGCCTCGTGATCGTCGGCCGCCAGCCCGCACTGCACCAGCCAGCGCACCAGACACGAGCCGCGGAACACGCCGCGGTACGTCCGCATACGCCACCTGAGGTCATCGTTTAGTGGTTACCGATTTACTACAGTCATATGTATATATTAATTAGTACGACGATTCTCACCTAGTGTCCTTGGCAATGGCTTCCTTGCATCTGTCGAGATGGTGGGTGATGAATTGCTCGCAGACATGTCTCGTTTCAAAGCTTAGATCGTCTATGGGCGGCAAAACTACCGTGTCAGCTCCGTGCCTATACAAATAAATAAATTTATAGCCTTGAATGATTAAATATTAATGTATGAATATTGTAATAAAAGCCTCACCACTTCTTCTTAAAGTATCTAATAGCCGGAATGATGATTTCTTGCGGGTCAAGTCCGAACAGGATGAACATGATCAACGCCTGCCCGTTGTTGGCCGTAGTGTCCAGGAACTCTATTTCAATGAACACTCCCGCCTGGTTCTTGCGCATTATCTTCCAAGCGGTGTACGTTAAACCCTTGAAAGAATCATAATTATTATGTATCTTTATCTACAGATATAAAGAAAATAGAAGTATTTATTTGTAATTCCAAATATTTCTTCACTAAATGCATATGAAAGTGTATATTATGGTACTAATATGGTATGTCCCTGTCTGTCTGTCTGGTCCGAATTATTAGTACTGAATAAGTTCTTTAAATTCGTCTCCCGATTATATATTTTGATGCTTGACTGGTGTATTGTATAAGAAAATATGAATAACAAATTCCCGATTTAATTTATTTTATCCACCCTGTATATCTCACCAGAAACATCGTGAGGCTGTATGCTATGATGAGCACGGTGTGTTTGAGGAGTTGTCCCCCGCGGCCGGGCGTCTGCTCCGCGGGCAGCAGGCCCAGCGAGCGCGTCGCCGCCTCCAGCCCGCGCTCGTACGGACACGCGCCCGCGCACGACGACGGACACGAGCACTCCCTGGTACAACATTTATTATTACTATTATATATATATACTAAATCAATTTCGGCTAGTGTGGGGTCATTCTTTGAATAAGAATATACTTATATGTTATTAGAATCGATTTCCTAAGAAGGGGTCAAGGGGCGGGGCTAGCGGTGACGAAGACGACGACACCCGAGTAGTAACCGACCGACTTGAGCATCACGACCACCTCAGTTCCACACAGTTATTCGGAAACGTACGTTCACTTGTCTTAGTTTAATATTATTTTGTCGATTATTCACAACTACCCACTTTTTCAATAATTATTTAAGTAATGACATTTACTTTAGTCGTGTTATTTTTTTATTTAAATTAAAAGACCGTTGAAAATTACCGTTCATTGTTGACAATGTCTTCGATGTCGGGAGTGGCAATAATACCGTTGCCGCAGGTGGGGTCGTTGGAGCAGCAGTTGGGGTTGCCGTTGCCGTTCTTATTAGGGGATGGTGTGGCTGTTATAGTGCCGTAACATCCTGTATACAATAATAAATGCTTTCAAATATTCTTATTATATATATTATATAAAATTAAATTAAATTATTTTACCTGGATCATCAGCTCCTTGTGGCGTTAGGATGAAAATCGAAATTTTATATAATAAGAAATTAATATAAGAAAAAAATAAATAAGGCATGTAAGTTTGTGACTATTTTATGTTATATATATATATATATATATATATATATATATATATATCAAATAAACAGTGAATTTCGGTATGTATATGTTTAGATTCAGCCACCCTTATATATATATATATATATATATATATATATATATATATATATATATATATATATATATATATATATATATATATATATATATATATATAATAAAATATATATATATAATAAAATATTACCAAGGAAAAATTTTACAAATAGTTTTGAAATATATTTTTATCTCTCTTTTAAAAGTATCTTGATACTAGTTTTGTAATTTTTGTCAATTTGTTTGTTCAAGCATTATATATAATATTTTCCTAATTGCATAGAAAAACATAGTCTCAGCTATTATTACAATAAGGCTTTAATTTGTATTTATAATCAAATTTTATGTTACGACTTATAACCAGAGGGGAAGTATGGGGGGGAGGGATATAGATAAATTAATTGATAGGTGGTAGGTTATTATTACCATAGTTAGATAGTGATTGTGTGTGAGATGCCGGCTCAGCGTTCTCCACCAGGCTGGAGGACTCATCTGGAGGGGAGGGGCCCGAGCCGTCAGCACGATGATAAAGACCACGCCGACGGAACCGGATATATACTATTAGGCAACCCGTTGTTACTGCGAAATATGAAGCACATTAGAATCATATATATTGTAATAAAATTCAAAGATTTATATTTTTTTTAATCTATGGAACTAATTTGGGTTAGATTTTTCTAGTTGAGTATTTTTTGTAAATTTATTGGTTTGTTTTGATCTGCAACCCATATTAGATAAAGTATTGTAACAAAAAATACAAGTCCAAACATTAAATGTGGATAAAGGCATCTCCCGGGTTCGATCAGTAGTCCAATTAGTCTATTCCATAATGATGATACTAACAAGTGATACAGAAGAACAGCACGCTTAGCCTGACCGCGTCGGCGGCGTCCCCCTGCACCCCGGGAGCGCCCGCGGCCACCAGCAGAGCACCCGCCATCACACCCGCCGCGCCCCACGACACGAAACACAGCACCGGCCAGAGAGTCACCAGGAAGCATGGACCACGACTCTACAACACACACACATATATATATATATATATATATATATATATACACACACACATATATATATTTATGTCGGAGACGTCAAACGAGAGTTACGTTGTCCAAGAGAAAACTGCACCGTAGCGATTAGGTGGAGTCATTAGGTGCATATTTGCTACCACGGAGCTTTGAGGAAGGGTTCTAAAGAGCCACCTAGTGGTGGTAAAGCATAGCTGTAGTTTGACTGCAGCTCGCATTGTGCTGACTCGACCGGGGAAGGATCACCCACCCTCTCTTTTTTTATTGTGGAGGACAAACGGGGGTGCTGGTCACCGATAACAAGTGATCACCGCCGCTCACGAACTCTTGCAACATCCGGGGAATCAAAAGACCATTGACGGCCTTGGAGTTATGAGTATTCGATTTTCTTAAAGGTACCCCATGTCGTATCGATCCGGATATACCACTGAAAAAAGTTCGTTCTACATCTTAGAGGTGTGTGGAAGAAATGCTCTATAAAAACGGCACAGTAGAGGATTGCCACGCATCCAGGTGGTACGGATGGATTAGCAGGCGATGACGCGCTGTGCGGTGATGATCGTCGGCAGTCATCAGATCAAATAGCTCTTCGGAACAATCTCGGTTAACACTCTAACATAAAAAAGAAACCTTCGAGCCACTAGAACCAGTACCATCCCACTAGGAACACAGATATAATAAATTATTAAACAAAGAGCATGCTATAAGTTTGTTGTACCTCCAACATGAGCAGTGCAACCGTGAGCATGGGCGTCCAAAGCAGACAGGAGTAAGTACAGAATAACTGCAGCGTCTGTTGCGCTGTGACCTCCCAAGATGGCGGGTAGTTTGTGAGAGGTCCGCCCCAGATAACACTGATGGATAATAGCATCTGAAACATATTGTATATTAATGATAATTTTATAAATATACAAGCTGTTGCCGGCGAATTCGTGTAATATAAATATTTTTCAAAAAATAATTTTGTTATTAACACCATCTATTGGATACTTTTAGAACTTAATATTATGATAATATGTATTAAAAACCTCAAATGCTTGTACAAAAAATATTTATTATATCTTTTTCATTTTGAATCAATACCAGTGATCACTTGTGTATCAAATAAGAGTGTCAGGACCTATTATGATACTACACTTATTAAAATAAGCCCTTTTGTAAAGATACTCTCCTACTTAAAATAAGTCTACAAGTGTTCCAAACGAGCCCTGCTCTGAGAACAAACTCAGCCCGATATTTCTTTATAGTGATCACTGTTTCACAAACGTCAATACATTTAGCAATTACACTATAAACGGTTCAGTAATTTCGGAGAAACGACCATTACGAAATTTATATATATATATATGTATATATAAGTAATACCTGTGTAAGATTCAAACAGAATGTCAGTCGGTGCGGCATCCTCTTATACTTCTTAGTGAACGTGAATACAACGCACACCCACACGGAGGCGATCAGCGATACAATTGACAGATCGAAACCAAATCTCTTGATTTGATCCGCGTAATCCTTGTTTATGGATATCACTTGGGCCGATAGGAAGGTTATTGGTGCCGATATGAACGTACATATCACCATTGAGGACGCCATCTTTAAAAAAAAATGTTTATTAATAATAAAGGGATCGTAGTTAATCACGTGATACTCAAAAAGGGGGGGATTTTTTGTAAGTAAACACGATATATGACGTGTTTTACAACATCAATGAATAGAATTAAAATTGAAAATACATTTATTTGTAAAATATCTTTTGTGTCAAAAAATATATTGTGATTTTGGATAAGTGATGAGGGGTAACTAAGAACTTCACCAGGGAAAAGGGGGGATAAAAGTTGTTAAATACATCACAATATTAAATGGAATAATACATATGAATAAAAAAAATTTAAAAATCCACATAACTATAACAAATTAGTAAATAAAACTAGGGGAGTCAACAGACCCTCAATTTCGACTCGCTGTGCTCGCAAAATCTCGAGTGCCGTTTGCATATTGAGCGAAGCGAGTTCAGTGTAATGACTCATCGTTGTGGCCAATGTCGGTAATGAAGCAATTTTTCGCGCAAATTTTTTTCCCATTGACTTCAATGGGATATCAGTTTTTTGACGACTCCTCAACGACACAACATCTTTCAAAAATGTGTATCTTTTTAATTGCAAAATTTCATAATTTTCCGTCAATAATTTTCGAGCCTATTCGCGACAAAGAATATGAAAAAGTCTCCAGTAGAGCGCTCCGATCGCTTTGCTCAATAAATTGTTAGTATGTATGTACACTTGATTCGAACATAAACTAACAGTTTTTATAAACCGCTTTATATAGTAGTTGCCATTAAAAAAATATATACATATATTAATAAATCTTACCAGATCTATTTCCAGATTGTACAAATTGGAAAAAACGAACACCGCCGGCGCTGTAGGAATAGTACCATACAAGAATGCGTATGTGGATAGAGACTGAGTCTCCGTCTGGTTACTACCAGCCTCGAATGTGCTCACACACTCTCGCATTATTATTGGTAGGATGATTCTGTAAGTATTAATTTTAATAATAAAAAAAAAAAAAAAAATTGTACAGAACAACACACACATGCACGCAAGCACACACACGCACGTACGCACGAGCACGCACACGCACAATTATTTATACATTTATTACATGAAAATAAAAGGTTTGTTTGTTTGTAATTAATAAACACTGAATTCAATCTACCAATAAGAGATCAACATTATTTATGTCTTTAAGGCATTTTTTTTTAAATGCTCTATCAAAAAAAACACTTCTATGTGTTAAGTAGATATTTTAAATAAACGCAATTAACACTTCCACTGCCAGCTCCGTAGCGTGTACGGAGACGCAAGTTTCACCCCGTGTTTCACCCCAGGGCCGTAGCATGTACGGAGCAATTAAAAGTCAATTTTTTATAGTATTTAATTGGCTCAACATTTTTTTAAATATTTTTCCGTTTATTTAAATGCCTTTATGCTAACGTTTATATGAAAAATTGAAACAGCACACAGGGCTCAATTTCTGAAAATCTGGTGGCAGCGAAAGTGTTAAGGCGTTTTAATTATGTATGTTTATTTTGTTTATTATTAAACAGAATGCTAAAAAACAAAGTCTTATCTGCAAGCAAAGACACAGGCAAAAGCTAAGCCTGTAACATATTTATACCAGATTGTTCATAACATCTATAGATGAGATATAGTTAAAAACACACATCCATAGACTAAAAATACTTACAACTTAACCATAATCAAAACACATGGGAGTATCAAAGCTGGCCCTCTTAGACGAGTTATTTGTCCGACCATACGTAAACCGAGAAGAAAGAGTGCAGACGCAGAGAAAGACTGACCGAAAACCTGCAATATATAACCAATATAAATGAAAATAAAGCTCAATTATAGTTAACAATTAAATAATGACAAGCGTTAAAAAGTATTTGCAATATATTAGAGATGAAGTGGATTATTAGTAAGCTGATAGTATTGGAGAAATTAGTAGAGTAACTTACATCTAAGAGACCCTCAATGTAAACAGATATTTGGTGCTTAAAAGCTATATTACCAATGATACCCAAAATTGTCATAGCCAGCACCGGATTGAAGATAATCCCCTTTAATAACTGTAACAACATTTTAATCTTTGGAAATCTATGTGTATCCGTAATTTCTTGCCGGTTTCCTCTCTGCTTATTTATTTCCATTAACACAAAAGCAACTGGATTAAGTATGGCCAAAGATATGGGAGCCATTAGGTATAAATACAGAGCGTACTCTGGGTGACTTTTTTCATATATCGCTCTAACTGAAAGATACAACATTAATTAATACCGTCGTTAAGTACATATATATATTAAAATGTTTATAAATACTCACTTATAGGATAACCCAATGCAAAATCATTACTTTGCGTGCAGAATATAGCAAATATACCGGCCTGTCCTAAGTTCATAGGTTTGGATATCACCAATGTAATTATAATTACAAGGAAGAATACAATCCCTTTTGCCATTAATATGGCTAAAAGGAATGTCCAATTTACAGTACTGAAATCCAAACGGGCCAGTGATAGAAAAATAAGTGACGGTAGAGCAAATGTGCCAACAAATGTGGCGATTCCTTTTGATTCCACTTTCGAAACAACATTTAACCGTCCTGCAATATACCTGAAAGTAATATAAAGTGTTGATTAATTAGTAACACATTCAATGATATGATATTGCATGACTCTGCAGATAAAGAAACTATATATAAAAATGCTATATTCAACAATGGTGATAACATAATGTTTGTACAATTGTCAATGCAAGCTTCTTGTGTTAATGAATTGGTCATCTTATAGTTATTTAAACATTTAAATTATACGTATAATTCTACTTACCCGCATAATATGATCGTAAAACACTGAAACAGTGCTGGATATAAGTGGTCTGATACAGCATCTTTTAATACGAGTTCTGAATCCATGTTTGGAAGCTCTTTAACACTAGAAAATATCAATTACAATTATTAGGTGTACATGTATCATCATATTTCACAATAATTCATCATTAATGATTTATTTAATTAAACTTCTAATAATGGCTTCTATCTCCTATACTAATGACATAACTATAAGAAATACTTAACATAACTTTATGATGAATTAAAAAACTGATAACCACATGACTTTTAAATAAATATGAAAGTAGATTGACAATCTCTTAATAAGTGTAAGTGTATGATAATATGTCTATAAATTTTGAAGCTTTTCCAACTTTCTAGATTCAAGGACCAGCCGTACTTGCCCCAAGTTTGTTTTTTTCTCTAAACTGAAGGCTCAAATATGGATATTCATGTTAAATGTAAAAATTGAGAAGTATAGTAAATTATTTCAACAACATTTAGGCTACTTTTTATCGCGATATTTAAATTAGATCGGAAGCTACGCCTGTTAAAACGAGTTTTCAACAAGAAAAGAAATAAACGTTAAATAAATTCTAAATACTAAGTATATAGTAAGAACGACATAAGATCGTTTCATCAGAAGTAACGTTTGACGTCCGGAATTCGCTGGAGTATATTATTATTACATATTTATTAGATTTGATTCATTATAGCCCTTTTAATTCCTAAAAACGTACCTTTTATGAAATGTTATTTTGTTACTTTATTCCGGTACATAATCAACACTCACTAAGAAAGGAATTATCCTTAAAATGTATACATGTTTCGATGGTGACTGGTTACTTATTTGATTAACATTTCTTTGGAGCGTCAACTTCTCCTTACGAAAATATTAAAAACATTGATTTTGATTGTAGTATGCAAGTCATAACTCTCAAGTCAATCCCAATTCAAAAGTATTGACATTTAAGTTTTGACATTAAGGTCTAGTGCATTACTTATGGGCCCTTTTCATTGTGCAATTTCAGAAGTACTATTTAACTATGAAGAGTACCTACAAATTAACGGTTTTTATTTCTTTATTTTTTTTTTTTGTGTGTTTCTGCTGTGAGCCCTACTGGCCATGACAGCGTCACCGGTGCAATGGACGGGTGCAGAGATCCGCCCTTGAAAAAGGGGAGCCTGAAGGGCCCTAGGGGAACGTGCGTCCTGAGGGTGCCCCCTGTGAGGCTCGGACCACGGCTCAAGACGCCGTTAGGTGGGAAGCGAGTGTTGGATGTAGGTTAGGATTTGACACTAACGTCCTCCGACGGCAGAACGCCGGAGCAACGTGCTTGGATGTGGGCCTCGTCTTCGCCGGCGAAGACGCCGTGTGAGTGTGTATGTGTCGTATTTATGTTCGCTTTGCCGCTTTTACGTAGCGTTCCCTAACGTAATCGCGTCGTCCGGATCGAAAAGTACCGACTTGGGTCTTCTCTTTCTGACTTTAGGGGTCTTACGGGCCGTGTATCCTGTGGTCTTAACCACCAGCGGGTTTGGGTGTCCTACAACATTGTCAAAGTAGCTTTTGGAGAGCACCTTGAAATACTGTGCGATCGTCGGTAGGTCTAAGTCTCTGTGCAAGTCGATATTACGCATAAACCACGATGCCCCAGTGGCGAGCCGCATGAATCTGTTCTGAAGCACCTGAAGAGGCTTCAGGTTCGCGTGAGCGAAGGCAACGCTTGTTGTTCTCCTCCATAGTGTATATCATAAAAATTAACTGTGCTAACTAGCGTCATTATATACAAAAAACCTCAATCCCAACGTTAATAATACTTTACTATTAATATGATTAATTATTCCATTTTTATAATAATATCTTCTAAAGGTTTGCTGCTTAAAAAATACGATGAGCATAAGTGAGTACTACACCTAAAATATAATGTTGCTATGTAATAAATCAAGTTTTTTGTAGGGCTACCCTGACCCAATTGTAGTTTCCGGTTCCGTCGGCCATTATATTTCCATTATCGAGTTGTTCGTTCGCCGGGTCTGTGAGGTCGTCACAAGTGAATGCTAAATATCAAATTTGTTAAAGTCTCTCAATAGAGAGGTGAGTTATTTTGCAAACTAATGTTTTAAATACATTATTTTGACGCAAAATAGCCTAGTATTATAAATTACGACTTTCGCGTGTTCCAGATATCCATTCAAGCGTTCACGACCACGTAGGTGCTACCTACAACCGTAAAGCTAAAATCAGCAAAATGCAGTACAACAGCTTTCATAGTCAGCACCCTATGTAAGTTTTTAATTTATTGGAAATAATAGAGTTCAATTATTTATTGACTTTTGGATTTAGTTCAGCTATTCGGATCTGAATAGGTTTGGCGGCCATTTTGTGCAATGCATTTCTCAGTCGCACAGCTGATAATGGACGCAACTAGAGTTAAAATCAATACCGTTCGGGATTAAAATTACCTATTTTATTATATATATAAAATAGTTAAAGATAGTATTATTAGTAAATTTTATATCTCATACAATTTAAAAATTTACCGTTTTTTTTTGACACACCTCTAACAATATTATTGATTGATATATAGTTTTCCATATACCACATTTATACGTGAAATATCACATAATGAACACTATTATAATAAGTAATATATTATGAAGGTATATTCACAATATATTACCATTACTTAGGTAACAAGACACCTGGTCTTGGATTTGTCTTTTAACACTCAAAATTACTTTTACTATTAACCTACTATCATTTTATATAGCATACAATTCGATACTCCAAGACTACTTATTTTTTATTTTTTTTGTTATAAAGGTAGGTAAATGTGATTTTATATTTTGATAATCATTATTAATGACTTTCATACAACTGGTCTTGTAACACTATTGACTGTTTTGATAGTTACATATCTCCAGTAGACGGATAAATTGAAGGGATAATTTTTGTCATGGTTTTATCAAAATGTTCATACTTATTTGTTAAATGCTTGACAATGTGCAGTCTAGGTTTTAGATTCTGATGGATATAATATAAATACTGTGATAATTATATAATATAAATTAAATAAAATCTTCAAATATATAGATTACAAATATTTAGATATTCCATTATTTACAGTTTTAGACCAAGACTAGACCGGAATGAACAATTTGGTAAAATCCCTTTCTTTAATAACAGCCTGCATGAATTTGGTGGGCCAAAAAATTTTGCACCAAGAAATGGTATGGGTAACAAGAACTTCAGACCCCGTAATGATTTTAATGGTATGAGGAATGACTTTAATAACATGAAAAATGATAATCAAAATGATTTTGGCGGACCAAAGGAGTACAGGCCCAGAAATAATTATAATAACCAACCACAAAAGAAAGAATATGATGGTGATAAGTCAGGAGGTAATATGCAGTTTTATAATGGAAAGAATGATTTTGGTGGACCTAAGCAACCAAATTTCCAGAAAAATTATGGGCCTAAGAGTTATAACAACCCTAACGGACCCAACAATGGTCAACAAACTTTTGTTCCTAAAAAAATATACAGCAACAGTTCTGTGTCACCAACAAATGAATTCAATGATAGAAAAATGCAGAGCCGTAAAGCCAAGCATCCAGGAGATGCTCTCATTAAGCCTGAATGGGATATGTCCAATCTTGATACTATTCAAAAGAATTTTTACAAACCTCACGCTAATGTTGAGGGAAGAACTGAGGATGAAGTGCAAATATTCCGCTCTGCCAAAGAAATAACTGTTAGTGGCAATGATGTTCCTCGTCCTAACCAAATTTTTGAGGAAGGTAATTTCCCCGACCACATAATGAACACCATCAAAGAACAAGGATGGGAAGAACCAACCGGAATACAAGCACAGGGATGGCCTATTGCACTGTCTGGTCGTGATATGGTTGGAATTGCATCCACTGGATCAGGCAAAACTGTAGCTTATATGCTACCAGCGGCGGTACATATTGTTCACCAACCAAGAATCCAACGTGGAGATGGACCGATTGCTCTAATTTTGGCTCCAACAAGAGAACTAGCCCAACAAATACAATCAGTAGCACAGGCATACAGTGCCCATGGATGTATTAGAAACACATGCTTGTTTGGTGGCTCTCCTAAAGGGCCACAAGCTAGGGATTTGGAAAGAGGTGTTGAGATCGTTATAGCTACACCTGGGCGACTGATTGATTTCTTGGAACGTGGTACTACCAACCTTCGCCGATGCACATATCTAGTATTGGATGAAGCCGATCGAATGTTAGACATGGGATTTGAACCCCAGATCCGAAAAATCATTGAACAAATCCGCCCCGATCGTCAGGTTTTGATGTGGTCAGCGACCTGGCCAAAGGAGATCCAGGCGCTTGCTGAAGATTTTTTGACTGATTACATTAAAGTCAATATAGGATCACTGAATCTTTCGGCCAACAATAATATAAAGCAAATTATAGAAGTATGCGAAGAACATGAAAAAGAACACAAACTGATAAACCTTCTGAAAGAAATATCTTCAGAGAAAGATAATAAAGTGATCGTCTTTGTTGAGACTAAGAAAAAGGTAACCATGATTGATATATTTAGAAAATTGAATACCGAATACTCTATTATTGAGAAATATAATTGAATTAATATTTCTTTAAGGTTGATGATATTGCGCACGCTGTTCGTCGGAACGGACACAAGGCCTTGGCTATTCACGGAGATAAATCCCAACCAGAGAGAGATGCTGTCTTAACTGAGTTTAGAAATGGAGCAACGACTATTCTTATCGCCACCGATGTCGCCGCCCGTGGCTTAGATGTTGAAGACGTCAAGTTTGTTGTTAATTTTGACTACCCTAACACCTCGGAAGATTATATCCACAGAATTGGTTAGTTTTTATCCAATTTTTTTTTTCTATATTTTTCGTATTATTGATGGAGGTTATATATTTTTTTATTTACCATCCCAGGTCGTACTGGACGCTGCCAACAATCTGGAACTGCCTACACATACTTCACTAGCGGTGACGCCCGCCAGGCCCGCGCCCTAGTCGCCGTTCTACGTGAAACGGGTCAAAATCCTCCCGCCAAATTGAGTGACATGGCAAGGAACAACAATAATAGCTCAAGTAAGATATAATATTAACTTAAAATTAATTATAACTTTCTCAAAAGTTGTTTTAAATATTTAAAATAATTTTATAACATTTACTTAAGGTCGCAATCGTTGGCAACAACGAAAAGAAAACAACAGCGGTGCAAGTTCACCTCGGCAGAAGAGTAACCAGTGGAACAACAAAATGGCCATCACTACTCCGGAGGACACTCAAAACACTTATCAGAATCGCAATATGAACCAGCAGCCTCCGAGATTTTCCAACCAGAATCAGAACAACAACCAGGGCTACAGACAAAACAATTACCAGAAGACAGTACCGTTCCCGAGTCCAAATGTATTTGACTCAATGGGTAGCTACCAAGGAGGTTACAACAATGGATACCAAAATGCTTACAACAATCAGAATGGATATGGGCAACGTATGTATAACAGTGAGTAGTGTATTGACATATGCAAATGAAATTTGTATGATTATTAAGACTTAACAATTGTAGATCCCCGCAACACTGGACAACAATACCGTAACACAAACTCGGTTGGCAACAAGTCTGCGGGATCGGGGTCCTCTTACGGGTCCCCTCCCCCCCACTTTGCTACACCACCACATTACCCACAAATGCACCCACATCACCAGGAAATGATGGGTGAGTGCCATAACTCGTTACATACCTAAAAAAAATATATCTAAAAAATTATTCACAGACTTGTGTGAAAAATATATATACTTAAAAGAAATTTTTAAAATATTTTTTGTGATGTTTGTTTCGCCTCAGTCATAGGAAGAGTTCATTTTTTTTATATATATTATTTTTTATTATATTGTCTTACAATCTAAAATGCACATTTTGTTGTTTAAATAGCATAGTATTTTCAAATGTTATTTGTTATTACATAAATGGAATCAAATTTCCTTGCAGAGTACGCGATTATTAATAATATTAATAATTATTTGCAAATTGTTACGACACCAATCTAAAAATGTAAGAACATTAGTTTAAAATCAATACATTGTAACAATGTTATGTAATATTTAGGTGGCAAGTACTACGGCGGCGGCGTAGGGGGCGGCGGACCTTGCGGGTACCAGGCTGCGGTGGGAGGGGGCGTACCCTACCCTCACCTGCCGCCCGGGTCCCTCCTGTACGCGGCGCCCGTGCAGCAGTAGAGCTGTAGGGCTCCGACCTTAATGACCCCTTCTCTCCGAGCCCTTCACACTACCCCCGGACGTGGATATCTATATTGTACTTATCTCGTTACCTTTCTACTTGTAACCTAAACGGGGAGTATTTTTTGATTAGATTATATTTTTTTTTTAGATCTGAGATTGAAAACTGGCACACGTTATTTTTTTTTGTTATGTGATACTCTTGTCACGTGAGAAGGAAGGTTTTGTCCTCTTTTTCTGACGCGTTACTAAATAGGAGGAGGGGAAAGAGCAAATGCCGTTTTAACTTTTCGAAATGCTAAATGCTTTGTGAATTCTATTTCAGATCATTTTAATTAATATATATAAGTGTGTTAGATTTAAAAACTTATTTATTACTGTTGGCCACAATTGTCGATATTTACGGAAATCATCGATTAATCTAGTAAATTGGTATTTTAATTTAATTTATATGTAAAGCATTTGATATTTGCCGTTTCGAAATAAAAATTTATGAAACTCGAGCACAATGTTTGATATATTTTTGAGTGCTTATTCGGGAAGGACACATTTTTCTAAAATTATTGTAGGAAAATGAGTTAAAAAAAAGATGTGGTCAGCAGGAAATAGATAATATAATTAGGGTGGAATTTTGAGCTAATTTATCCTCCACCTCTAGATTTAATCACTATAATTGTTAGAGTAGTTGGTGTGGTACCTCTCGTGTAATCCCGGGTGCCTTTCGTTTATATTTTAAAATGTCTGTATGATGTACGAAATGCACGAAACATGTAGAAGATTAAAAAAAATATAAAATAGTAAGGAGGAGGCGTTATTCGATGGGCAGATGTAAAAGATGATATCTGATATTTTATATAAATTATTTTATCGTTGCGATCCTATCCAGTGATGATGGAGACGTGGGACAAGTTAGTGTAAGAAAATTATAAATGCTTTTGATGATATACTTTGAAAGGAAAAACAGTAATCTGTATTGCCAGATAAAATTGTGAATATTTTTCTTGTTTAAAAGAGCGGTTCGTGTCGCGGTCTGTTCGTGGTTGTTATCGTATGTTTCGATCGCCGATCCCGAGTATTATAACCCTAGTGTTAGTCTGTAGACTTAAGCTGGGTCCTGCAATTGAAAATTGATTGTATCGTAATCTCAAGTGGACATAAAAATATGTATATATACAAATGTGCATTTAACTTATAGTCTGTTCGTTCGTTGCAAAATAATTTAACGATGATTTTTCATTTCTTAGTGTAATAAGTGGTTTTGATGTTTTTTCGATTATTATTTTTATTTTTTTCTTCTTCTTATATATAATGTAAATTTCACGCAATTCTAGTTTTGTACTGGAGTTTCTTTGTACGTGGGGGGCTTTCCGAGTCTGTGTGGAGTCAATTGGTACAAAGTAAATGTTTAACACGTGTTGTATTGAGTTGGAAGCCCGTTACTGTCCAAAGATGTAAAAAAAAATCTGTGATATTTCATTACTGTAACCTGTCGTTGCGTTTGTCAATTGTTAATACATAAGGGCGCTCCCTCCGACCGGGAGATGTGTTAGACAATATATTTTTTGACTATTTGAAACGAATAACACGAATGGATGTGCGTTTGTGACCTTAAAGGGATTCGGAGCTCACAAATGTATAATGAATATAGGATGTAAGAATATTTTATTGTTATTCAATTTAGTTTTCAGTTAACCGCGAGGTGACGATGCACCGGTTCGATGGGACGTAATAGTTAATATTAAGAGACCCGTTTATATAAAGTGCATCTCTCACACACAAACAAAGAAACACACTCACACACGCGCACGGGTCGTATTGAATGCGAGGTGAAGAACTAAAGTGGATCTCGTCGAGATTTACGCGTACGTTATAAGAGAAAGACTGCAATGAATGTATCGTGCATACGGCATCTAAGAGATGCGCAACTGTACTAGCTCATGCCCGTGTCTTCGGTCGTGCGAGTCGTTTTTCTCGTAAAGATGGTATCCAATTGCGGGTTGGTCCTGTTTATGTACAAAGTACTACACCCACCTCAACTAAACAACTGTGATAATACACTAAGTAGCGTAGCAGGCGATTTATATACTAGTTACGTCCAAGGGAAGGGATGACAACATATCTGACATACTGTATTGTGATATATATATATATTTGTGCATATATATGTATATCGATTGTACGTACTGCTATACGAGCGCGTCGATAACTTTCTCTAAACAAGACTGATTATAATTATTTCTAATTGAATATATTTTATACACGTTTCACTCGACTGAATGAATTGAGATGTCTGTCTGTCTGTATTTATATTTGTAGTATTCTTGTGCTGTGCGGTTACGGTCACTTCTATCCAAAATTATTACTCACTATGTTGGATATGTGTCAAGGCGCCTTTCTGAGCGGTCACCTTTGAAAATATTGGATTTGTAAAATAAGTTGGTTCATTTGTTGTGATTGACACTTGACAAAGTGTTGACGAACTGTGGCGGCGACGGTTGAACTGTAACGTAACGTTTGTAATAAAATATGTTATTATTATTTGTTGTTTGCAAAAGAAGTATTTATTGAGCCGATATTATCTCTTAGACGATCGTAGTTCACGCTTTACCGTATACTAAATAAGGATTTATTTTCTAAAGCTGTAGGTTTGTGAAAAATATACATAGATTTTTAAGTATGTGGCAATGCAGATCTTCATAAATATTGATTCTATAACAAAAGTACATAGTTCGTATTTATTCAATTATAAAGTAAATATAAATGGAGAGAGACTCCGTATTGAACTGTCCCAAAGGGAAGTCTTCTGAATGTTTCTGAGAAGTGCATTTCTTCTATGTAATACAGTATTAAATTCTGATTAATAAATTGATGTATAATATTATTGACTTTTATTTATACCTTAAAGTACCCATGATGTCACCGACTTGCATTTTCAGTTCCTTGGTAAGAATATGACGATTAAAAATGTAGTCTGTTAGGAATTCTTGGTAAAAAATTGATTTTTTTTTAATATACTAAGACACAATTGTTTCGATCTAAAAGTATTACATTGGGATTTGGTTAAGAGGTAGTTATGTAGTTGGTAGACGAATTTTCAGAAGTCTTATTCATCTGAATTTTAATTACTTGTAATTTATAGTTTTTTCTTGTTATCCATAATTCCGTTCCACTACAATTTTGTTTTAATTCAGAATCCATGCCAATAAATGACATGACAAAATTAAGATACATTTTTTTCTTGTAATTTGTACGCAGTACGTTTTTATAAATCAGACGTATGGATATTGTAACATCGAACTATCAGTATTGTCTTATCTATCCCACTTTACAAAGTATGATAATTAGTATTACTGATGATTCATGACAAATAAAATTTATAAATAAATATATGTTAATTTTTTAAAGTTACGTATATAAATTCAAGGCGTAGGTTATAAAAAAAATAGTTTTATAGATATCAATTATCGTAGTAAGTAGAACAATTTTTAAAACATTGGAAGGTACAGAAAAAAATCTTAATTGCACAAGTTTCAAACACATTAATATGTGATACTTTTCCATAAAGAAAATTATCTGATAGCAAACTAAGTGGGTGATTACTGATAAGTAAGTATTGATGGATGAAATAAAACACTCCCATACATAGCAAAACTTGCACAGTCGGGTAAAAACATGCACTTGCATAGTCGGGTAAAAACAATATGTCATATAACAAACGATCGCGAGTATCAAGTAAATCAAGGAATTCCTTACATCTTTAGCACTATTTCTTAAATTTAGAAATAATAAATCGCAAAGTCAAAGGGTTAAATAAAGAATTATTATCATATCATATACATAATAAATAGTTATTATCATATATACAGAACATTACAGGTGAAAAAAATATCGGTTCAAGGTAAAAATATATTTGAAATACGAGTACATGGTGAAATGAGTATGTCAGAACTTTGACAGTTGCAATTGTGATTGTTGCGATTTGGAATGAATAAAGCAAAAAGAGAAAGATAATATTTGTACTAAGAAAAAGAGTTACTAAATTGACGAATAATAGAGGTGAAAGCGTCGTATTTATTCGTAGACGAACAACACCGCGTTCAAGATTGTTTTAAAAAACGCAAGATAAAAATTGTAAGCGCGAGTAGTAAAATCAATCGTCTTTTATAAAAACCTTAGTTTAAATAAGGAAAATATAATGTAATATGAAATTTGTTTTTATTTTACGGTCTTTAAGTTTTTGTTTGCAATTTGACTCAACGTTTTTTATTAAATTTCAAAACTCTCTTACTTTAAGTATCTACTTAAAAGTTATCAATAGAAATGTTTTTTTTTGTTTATAATCGGAACACTATAACTTTTTTAATAAATCACCATTAGAAAGTTAGATTATCCCCGATTAACGTAATCCTTTTTTTAATCAAAGTTTATTTTTTGATCTTTGTAAATTATCTCTCAAGAAAAAAGTCGCCTTTTTTATTTTGATATTAATTGTCAAGTAATAGAAAAGCCGCGAGCAAAAGCTATTATGTTAATAAAAAATGTAGAAAGATATTAAAAGTTTTGAGAATATACCCTGTTATTTAACTTTTATACAAATAATTATTACTCACCAGCGCCATCTATGAAGAAATTAGTTATAAATATGAATTAATGACGATGGTATCGTGGGGTAACTGCGTTTATAGTTTTGTGCAGCTTTGTAGTTCAGTTACTTCTTAATTTACCATATATTTTGACAGATGGCGCTAGTGGAAAGCGTTATCAAAGCAACATAATTTTGACGTTTACAGAATACCACTGTCTCATACTTGATAATCCATGTTTTTTTTGGAAAATTACACGTATTTAAAGAATTATATATATATAGTGTAGTTTGGTGATTGTACTGACTGAAATTAAGTGTACTTACTTTTCATTGTGTAATCAATTGTCAATTAAACGTAGTTTCCGCGACGGATTTGGCAACAACGATTTTAACGAGGTCATTCGCTGTATTGAAGCTATGATGGTATGAATTTTGTATAATATATTTTCAATGTGGCGTGTTCATTCATGTGTATCGTTAATAAAGATAATAAAATATCATATATCAAAAAAATATATATTACAAAAATAATATAGGTAACATAGCTACTCAACTTTCACTATTCGTATTGACTGAAGTCTAGACGGCCTTGAGTCTAATCTTGTCAAGTCAATGTCATTTGTTTATCAAAATAGATATTATAATTGTAAAAATTATACATCTCATCTATATTATGTTAATTTAATTGTATATATATATATATATGTAAATTTTTTGCTCTGTAGTGATAAATAAAAACATGTAAATATGTTTTCAAAAACAATATATACAGGTAAATTACGAAAAATATTTATTTAAGGTAAAGATTTTGTTATTCACGTAGCTCACACAATTTAGTTAATAATTTAAATAATTATCAATTATAATTACAAAATGTAATTTTATTATTTTTTTAAGAATAAATAAGGAATGTAACGTATTCACTACGAATTACATATGATTTTAGAAAGTTTACATTCTGAATTGAGGTTGAGTTTTGCATGTTAGTTAAATTCATTCAATTCATTCATTCATTTTTCAAGTACCAAGAGAATGTAGTTTCAAATCAAAGAAGTATTGGGTTTTAATACTAGGTTGGTAAATGTCTTTGATTTGGCTTTCCGAAATATTACCCGGCCATGATGTATTTGGCGACATGCTTACGACACTTCGTTCATAGTACGGGGGTGTCAGTGCTCTACGCGATACTTGTTGACGACAATTGATTTATTTATAAATATATATATATATATATATATATATATATATATATATATAGATAATACATATAACATTAAAATTATCAATAATTATGTTACATAATTATGTTCTGCTTAAACTTAAAATTTGAATGATGAGAGATTTTGAAATTTAACTGATTGTCATAAGAACTAAAATTTAGATTAGTCTTTAAGATTTTATTTTTAGATGAAAAACGTAAATATATTACTTTTGGTGTTTTATTCGTAAAAAAATTGTCCTTTAATAATCTCCGTATTGTCGAAGAATAATTCGTAAAATTATAAATTTATTTGTTTTTTCAAACAATCTCTTTAACATTGTCTATACAAATAATAACTAGTTATTTAGTAGAATATATAAAAATATCATATAACAAACTTTATTATGTTCAGAATAAATAAAAATGTTAATCGTTAATAAATCTTAATATTTAAATACACCCCTTTCATTTTTAAATGTTAAATTGTTGTTATTTTGTTTAGGAGTTGAAAGAAAACTGGCAGATGGCAACCAAGGGCGGCAAGAAGTAGGTTAAGGTTGCCCACGTGATCATATCGTGATACCGAGGTAAGAAGTTCTAACTTGGTCACACCAAAGTCACTACTGCGTCATGAACTATGACTCATCGTGACTTTCTTTTGCGCACAAATCAGCACAGCGTCTAAGTATACGATTGCAATACTAAGATATAATGTTATTTATGATCTTTATCCTTAATTAATACTCGATCTGTAATCCGAGATAACGGAGTTGTGTGGTATTATTATATAATTTTGATCTTTTTCTCGACATACAAGTTAGAGCGTTCTGAGATGTTCAGATGGATACGTAAATATTAATAGATGTGACGTCATCATGACATTAGTTCATGAAGATAAAGGATAAAAGAAACAAAAGGTATCTTAAATAGTAGCAACGATCATAGAATATATTTTAACGACTTATGAATCTTTAAATGACAATTATTAATGAATTATGAATACACTTATCGCAGTGTCAGTTATCTGTTTATATAATTACACAAGCTGTGCCCACGACTTCATTCGTATATATTTATATAAATAAAAGTGCAAAGTTACTCTTTGTAATATCAGCTATCCCTAACTGAAAGTCCCGTTAACATCGGTCCAGCCATTTCAGAGATTAGCCGCACAAAACAGATAGACGGAAAATAATTTTTAAAACAAGTTCCTTTTATATAAGCATCGTTAGTGAAATGCTGTTAACTTGGAATTACATACAGACACTTAAAATTTAGTTATATGTATATAGTAACATAGTATATGCGTCATTTTGATGGTAACAATACGAATATTTATATGAAATTTCATTTCAATTCCTTAATATTATTTGTGTTTACTTTGTCAAATAACGTGACTTTGAACGCAAATAAACAAGTTATTTTACAATGGAGAAACGTGTCAATTTTTATTGTCAAAACATCGGTTATACCTGTCTCTGTCACTCTCTTCGTCTCTCACTCCTATATATAAATATAAAATGGTAGATTTTATATGTAATATGCAACTCTTAAAATAGTTTTTTCAGCGCTTTTTTTGTTATATATAATTTATTTGTTTGTCCGTACAGTTAGCGTGCTAGTTAATCTAGCTCTTGACCGGTTTGCAGTGAAACTTGTAACCTTCGTGCCGTGTTTACAAACAATACAATGTGATCGTTACCGTGAATGCCACGTAATTACATGTATTACACAGCGTATAACTTGTAATTATTGTTGTAATTGCAGCTAATAGTTGCGGGGGGGGGGGGGTCGTGGTAAAAAAATTAAAAAAATAAATAACAAAAAACAAAAATGTGTCTGTTGAGGAGCAGTGGTCAAAAGTTGTGGGGTCGTTTAAAATAAAAATGTTTTCGTTGAGGAGAGGGTGGCCAATCGTTGTAGGAGTCGTTAAAAAACAATGATTTTTGATTTTGAGGATAAGGGGGCTTGGGACCCCCATTACCCTCTCGTAGTACATTGTCTGTGTTAACACGATATTATTAAATCTATTTTTCCTTTTTTAATGAAATTCATTTTTTTCTTTTAAAAACCTTATAATCTATAATATATATTAATAGATTTCAAATGTCATCCCGACTCGTAAAATAAATATTAATTCATATTCATTTTTATTTGGTAATATTTTTGGTTTACAAATTCCTTAAAACTATTTCCAAAAATATAAATTTGCCGGTTAGGGCGTCCCAAATTAATACTAGGGGCATCAGCAGACCCTCAATTTCTACTCGCTGCGCTCACGAAATCTTTGGGTGCTGTTTGCATATTGAGCGAAGCGAGCCCAGTGTAATGACTCATCGTTGTTTACAATGTCGTTAATGTAAAGGAGACTTCATTGTAAAGCAAATTTTTCGCGCGAATTTTATTCCCATTGACTTCAATGGGATATCAGTTTTTTGACGATTATTCCTCAACGACATGACATTTTTCAAATATTTTTCTTTTAAACCATCACTAAATATGTGTCCTTTTAATTGCAAAATTTCATAATTTTCCGTCAAGTAGTTTTCGAGCCTATACGTGACAAAGAATATGAAAAAGTCTCCAGTAGAACGCTCCGCTCGCTACGCTCGCTTCGGTCAAAAAATAAAGATAAGTCTTTAAAAAAAAATTCGAATCATCTTATATTGTTATATGTATATATAATATATACTATGTTTTGCTACCGACTTTGTCTGTTTCTAAACTATTTTATATCAATTAAAATTTTATTATTAACACTGCCACCTATCGGAAACTTATGTTATTTAATGAATTAAAAACTATATGTTCAAAAAAAACTCTTAAAAAATAATATTATTTACCGATATATAAACTATCCTATTTTTTATTTACAAAGTTTCATTGAAATCGGTGTATTAACACAAACGAACATCGTAATTTATATATGTATGTATGTATGTATGTATGTATATCTGACTATTACTCCGTCTAGACACAGATATCAAGTTAAGGAAACTGTATTTCAACTTTCTAAGTTACATAACTGTATGGTTTGTTTACAAAGAGTTTGTGGATCGGATTCGATTGGATTGGATTGGACTATTTATATTATATATACCTTAAAGCTAATTTATTTACCAAAAAAATATTTATATAATCTTATATTTTTATTTAATTATATGGTAAATATTATAATTATAGTTAAATTTAACGCTTCTTTGAATTTAAACAGGTAATAAATAAATATGTATACATTTTGTATAATATAATTATATTTGTATTTTACCTTTTGTAATTAAAGATAAGGTTACATAAACAAAAAGATAATTAAAGAGAAGCGTCTCGCCGATCGCTCGGAATTTAACATTGCATTTTGAGGGCAGTGGGGGGGGGGGGGGGTGATGAATAAATGTACTAGTTGTTTGAAGGTTACAAAAAAATCCTATTCTGATATTATTAGTACCATTTTGTCAATTTCGGGGTTTTATGTGTAAGTATACTATATAAATGTGTGTAAAAAATATTTACTTTTAGGTAATAAATGAATTTACAGTAAAATAATGTTGTTATTACGTAAAAAAGTTATTTTAATATCTTTTGTACCCACGTGAAATGTAAACTGAAATTATATTACAGCGACATTCCAGCACCGTCCGTGATGGTTGCGCAACTTGTTTTGACTGCGTCTTGCCTCACTGAGGCCGCCCTCACTAGCGTTACGCGCGACTTTACTCACCTTTACATGTTTTCTATATATATATATGTTTTGTTATGAGGAAATACAGACATTGATTAATAATGTACAGTTTGAAGATGTTGTTTGCTTATTTTCCTTGCACATATAATCTTGTTTTTGCGTATTCTTGGCAATGTAATTTTTACGTGAGTCGGCTCTCGGTAAACAAATTTGATTTGTTTTTTGTTTTATCGTTAAACTTTAATTAGGTTTACACAAAAGAATATCACCAAATTATTTTAAATAACTCTTATTTGCGTTACAAAACAAAATCTTTGTAATACTTTTTTATTTTTTTTCTAATGTCATGTAGTCATGTAATGTCATGTAATGGCGGCGTTTTGCAAAATAATATCTCGTATGTCGCAACAAAAACACGCTCTCGACTAGAGAATGGCTTCTAATAATAAACAAAATGGTGGACTATTTCATATTTTTTTTTATAGGTAAATCGATTCATTCATATGTAATTAACATTCATTGAAGTATTGATATCATATACTTTGGGAAAACTTTAACTTTATTTAAGAACAAAAATGTTAAAATAAAAATTTTATCTATAATTTAATATTATTTATATATTTTATAGTGAATTAAAAGTTTGTGTAATATTTTAATGTATGTATGTATGTATTTTTTGTTATAATAAACGTATTTGGTGTCCGTTTGACAAGGCTGCGGCAAGGTCGATCAGTGAGCACGGAGTTACTACTGCTCGCTGTCGTTCGTCAAGAGTTACAACACTTTGTGTGTCATTCTGACATTCCAACACAAGGCGCTTGCTTGGCTTAGTTTATTTACGAAACTTTTTAAATGTGTATACAATGAATCATTGATACGGACGGGACTCGAACTTGAGACATTTGATTTCAAATTTAGGTCCAATAGTTTTTATATAGATAAGTAATTTATTTTCTTTTTGCCCATATTGAAGTTTTTAATACTTAAGAGTTTTTCACTTCGTCCAATAGATGGCAGTGTTAATAATACAAATTTCATTGTTGTAAAATAGTTTAGGAAATAGCAGACGGAGTCGGTAGCAACAACATATATATATATATCTGTGTGTGTGTGTGTGTGTGTGTGTGTGTGTGTGTGTGTGTGTGTGTGTGTGTGTGTGTTTGTATCAACAATGTATTGTAACATATGTCAATCAATACCCGATGTGTAACTAGAAGAGTTTGTTACAAACTTCTAATATTTAAAATTATACAATAAATAAATATTATAATGTGGTAATATGTATTTATATGTGGTTAGTATAAAAAAATCATTTGTTATTTTTTACGCATCTATATTCGTAAGTGGGTCAAGGCCGCGTTGCATTTTTCATCATCTAACATATAGTATCGTATGTCTGTGCGTCGCTTGTTGTTAACGTGGGGGGAGGGGGGGTGTACCCGGTAAATTTGTTTACACATAATTTTTCCATTGTATTCGGGTAATTACCCCCTTCCGTTTTAGTGTAAACAAGTGTTGAAACTATGATTACATACGTGTGTATGTGTGTGTGTGAGTGTGTGTGTACTTTGTCACTGTTTACGTAATATTCTAACCTCATTAAGTTGTTTACATCCAAATCTAAATTATACTTGGAATATTTTGTGTAACTGTTCCTTGTAAATGTGTTTCGAGGTTGAGGAAGAGAGGAATGGAGTCCTAAGTCGTATGAGTGTAGATGATTGTAAGAGAAGATGATAGAAGAGATGGGTGGAGAGCGTGAAAAGTTATATGACAAAGAAGAAAAATATATATAGCGCCGACATAATATCAGATAAGGACCGATGAATTATAATTAATTCTTATATATTTATGTATATTTTTTATATTATCTATGAAAATATCTAGCTAAGCTTATTTAAATATATAAAGAGTAAAATTTATTATTACATACTCCATTATCAGCGGTTTGGGAACCTATGGAATAGCTCATAGATTCTCAAAGTGTTGTTTATGTTTTTGTTTCTGATACTTTCATATTGTTAATTGTAATATAACAAGGTGGGGCGATAAGTGTGTAAAACGATCTAACACTTTGCAATGCCGCTGCGTCAAACAGCCAGGTCATACTGGGAATAGATTTAACTGATATTAAATTGTTATATATATATATATATATGGAAGTGTATGTTTGTAATTCCAAATGAATAGCTTGCCACTAAATACTTTTGAAAGGTATATATATATATATATATATATATGTTACTTACATAAAAAAAATACCTGTCTGTCTGTATATTGGTTCCGACTAATCTCTGAAACGGTTGGACCAATTTTAATAGGACTTTCAATGAATAGCTGATGTTATAACAAGTAACATGGATACTTTTAAAATCATACTCTGTATGAACGAAGTCGCGGGCAAAGATAATACTAAATATGTTTCCGATAACTAACATGTTCAAAGTAACTTGTTATGGATTCACTATACGATTTTTAGCGCACTATTTCATACCAAATTAACGCTTAACCTACCGACAATTCTTGTATACCTGTTCCTACCGCACGCCGTCAAATTGACCGGTAATTTAAACTTATTTTATTATATAAAACAGGTAATAATGGAAATAACTAAAAGTAAAGAGTGAAGAAAATATTATATGCATATTCTCAGAATTGTCATGTAGTTTGATAATTATATTATAACGTTTAAAAATGTGTAAGTTTTACAAAAGTTTAAGAACGGTCAATTTGACCGGTACTTGGTAGGTTTAGTGTTAAAGGACCAATCACAAGCTACTTCACAAAGTCTATCCACTGTTAGGGCGCTATTTGATTTAGCGTTCGATTGATTGTATAATGAAATTCAAATATGTTTCTTATTATTAATTACAAGTTGGTAGCAGTTTTAAAAGTATCCACTTGATGATTTTATCAAATAGTTAACAGATAAGACTCAAGTATTACATACAACGTAAAAGCCTTCCAATACTATGTTTTACGCATTATTTCATAACACAAGCAATGCCCGCGACTTCGTTTGGAATGTTTATTACTAGGGGCGCCAACAAACCCTCAATTTCGACTCGTTGCGCTCGCGAAATCTCCGGTGCCGTTTGCATATTGAGCGAAGCGAACCCAGTGTATTGACTCATCGTTTCCCATTGACTTCAATGGGATATCAATTTATGGACATGATATTAGAAAAAAAAATTTTATTTGAGGACATTTTTTAATTTTTTTTAAAAAACCTAATGTGTGTGTGTGTGTTTTAATTGCAAAGTTTCATAATTTTCCGTCTAGTAGTTTTCGAGCCAATTCGTGACAAAGAATGTAAAAAGTCTCCAGTAAAACGCTCCGCTCACTTCGTTCGCTTCGCTCAATAATGAAAGTATCCCATATTACTGATAACTTCATATATCAGTGAGTCCTGTCTAAATCGGTCCAGCCGTATCAGAGATTAACCGCAACAAAAGGACAGAGAAAAAAATAATATTTTTTTGTTTCCTATGTACGTAGTTGAAAACTGTTAATTTGGAATTACAAACGAACCCAAATTATATATATGTATATATATATATATAAAGTGTATCCGTCCGGTCGGTGATTCACAAGATACAAACGCCTTCAGACGTCGCTATGTAGGTCGTTGTTTGGGTTCCACGAATTTGTTGCAAACACAATGTATAAGTACTAATACTTAATGTATAATGTTGATACGGAATGTATAATTATACAAATAGTATATTGTATATTTATTGGTTTGTATTATTGTTTGTAACAACGCTCAATTGCTGAATGGATTTTAATAATTCTTTCGCTTTACGAACGTTATTATGAGCGAGTTAATGGTATTGGGTTGGGACAAATATATATATATATATATATAAATAAAACGAAGTGTCTGTTTGTAATTAAAAATTAACAGCTTTTAACTTTATGCATATGACACTATATAAAAAAGATATTTTAAAAATTTTTCTCTGTCAGTCTGTTTGTTTCGGCTAATCTCTGAAACGGCTGGACCGATTTTAGTAAAACTTCCACTCTCGAATAGCTAATGTTGTAAGGAGTAGCTTGACTACTTGTATTTTTAAAAACATTCCCCCCGAGCGCAGCCGTGTGCACGGCTAGTATCCATCCTATACTCAACTAAAGCTATAAGATATATTAGACGGCCACAAGTGAATACGGGTGATGTAATGTAGTATGTTTGTGTTTCGTCCTTAACGTTAAATACTTTTCCTGTTACTTTAAAACGCAGTCTGGTAAACCCGATGTTATTATGAACCGCTTAATTAGCATGCAAATGAAACTTAATCTTTGTGAATTATGTTCATGACTAGCTGTTCCCGTGACTACGCTTGCGTCTTATGTTTTTAAAATAGTCAAGTTATTCCTTGTAACATCAGCTATCCGCCAATGAGAGTCCTGTCAAAATCGATCCAGCCGTTTTAGAGACTAGCCGGAACAAACAGAAGACGGAGACAAATTATTTTGTTTTTTATCCGCCAGTGAGAGTATTGTTGAAACCGGTCCAGCCGTTTCAGATATTAGCTGTAACAAACAGATAGACGAAGACAAATTATTTTATTTTTCTATCCGACAGTGAGAGTATTGTTGAAACCGGTCCAGCCGTTTCAGATGTTAGCTGTAACAAACAGACAGATGAAGAGAAATTGTTTTATTTTTTTATTCGCCAGTGAGAGTATTGTTGAAACAGGTCCAGCCGTTTCAGATATTAGCTGTAACAAACAGATAGACAAACATTTTCTTTTTCCAAACAAGTACCGCGTACACCTTCACATGCGTTTAGGGAGAAGCTGTTAATTTCGAATTACAAACGGATACTACAATGTATTTTTTATACATATATTATAATGTATATAAAATGTGTAATGGCGTCTGTGGCCCGGTTGTATGTGGGTCACTTGACGGCACGTTTGGTTTGTTTGGGTACGTATTGATCCATTGTAATAAAACTGCGCACGCAGGCAGACAATGCAGCATGTCTATGTATGTATATATATATATATATATATATATATATATATATTAACATGTTCGGACGTGTCTATTAATTTATCGATAATCGAAACACGGATCCGAGATGTCCGGATTGTGTTTGATGTTACAAAGATGGCGTTTGAATTTTTTTTTAATATTATAATATTTTTATGATTTTTTTAAAATTATAAAATATATATATAAAAAAATGTTATACCATATAACATTAGCTATCCGACAGTGAAAGTCCTGTTGAAATCGGTCCAGCCGTTGTAAAGATTCACCGGAACAAACAGACGGACAGATAGACGGATTTTTTTTTATATAACTACCGTATTAAATTTCATATGCCTTTTTTTATAACACTATTAATTTGGAATTACAGACGGACACTTAAATTTTATATATATATACAGGTAGGTATAAATAAATGTATATGAAAATAATTTTCCTACAAGATATTCTTAGTGGTAATTTATAATCTAAGATGGTTTATTTCTAGTATTTTATTTCGTATTTAATATTTAATATACTAAATATTGTATTACTGTTGTAATATAATATAATATAATATTACCTCTACTTTGATGTAGTTGTAGTCTCAGACTATTATTAGGTAATATTAGGTAATATTTATTTCCATCCCGTAATTTCTCATAATTATAATTTTTCTTATAATTATATTATCATTTGTTACTCCTTGTAATGTCAGCTATCCGCCGGTGAAAGTTCTGTTAACATCGGTCCAGCCGTTTTAGATGTTAACCGTACCAGACAAACAGACACTTCAATTTTATTCATATGTACGTAAATATTATAAATATTATACACAGTGATAAAATTTTGTAATATTTAAAAGGTAGGTAGTAAGTAGGTAGGAGGTAGGAGGTAGAAGGTAGGAAGTAGTAGGTAGTAGGTATTCAGGTTAGTGGGTTGTGGCTCTCTACAAATGGGACACTATAGTGTATACATATATATATATATGTATGTATAAACTACTCGTATTATATAAAGGTATTTTATGTTGTAGCTATGTTATAGTTAATTCATCGTCTTTAATAGCTTTTTTTTCTTTTATTTATTGTTGTACCTACATATATATATATATATATATACTAGCTGGTCTCATGACTTTGTTCGCGCAGAATGATTTTTTTTAATAAAAGCCTAAATTATTCTTTACAACGTCAGCTGTCCGCTACTGAAAGTCCTTTTAAAATCGGTACAGCCGTTTCAGAGATGAGACGGACAGATACGGATTTTTTTTTTTTTTTTATGTAAACGCCGTATAAACTCTCATATGCATTTAGTGAAATGCTGCTAATTTGGATTAACAAACTGACTCTTTTATTTTATCTTTATTTTTATATGGATAATATTATGCAATATTGTGCAATGAATGAAAATCGTAAGTGGGGCACGGTGCATAGCGGCGTCGTCTGGTAAGTTGGTCGGCGTGGACATGCGCAGATCGCGTACCCCCTCCCCCCCCCCCCTCCCCCAACACTCGGGGGCGTTCGATCGCGTTACGTAGACGCTACGTGATACCGAAACGTAATCGTAAGTGGGTCGCGGGGTGCGCGCGCACTCCGGCCCCCCCTCGCCCCTTCCTAAGCGAAGACGTCACTATCGATCGCCCACGTGGCGCCGTGAGTGACGTAGCCGTGTCGCATCGATAGTACACCCTCGTGCAACCCCCTCCCCCCCCTTGTCACAGCGCACTCCCCCCCTCGCTCTACACTTATTATAATAGAATTTTGTATCGTAAACCTAGTTTTTTCAATGAACTTAATGACTTACTATAATTTGCGGTTTATATATATATATATATTTTTTCTTCATGTATCTCGTTTTAAATGGTGTTTGTTGGTTTATCCTTCTGTTGATTGATTATTTTTGTATTACACTCTTATATAATACCATGTAATTTGTCTGTATATTTATTTATATTTTCCTTATATTATTATTCTTATTTAAGAATTTATTTCGATTCATCTTAATATTTTCTTATAATAAAATTATAAGTAAGTAAAAATTGAAACTTTAAATCCAGATTGCATAAATGGGTTCTAAATTAACGTCAAAAAACTTTATATAACCGGCGGTTAGGTAATCGATTTTGGATTGTTAGTGCCGTTACGTTGGTACGCGCGTCCTTCGCCTGCGTCGAGTTCGGCCATTTTGAGCGTTTAGTGTCCCGCGTGTTTCATTTACGCGGACAATCGGCCATTTTTTAAATCTTTATTTTATTATTTACAATTACAATTTTGCTTTGACGAGTCCTGGTTATTACTAAAAATTTATCGATTTTTTTAATAAAATTTGTATAACGTAATTACATTATTTATTTTTAACTTATTAACTAGATTTTTCTCGTGGTTTCGCTTGCCCTAAATTATACATTGCGTCATGTATACCAAAATTGTAGTGTATATATAAATCACTTTTACGTTTACAATATATATATATTCTATGAAGGATTAAAATTGTTTGTCCGTTTGTGATTCGAGATGAATCCATACATATACTTGTTAGTTCGCAGTATATTTATAAATGTATGTAACAGGCTTATATATTACATAATCTGGAAACGGCCTTAGGAAGCTATACAACTATAGTACGTGTTATAAACAAACCGACTAAATATAATCTCTTATATATATATATATATATATATATATATATATATATATATATATATATATATATATATATATAAGAGATTATATATATATACTTATTGTATTATCTTGATTTTGTTTTGAGCGTTATCAAAATCGGTATATTCGTATGTTCTTTTTTTTTTGTTATCTGTTTCGTTTCGGGGTTTTTTTTTAGATAATGTTTTTTTTATGATTTTTTTTGTATAAGGTTTTTAAAACATAAAAATGTGTAATTCAACAAAAATTGTGGAAATATAAATATGGGAAGATTTTGTTTGTTACAATTCAATTCAATGTCAAAGGTTCGAGTCCCGTAAGTTGATAATAATTATCATTGTTTTGTATGAATCTAATCGCAAATACTCTGATAAAGTGTTCTTCACAATGAACATTATATAATTAATTTGATATATTTGTAGGTATTTTTCAGTTTTATTAAATTCTCACCCAAAAAAATATTCACTCTGTAGGTAATATTGCGTAATATATATATCTATATGTATATATAGATATAGATATATATATATATATATATATATATATATATATGTATTTTATTAATAAAATCCATATATCTGTTGTTAATATAACAATAAATGAATAAATTGAGATATAAATAGAAATATATTTATAATTATATATGTATGAAGTATTTTCCGTAAATTATAAAGTATTATTTTCCAGTATTTCTTTTTTCGTATTATAATATTATATTTTGTATAAGAAATTTTAATGTATACGGAAATTATAACTTTATCTAGAACTCGGGAACTGGTATTAGGTCGTGGGGTTGCTGGAAAGGTTAGCTGTGGTGCATTGCTGCAGCGGCCCCCGCCGCCCCCACCCGGTTCGGGGGTAGGGGGTTGGGGGTGGGGTCGTCTTGGTGTCGGTCGGTTGCATAATCATATGACTCCGTACTAAAACTGAAGGTTGTTCCTCATAAGGTCGAATGTCTGGGTCGCGTTAGTTTTTTTTTGTTTATCGTCTTGACTAATTAGTTTTTTAACATCCCAAAGTGCCCTTGCTTCTGACCTTGTGTATTGTTGACAAGACAAGTGTCCCAGGTTCTAGTCCCGCCCGTGCTTTTTATTTATTTTTTAAATATTTATTTTATTATTATATATATTTAAAATACTTATATTATTATAATATTACGTATTTTCCAATTAACAAAACCGGTTTCCTGCATTAAAGAAAATTTTGTTACAGAAATATAATAAGTGGTATTTAAATTATTCAACGAAAACACAATGACTAATCCCTTTACCGAGAAGCGGACGAAACAGGCGCCACCGGCACTTAAAGTCTCATACACACACACATATACACATACATGTTATATACATACACACCCACACATCATACGTAGGTGTTTGTAACATTACCTGTAATCCCTATCGCTATCAGAATCAGATAATGAAGTTAAAAACAAACCACGTATCTATATATAACTAGCTTTGAACCCCGGCTTCGTTCCGAGTACATACAAAATAGTATCGTATGTGTTATGATGTATACGCTATATAACTGTAAAGTTTCATCAAAATCTGTTCGCTGGTTTAAGTGTGATGGAGTAAGAAATATAAACTTTTGATTTTATAACATTAGTAGTATGGAGAAATGTGTTTGTATGTGTGTGTGTGTGTGTGTATGCGTGTATTGATTATTATAATAGACACGTGCATTGATTGTGTGGGTGGTCGGGGGCGGCTGGGGTTTGTTTTCAACCGGTTCGAACCGGTTCCCGTTGGTTTTAAGTTCCTATGTGACGTCATCGCTTTTCATGTTACACCCCAGTGGCTTTCAGATTACACTTGCGTTGATTTTAATAGTTTTCATATATACAATATTCTCTCATCTTTATTTTAAAGAGAGGTTTGTTTGTATGTCCGTGTATTGTGTATAGTGTATTGGGCAATCTCATAAACTACTAAAATTATTTTTATCTATAACTTTTTATCTCGATATTATAAAATCAAAGTAAAAAAATGCACCCTAAAATGTATATGATTAGGGTTTAATATATATATATATATATATACATATATATATATATATATACATATATATATATATATATATTACGTAGATGTAAAAATAAAAACTGCACCCCATTGATAAGACAACGTCAGTAAACACTCAACTGTTCTCAGTGTTCGACGTAAATTTTTTTACTATCACTGCATTTTTATAACTATATTTCGTTCTAACAATATTTCTAACCATTATTAATTAGATTAATTGTATGTTTGTGTGTGTGTGTGTGTATTCAAAATGGCGTATTAAAAGAAGGATGGGTGATAATGGATTGATATTTAAAAAAATCTTTAAATAATTTAATTTATTACATTTATTTATTTGATGTTGACGTCCGTTTAACGGATCGTCTGAACCGATTTTGATGTGATGGTAGTGAAAGTATTTTTTTTAAGGAATATAAAGACATGTTTTTGAATTAAATGTTTTTTTTTTAATGAAATAAGTTAAAATAAGATTTTTTTTTAATTAAATAATTTAATTTAATTTTAATTACAATTATTACTGTCAAAATATAAATTATCTGTTATTTTTAATAAAATATCAAATTCATTATTTATCTCAAGTCGTGACCCTCTAACTTGGAATTCCAGATGTATATATTTTTTAAACATTTTCCTTATGTTTTACGTTGTAACTCAATATTATATAACTATTTCCTGTTACATTAATTTTACTCCTTAAATTGATTGACAATCCATTTCTCTGACCTGTATTTTTTTTTCTATTCATAAGGGACCTGTATTTTTTTTTTCTATTCATTCATATCTCATAATTTGTAAATTTAATTGCCTACATGTTATGAAGTCCTCTTACTTTACTTTTACTTTTAAAATTGATTAACAATCCTTTTCTGTAGCCTGTATATTTAGTATTGTTTTCTATACGTAAGGGTGTATGTATATTTAATTGCGTATGAAGGTAGTTCGAAATATAGTTCAATTAATTATTATTTATGTAATCTTATAGTATTTTTGTATTTGTAAAATTTAATAATAATTATTCGTTGTGTCTTACTTAAGATTGTAAATTTTTGTTTGTCTGTCTTTATAAACTTCTATATCTCGAAAACGGAGCTGGATGAAAAGTTGTATATTTTAAGAGGATTTTGTAATATACATATCGCTGTCGCACGCGCGAAGCCACTGGCAAAAGCTAGTATATATATATATATATTTCATTACAATAGCGACATATTACATTGTTTTAGAAACGCCATTAAACCAGGAATATTTTAAGGAGATTAGTCATTATTGCTTTCCTATTTTTTTTTACACCAGAGCTATTCAAAGTTCCAAATCGAAAATTTTCTTCAGAAATTTTACACAAAACAATAGTTTAACAATATTTTTTGAAAAAAAATACTACAGTTAGCCATGTCATGTTATTTGATAGTTATTCACTGATACGATTAATAATAAATGTTTAAGTATAAAAATAATTATGATATTAACTGATTTGATCTCGTTACGAGTAAAAATTAGAAAACAGACAAAAAATAAAGTTTTTTTTAAAGCCCCCAATTTTCTAACAGTGTAAGTGTAAGGGTTGTAATTTTTTTTTATTGTTTTTAGGACTTGCCTTTTGTTCTACTATTAGCCTTTCAGAGGTTATCCATTGTTTCCTGGACACCCTGGATATCTTATCACCACAAAATAACCTAAATATAATAAAAAGCACTAAATTAAAGAAAAATCTAATGTACGAACAGAACCAAAATATTTATATATATATATATAAGCGATTTATCACTCACTGACTCATCACGAAATCTCTGAAACTATCTATCTGTCCGATTAACTTAAAATTTTACATAGTTACTTCTTTTGTGACTTAGATGTCCACTAAGAACGGATTTTACGGAATTCATGTCACAACGGATTTCAATTTTTTGAATTTCGCCATATTTTAAACCTGTAGGAGCTACTTACGGACTTACGGCGGTTGCCATAGCAACGGTTAAGGTTACAAACGTCACCATAGCAACCTAAGTTCACATCCAAATTAGTGCGCCAGGCGAAGCGGGAGGGTATAAGCTAGCATATATATATAAAAGGACAAAAAATAATAAAGATAAAAAAAAGGACAACGGTGAATAGTTTTCTAGAAATAAAGTGAAGGACAAACAGTTAAAGACAAAAAGTGCGAATTAACTTGTATATGAACAGACCTCAGTACTCGGAATATATATATATATATATATATATATATATATATATATATATATATATATATATATATATATATATATATATATATATATATTTGATTTGTACGGTACGAGGAATGAAGTAGCTTTATTTTTCTCGGAAATAACTTGTATTTGTAAAACCGAGTTACCGGGAAATATATGAGGATGTGTAAAAATAATTTATACATACTAGCATTGACCGCGACTTGGTTTGAATTTTTTAATAAAAGTTATCTTTATTCTTTATAACATTAAGTATCCTCGCAAATGATAGTACTGGTATAATCGGTCCAACCGTTTTTGAGATTATTCGGAACAAACAAACACAGACTGAAAGAGAAAAATTTTAATAATAGTTTTCCATACAATATTTATAATTTTCCATACAATGCAGGTACTATATATGCGTACATATGCGTTAAGTGAAAAGTTGTTAATTTAAAACTACAAACGGACACTTCAATTTTTTATATATATATATATATATATATATATATATATATATATATATATATATATACTGAGACTGTCTATATGTTGACAGCTCTATGGATACTTTAATGTTATTCTATGAAGGTATCTTCGTCCGTTCCCTCGTTTATCCTAAAACTACAACCCAAAGTAAACATTAATTTGTTAAAGATAATATTTATTGTATTGGCTGGTAATAAAATGTGTGTCTTGTCTTTTATGTTATCCTTTTTCTTGCAAATTTCGTAACCAAGAGAGAGATAGAGTAATCCCCCCTATAACACGGTAGATTCGTTTCGCGTTGTAAGAAAACGCGTTGTAGGAATATTCTTGTATAACGCGATCGTATGACCGTATGACGCGTTATGTACAAATTATTCAAGTTTCAATTTACTGGTTAAAGGCGGTTTAAATGGAATATTAAGGAAGAGCTTAATAAAATTTGATTAACCAACGAACGAACTTAGTATAGGTGTTTAAATATATATATAATGTCTGTTAGTTTGTTTGTGGGAGTTAATCTAAACACTAAACCTACCAAGTATCGGTCAAATTGACCGTTCTTAAACTTTTGTAAAACTTACGCATTTTTAAACGTTATAATATCGTTATCAAACTACATGACAATTCTTAGAATACGCATATAATATTTTCTGCACTCTTTACTTTTAGTTATTTCCATTATTACCTGCGTTATATAATAAAATAACTTTTAATTACCGGTCAATTTGATCGCGTGCGGTAGGAACAGGTATACAAGAATTGTCGGTAGGTTTAGTGTTAAAAACTAATCATCCATATTAAAAAATCTTTCACAAATATTATAAAATTTACCTTTTATATAAGATCATATGTGGAACCCTTTGAATGTTTGAAATGTTTTTTTTTACGGACAAAGTCGCCGGAAACGGCTTGTTTAAATACGCAATAAATTTATTTATTTATCAAATAATCAAAGAATATTATCAATATCATATCAATACCAGAAATTTGTTGAATTCAGTGAAATATTTGCTTTTGTAACATATATATATATATATATATATATATATATATATATATATATATATATATATATATATATATTCCGAGTACTGAGGTCTGTTCATATACAAGTTAATTCGCACTTTTTGTCTTTAACTGTTTGTCCTTCACTTTATTTCTAGAGAACTATTCACCGTTGTACTTTTTTTATCCTTATTATTTTTTGTCCTTTTATATATATATATATACTAGCTTATACCCTCCCGCTTCGCCTGGCGCACTATTAATTTGGATGTGAACTTAGGTTGCTATGGTGACGTTTGTAATCTTAACCGTTGCTATGGTAACCGCCTTGTGTATAGCTCCTACGGGTTTAAAATTTGGAGAAATGCAAAAAGTTGAAATCCGTTGTGATAGGAATTCCGTAAAATCCGTTCTTAGTGGACGTCTACGTCACAAAAGAAGTAACTATGTAAAATCTTATACTAATCGGACAGATAGTTTCGGAGATTTCGTAATGAGTCAGTGAGTGGTAAATCTCTTATATATATATATATATATTGGTTCTGTTCGTACATTAGATTTTTCTTTAACTTAGTGCTTTTTTATTATATTTAGGTTATTTTGTGGTGATAAGATATCCAGGGTGTCCAGGAAACAATGGATAACCTCTGAAAGGCTAATAGTAGAACAAAAGGCAAGTCCTAAAAAAAAATTAAAAAAATTACAACCCTTACACTTACACTGTTAGAAAATTGGGGGCTCTAAAAAAAAACATTATTTTTTGTCTGTTTTCCAATTTTTACTCGTAACGAGGTCAAATCAGTTAATATCATAATTATTTTTATACTTAAATATTTATTATTAATCGTATCAGTGAATAACTATCAAATAACATGGCTAACTGTGGTATTTTTTACAAAAAATAATGTTAAGCTATTGTTTTGTGTAAAATTTCTGAAGAAATATTTTTGATTTGGAACTTTGAATAGCTCTGGTGTAAAAAAAAATAGGAAAACAACAGTGACCAATTACTTTTAAATATTCATGAATATTTAAAAATATATGAATATATTTTTATGATTATTTGTTTTCCCTCATTGTTTTTCTTTAATAAATAAATAAATAATACGCACTGATTCGTGTTGCAATATTTTTCATTGTTATCTGTTTGTCTATTTGTATGTATATATATATCTCAAGAATCATTTGACCGATTTTGATAAAGAATTATATATAAAAAAAAATATAGTAAAAATGGTTACCCATATAAGAGATCGCTTAATCTCATAGTATTTATATATACAAATTTTAATTTAACATTCTATATGTCTATTGGAGGAAGAATAAACACATTCAAAGTCGCGGGTAAAAATGTAACTTTCCATTATCATAACACGAGAAGAGTCGCCGACAAAACCAATGCATTCCCTAAAAGTGATAATAAGATAATAAATGTTTTATTTACGTTGAAGTCGCCCGGTCGTCGGCCCCTCGGCCGATGAGTCAGCTGTTTTTTCCAACTTTAATATCCGTTAAGATGCCCTCCTTCCTCCGTCAAAACAAGAGGCGACTGTACCACTCCCTTGTTTATTTATATATTGTTTTTAATGTTACACATAATTATAAACAATTAAATTGATATAACATATCTATATACATACATACATATATATACATATATGTGTTATAAGTTAAATTTGTATGTTTATGAATTTTTACGTACATATTTTTTTATATAAAGGCTTTAAATATATATATATGCATACATATATATGGTGGTCACAAAGTTTGTTCGTATTATTATTATTTGTTATAATTTTTTTTTTTTTTAATGGTATTTTGAAAAAAAGCTCTCGATTTAATACATATATATATATATATATATATATATATATATATATGTATATATATAATATTGATAAGCGCTTCCGTAGTACACAACGAGTGCAGCTGACTTGTTTACATATCACACCTGCAAATTTATTTTTATAAATAATATAAAATATATACAAACATAATGAGAATTACCTTCATTTTTGTAGTCGGTTCAATCAAAAATGTACATTAAATTATTGGTATAGATATAATAGATAAATATATATATTAGATATATTTATCTATTATTCGCTATACTCGTACATCTATCAGTTGTTGCTTTGTTATCAGTTGTAATATTTGAAATTAAATAGTTTTCCTTGTATCTATTTTTATATTTTTAACACTAAACCTACCGACAATTCTTGTATACCTGTTTCTACCGCACGCGGTCAAATGGACGTGTAATTAAAAGTTATTTTATTATATAACGCAGGTAATAATGGAAATAACTAAAAGTAAAGATTGTAGAAAATATAATATGCATATTCTAAGAATTGTCATATAGTTTGATAACGATATTATAACGTTTAAAAATGTGTAAGTTTTACAAAAGTTCAAGAACGGTCAATTTGACCGGTACTTGGTAGGTTTAGTGTTAATATTATTGCCTCCACGTAGAGGGGGCGTTGATATTATTATGATAAACAGACACACATTAAATTATAGGATTATATATATATGTGTGGTGGGAAATAATATGTACATACATGTAAATGAAATTTAAGTGTTCATCTGTATTTCCAAACTTTCTCACTGAATGCGGAGTGCAATGAAGTCGCGAGTAAAAGTTAGTTAATAATATGATTTGATATCAATTTTTGATAATTTTTTCAATTTCTTATAAATATTGTGGGTTTTGATTTAGTTTAATATATTTTTGTTTTATTATTTAATTATAATTAATTTTCATTTAATATATATATATATATTTAATGAAAATTCTTTCTTCTTATTGACATATAATAATTTAAAATGTAGTAACGTCAGGACTTTAATATATATTTTTTTTAATAAGTAACTATTTTTAAATATTACGCCATATCTAATGACTATTTTGATAGGATTATCAGTATTTATCTGATAAATTAATATCTTGTATGAATTAGTAAATATTATCACATTTTTTTAATCCATATCGTTATAATTTTATCAAAACTGACATCACCATATTACATTTGGTCAGAAAATATTCAATATTATGGAAAAATGTTTTAAATTTTTAATAAATAATAACGCAGTGTTACAAAAACAGATTTTTTTTTTCTTATCATTTTTTTAATTAAAATATATGTTATGTAATAGTATAAAAAAATTAATATATTTATATTTAATATAATAAAAGATTTTTTTATACTACAATTTAAACACTCAGAATTTATATAATATGTATATAAAAAAATATTAAAATTTATTATTATTATTATGTAAATTGTAATGTTGTTTTTTATATATATTTATATAAATTAAAAATATTATAATATATTTTTTTATATTAATATTTAAATGCATCCTGTATTCGCGTGTTCAAGTCAAAAAACTGTTTGAAAAATTATTATCCTATTCTCAGACATAAATGCAAACAATATTTCATGATAATCGGTCGAGCCGTTTCGAGTTCATTTTTGTTACAAACACCGTCGAGACATTTTTTAATTGAGCTGAGCGTAAGCGAAACTCTTAACCGTTTGGGAGACCTTTGTTTTGTGTTTAGTTGTCTCCAGAATGCGACGAGATAATTAGCTAAAAATTTTATCATGTATGTTTGAGCCGAACGCGGATGTTATAGCGAAAACAGATTGAAAAAATGTTTAGCCATTCAAAAGTTATCAAGAAAAGAAGAAAGGAAAGGGCTCAGCTCAACACCCGCACAGCACGGCTGGCGGATCCTAGTATATTATTAAAACACGAACTCGACGTCCTCAAAAATGAAATGTTTACATTATATTTTTATTCTAACAAAAAATTAAGTATATAAATAAATATATATATTTTTAATTTGTTTACAATTTTTCCTCAAAGTGTAAATAGTAGGTAAACAAAGAGTGTACGTGTACGGTACGTACTTCCCGGTACGAACAGCTGACTAATACCATCTGAACGATGACTTGTTTACAACCAACACTATTTATAGAACGGTGACATTGTAAACAACCAGAGGGGAATTGTATTTTTTTATTTAACTTTAATTATATATTAATTTGTCTTCCTGTCTGTGTTTTTTTATGTCTTTATTATTTAATGACTTGTCTTTCACGTTTGTTGATAATTTCTAATCATTTATTATTTTTTTTAGTCTTTTATTTATTTAAGAAGAATTAATAATATTTTGTGTTAATAGTACTTTCTTATGTCTTCCATATATGTATATGAAATTGAAGTGTCCGTTTGTAATTCCAAATTAACGTTTTAACTACATGCATATAAAATTATATACGGTACTTACATTTTTTTTTTGTCTGTCTGTTTGTTTCGTTTAATATCTGAAACGGCTGGATCGATTTTGACAGAACTTGCACTGGAGGATAGCAAACATTAAAAGGAACTTTAGCTACGTTTATTTAAAAAAACATATCCGAACGAATTCGCGGGCACAGCATATATATATATATATTATTATACTAATTAACGGGTATCAATCAATTAATACTTAACAAATAATATAACGGGTTTTTAGTTGTATTAAAATAGTCCACTCTTATCGCGCGGTATTCCCCGCTGATTCTGAAGTGTTGTTCTGTTATCTGCGAACTAAAAATATACATATTTTTCATGCGGGTTTCCTCGTACGAATGTATTTCCGCTTCTAGTATTGAATATATATATATGTATACTAGCCGATTCCCGCCCGCTTCGCCGGGCACACTATTAATTTGGATGTGAACTTAGAATTCTTTTTCACAAAATGTTTTAATTTCTATTTTATATTTAGTGTAATTTTTTTTAATTTTAATAGTGAAATATAATGTCAGTCAGTGAATACACGGATTTCCACATCACCTATGAGGTACTGTGTATTGGATGCGTTCCCGTTATGTAATGCGGCGGGATCCCCAGTAGGCATATACTACGAAAGATTGCCAGCATAAGGCCTAAGGCCTAAGGCCAAACTTTGAAATTTTTTTTAATGTTATTTATTTTTCAAATATATCAAATTATATTTTTACGTCCTTGATTTTTTATTTATGACAATTTTTTAATTTTCTTATTCCATCTTTTTAAACCCCCCCTACTTCATCTAAACTCTGGTTGCCATGATAACCGTGGCTATGGTAAACATTGGTATGGTTACCGGGAGCGTTCAGTGTACAAACTCCTACAGGTTTAAAACTTGGCGAAATGCAAAATGTTGAAATAGGATTGGATAGGAATTCCGTAAAATCCGTTCTTAGTGAACGTCTACGTCACAAAAGAAGTAACTATGTAAAATTTTAAGTTAATCGGACAGATAGTTACGGATTTCGTGATGAGTCAGTGAGTGGTAAATCGCTTATATATATATATATATATATATATATATATATATATATAGTCTACACACAAACATATAGACAATACATATAATAAACTAATATACCTATATATATACACTACCGTCCAGAAGTACATCTGCTGTTGTCCAAAACGAAAGAACACCTGCTATAGACGATAAAAATTTGATGAATATTATCTTTGCAGCTTCTTACTATTGTTAACATTAACAAAGGGAACAACATTAATATTAACAAAGGGATCGTCGGCTCTCATTAAACATGTTTTACTAATTTCTTAGATTTTGACGAAACGGGTGTTTTTTGACTTCGGACTGCGGTTGTATCATTTGTGGCATGAAGTGTTGCTTTATTTCACTTTTTTGAGTCCTGTTTAATTGCACTTGAGTATTGGCACGCGCAAGTTGAACATTATCTGTATTCAGAAATTATTGACTACGGCTTTTTCCGCAGTTTTTCTTCTTAAAATATCAAAACGTAAGCAAATCACGCTTTAACAGCGAAGTGCTATTTGTGTAATTCGTGACGAAGGATACAGTGAACGTCTAATTGCAGCAAGGCTTAGAATTTCTTGCAGTGGTGTTCACTAAAGTCTTGCAAGAAAACAAGAAACGGGGACAAATGCAGACAGAAAAAGTACAGGCAGGCCTAAGACCACAACTCAAGAGGATGACTTAAACAGAGTTCTATCTAAACGGAATCGACGTCTTACAGCGCCACAAATTACTGCAACAGTGAATAGCACGCGAGAAACGGTCATCTCAGTAACAACTGTTAAACGACGACTTCTGGCTGCGAGTCTAAAAGGATGGGTTGCTGCTAAGAATCCCAAATTAACAATTAGTCACAATAAAAATAGACTATAATGGGCAAAGACACATAAGAATTGGACTACAGATCAATGGAAAAATGTTCTATGGAGTGATGAAACGAAATTTCAGATTTTTGAATCCAATAGACGTGTGTTTGTACGCCGATCAAAAGAAGAAATAGCTTCCGAAGCGTGTACAGTGCCAACAGTGAAAAATGGTGGTGGTAGTGTGATGATTTGGGGATATTTCGGGAACAATGAACCCTAAATTTTTTGAGGATAGTTGGAAAATTAAACAAAGAAGGTTATTTAAAAATTCTTCGAGACACGGCCCTACCCTGTGGACTAAATCTGATTGATCCTGAATTTACATTTCACCAAAACAATGATCCTAAGCATTCGTCCAAACTGTGGCAAAATGTTTAAAGAAAAAAACAGATGAAAAGGTTTTAAATCATCAAATGACCATCGCAGTCACCTGATCTGTCTCCAATAGAACTTGAGAGATAGGATAGGAGAGTGAAAAATTGCTCTCCTACTAGCTCCGAACATTTATGGAAGCTATCAGAGAGTGAATGGAACAAGTTAGATGAAGATTATTTTAAGAAGTTAATTAATAGAATGAATGAAATCATTAAAGCAGAAGGTGGTCACCCTGATGAAGCTAAAATTTTATACTGTTTCCCATTATTTGTTAATTTTCTCTTTGGTCTTAGTTACTTTTTGTTACTTTTTTAATTTTGTATCAATATAAGTAACTGATTAAAAGTAATATATAAAATAATAATGTTGTAGTTTGTGTGTGTGTGTGTGTGTGTGTGTATGTAATAAATTTTCATTCATGTTTTTTTTTAATATATGTGTGTATGTATTCTTGTCCTAATGATTCATCTCATTTATTTTTGGATCCTTAGAAAAGTATTTAGTTAAAGGCTACTCCCACGCACCCCGCTCTGGTATTGAATGCCAAATATATTAATACTTATAGATGACAAATGTTATGTTTTAAATTGACTTTAATATGACGTTAATGTGACCTTTATTTGTTACACATAAAGTTTAAAATTTAAATATTCCATTTTAATATGTTAATTTATTTATGAGTTTAAGGCTCTATTTATAATATTTTTAAGATATACGTTGAGGCGGAATTGAAAATTTTAATATTTTAAATAACATTCAATCCATCTCTGTTTTCTATTTATCATGACTTTATATATTTTTTCTTTAATAATATGTATTAAAAAAAAAGTCAAAATAAAAAAAATATTATTCGTTTTCTTAAACAAAAAAAAACGGACAAATATTTGGTTTTGTTTTTCTGCTTTTGCAATATATTTAATAAATATATACATATATACATATTGTCATCTTTATTAATTTATCTCTAATAATATTTATATGAATTATTTTTTATTATATACGAATATTTTTTTATTAAATTCTATTTTTTCGACTTAATTCTCGATTAAAAATATATAATACAAATGTACAAAACAAAAACGAGTTAATAATATATATATAAAATTTATACTTTATTTTTGTGATTTTGATTGAAAACAAATCCAGTTCAAATAATATCACCGTTCTTCGAGAGCACTCCTCTTAATGCCTCGCCAAGTATCAGAATACTGGGTCTCGACATTTCGAGCGACTGTCAGTTTCGTGGTCATCTGGAGAGCAAGGCCAAGTTGGCCTCGAAGAAATTGGGAGTGATTAATAGAGCGAGGCAGTACTTCAAACCTGGCCAAAGACTTGCGCTCTATAAGGCGCAGGTCCGGCCTCACATGGAGTACTGTTCTCATCTCTGGTCCGGATCACCCCAATATCAGCTTCTACCATTTGATCGCGTACAACGGAGAGCCGTTCGAATTGTTGGGAACCCGGTGCTCTGCGAACGGCTGGACTCTCTGGCATTGCGTAGAGACGTGGCTTCTTTGTGCGTCTTCTACCGCATTTACAACGGGGAGTGTTCCGAAGAACTATTCGATCTGATGCCTGCCGCCGAATTTCATCACCGCACAGCGCGCCATCGCCTCCAATACCATCCTTACCACCTGGATGCGTGGCGATCCTCCACTGTGCGGTTCTCAAGGACATTTTTTCCACGTTCCACTCGCATGTGGAACGAACTACCTTCGGCGGTATTTCCAGATCGGTACGACATGGGTACCTTCAAAAAACGCGTTTATTCCCACCTACAAGGCCGGCAACACTCCTGTAAGTCCTCGGATGTTGCAAGAGTTCATGGGCGGCGGTGATCACGTCCATCTGTGACCCGCCAGCTCGTTTGCCCTCCTCTTACATAAAAAAAAAAAAAAAAAAAAATATAAAAAAAAAACTTTTTTTTCTTTTTTCAAAATATTATATTTTAATATAATAATAAATTATATATATATATAATATTATATGTTTTGGTGAAAGCTCGGGGTTAATACATTGAAGTGTGTTCACTCCCCAATAACCGAGTCGTCTAGACTCTGTACATTTTAGCTTTAGTCTAGACGGTCTATGACCCTTATTACGCTGCTTGAATCATTTCATATTAAATATATACACACACTGGCTCCTGAGCGCGATTTCGCTCGCGTTTACTTCGATGTTTGTTTGTAAGTTACGATTTTATAGACGCCCGCGCGCCCTATCGTACGCACATATATATATATATATATATATATATATATATATATATATATATATATATATATATATATATTATTCCCTCCCGCTTCGCCTGGCACACTATTAATTTGGATGTGAACTTAGGTTGCTATGGTAACCTTTGTCATATTATCCGTTGCTATGGTAACAGTTGCTATAGTAACTCTTATCCCCGCGTTAGGTGTATGGCTCCTACAGGTTTAAAACTTCGGGCAAAATTTAAAAAGTTGAAATCCGTTGTGACAGGAATTCCGTAAAATCCGTTTTTAGTGTAGGTACGTCTAAGTCACAAAAGAAGTAACTATGTATAATTATATATTAATCGGACAGATAGATTCGGTGATTTCGTGATAAATCAGTGAGTGGTAAATCGCTTATATATATATATATTTACAAAATATTACCGATCTCTTATATAAACTAAAATTAGCGTTATCTTATTTTCTTGCTATATACAAAATTTTATCAAAATCGATCTAACGGTGTTCGAGTTGCGGACGATAAAACGAAGAAAAAAAATCAAATGCACAAACAACCAACGCATTCACATAGTATATATATATTTCACCCTTAACAAATTAAAGTGGGGTTGTGTTTGTCTATATGTTTAGTTTTTAAGAGTTTACATTAATTATTAATTAGGTTACATGTACCGGTGTCTGTGAGTACAAGATGTCACATTATAATAATTAATAATATTAACCGGTTATATCCGGTTCAAACCGGTTATTATATTTGAACGAAGTTCAATATGTGTGTGCGTACCTCTCTCTATTTCCCTCTCTATGTCCCTGTCTCTTTCTTATTATTTTTTATACCGTATGATAATAATTTTAATAAAAATATTACAAGTTTCATGTTTTTTTTTAAATAAAATGATATCAAATTACGATTTGATATTGTATCGGTGAGATCTGTTCGGATGCTGGGATCAGATACATCCCGCGTGGGAACTCACATGTATGTTCCCACGGTTATTGTCATAGCCTTACGGTGGTGTTGATCTATTACGTATTTATATACTAGCGGTGCCCGCGAGTTCGCTCGCGCTGAACTTGTATATTTTTTTAATAAAGTTTCTCCTTAGCTGTCCGCCAGTGAAGGTCAGGTTTCAGAGATTAGCCGGAACAAACATAAGGACAGATTTTTTTTTATTGTTTTATATATGTAAGTACCTACCGTAAATACTTTGATATCTATTTACCGTAAAATACTTTGTATTAACTGCATTTCAGCTGTTAGAATTACAAACGGACACTACCATTTTTCTTTAATGTATATATATATATATATATATATATATATATATATATATATATATATATATATATATATATATATATATATATATATATATATATATATATATTATGTTTAATGTATGTGTGTAAATTGCTTTTGAATTCTAATATTTTTTAATAAATATTAAAAAAATATAAATAATATTTAATTAAGAATTACATTTCAACTAAGTTTTTCTTTATCCGTAGTAATAAAAATAATACATTTTAACAACTTTTATTATTATACAATATTGTCTATAAACATGTAATACTTATTAAAAACACAAAAATATCGAATCTACGACATGTAGTCACATTTCGTAGATCCGCCTTTTGAGCTACCGCGTCTCTGTGACTAAAGCGACATCTATCGACAATCTTAATACAGAATAACGTTATACAGATGCAACACTAATTAAATTGTTTTGATACATATTAATTTATGTTTTGTATAATACTTTATTACACTGTATTTTTAAAATATTTCTCGTCGGTATCACTTATTAATATTATAATATATATATTATATAAGTTTGGATGTTAATAAGTATTTTGTATTAATTTATGTATCTGTTGAGGCAAAATGTCTCGTCGACCGTTTCAAGGTCGGGGTCATTGAACCTCACCTCCGATATACCATTCGAGAAATACTCAAATAATTTATGTTAGTAATATATTATATATAAAAATGAAATTGAAGTGTATGTTTGTGATTTAGAAACATTTTAGTAAATGCATATATATATATATATATATATATATATATATATATATATATATATATATATATATATATATATATATATATATATACGGGTCTTGGTAAAAAATAATTTAATATTTGTCTCCGTCTGTCTGTCTGTTTCGGCGAATCTCTGAAACGACTGTACCGATTTTAACAGAACTTTCACTGATAGCTGATGTTATAAGGAGTAACTTGGCCTACTTTTATCTTTAAAGAACGTATTAAATGAGAATGAAGTCGCAGGCAAAAGTTTGTTATGTAATAAGTTTGTGACGATGTAACATATGTATGTATTTTTGCGTGAAAAATGCTAAACGAATTTCTATGAAACTTACAGTAATATATGAAAATAACAACAACATAAGCAACAATTTTCGAAACACCCAATGTAGAAGTTATGGCGAGCAAAAACTAGTAAGGAACAAGTTTGTCAATACTTTTAAAAAAACAAATTTAGTGTATGTATGTTGTTATAGTATTTAAGTAAATAGTTTAGAGGCTATACGATTTAATTTACACATTTTATTGTTAAATAATACGAGTATATTAATAACAATGGCGTCTCTTGATCAATATTTGATTTGATGGTGACGTGTGTCGCTTGTAACGCAGTTTGGTTTTGTTTTATTTACGACTAGCCGTGCCCGCGGCTTCGTCCGCCTCAAATGTTTTTTTTAATAAACGTAGCCTAAGTTCTTTTAATATCAGCTATCAGTGAAATATCAGTCGTATTAGAATCGGTTCAGCCGTTTCAAAGATTAGCCGGAACAAACAGACAGATAGACAAAAAAAAAATTTTTTTCATATATGCCTTTTATCTTTTAGTAATGTGTTAATTTGGAATTACGAACAAACATATCATATATATATATATATATATATATATATATAAATAGTAATACTACAATAATTTATCATACATTATAGTGTAGTATAATGTTCTGATAACGTCAGATAACCTTTGGTGTTTGGAAAATACGCATTAAAATGTTTGAACGGAACGAAAATAAGCAAGAAGACACGCGAGTGATACGAGAATTAGTACCCTATTTATCTTATCCAATCATAAGCGCACTGTTTGATGACAAAGTCTTCACCAATCACACTCTAACTAGTCTTTATACTATGTTAGTGTGCTAGTTGATAGATTGGATAGTGTTATGGATGCTTTGGGGGTAGTTGATAAGAACTGATAAGATATTAGTGTACGACCATATGTTGGGATGATGCTGTTTTTGAAGATAATGTGAATGGAGATGAAGGCGATGGATGGATTGTGTGAATGGAGATGAGACAGCGATATAGAGATGTATAGAGATGGCGATAGTATTATTAAAATTGATTTAAATCATTAATTATCTTAATTAAAATATGTTAATATTTGTTGGTTAAATACAAATATACATTTACGTAATAAATTTTTTAGTTTCCGTAATTAATTTGTTTTTAAAATTTAATATTTTTATGTTTCTGTTATATATGTATTTAAAAAATATTTTTTTAAATGTTTACATTTATTAATTTAATTGGACATGAAAGTTAGTTTTTATTTCCACTATAAATTATTGAGCTGAGCGTAAGCGAAGCTCTTAACCGTTTGGGAGACCTTTGTTTTGTGTTTAGTTGTCTCCAGAATGCGACGAGATAATTAGCTTAAAATTTTCTCATGTATGTTTGAGTCGAACGCGGATGTTATAGCGAAAACAGATTGAAAAATGTTTAGCCATTCAAAAGTTATCAAGAAAAGAAGAAAGGAGAGGGGCTCAGCTCAACACCCGCCGCGCACGGCTTGCGGATCCTAGTGTTATTTAAATATTAGAACAATGTGGATCTTGTTTTTTCTGATACGTATGTGAATGTTATTAGACCCTAAGTCCTCGTAAATATTTGGTTGGGTGTGGGCATTTTGTGAGAAGAGATGAAGGGCATGTGACCAAAAGAGTGCTGGGTGTAGTAGTGGAGGGACGGACATGTAGAGGACTTCGTGAAAGACGATATGGAGAAAGAGGGAGTGTGTATAAAGATGACGAGTAACGGGAGAGTATGGAAGGAAAAAACATACTGCGCCGACCTCAAAATTGGGATAATGGCAAAGAGACTATGTAAATGAGATTCATTAACACTAAACCTACCGACATTTCTTGTATACCTGTTCCTACCGCACGCCGTCAAATTGACCGGTAATTAAAAGTTATTTTATTATATAACGCAGGTAATAATGGAAATAACTAAAAGTAAAGAGTGTAGAAAATATTATATGCATATTCTAAGAATTGTAATGTAGTTTGATAACGATATTATAACGTTTGAAAATGTGTAAGTTTTACAAAAGTTTAAGAACGGTCAATTTGACCGGTACTTGGTAGGTTCAGTGTTAAAGTAGTAGCATTGTTAGCTATTTTAATATTTAGCTAATTTACTTTCACGTATCAATATATATATATATATATATATATATAATTGAAGTATCTGTTCGTAATTACAATTTCTAAAAAGTCCGAGAACAATAAATAACTTGTAATTTCTGAAGAATACATTTAAAGCGGAAACTCTATAAACACATGAATTATATTTGAGTCGGCCTTGGGACAAAGTAAGTGAGCGACCGCCGCGGGTTGCTGACATCGGACATATTATATTTATTGTTTAGTATTAATAAACTAATTATAAACCATTCCTCAAATATTAGTATAGTTATAACTAAGACAATGACGTCACAAAGCATGGCCTAACCAGTCTTGATACTTTTTTCCTATAGTTAAACCCAGTTTAATTATAACATTATTATATATTAATATAAACCGTTGAAATAACTTTAAACAGAGGTTGATATTAATCTACGTTTTTTTTTGCAACCAGTACCAACAGAAGGTCAAACAACAATAATATATTATATATAAAATAATTTTATCAACAAATAATATTTCCTAAACCGCAAGTAATGTTTGTTTACGATTTAAAAATAAATTATTTATTTCTTGTGTTTCAAATGGTCACAAACAATGAAATGACTCGTAATGATTCTGACCTTGGTGTGTTGGTTGAGAAGGCAACGCTATCCAACTTTTAGTGCCCTATTTGACCTCAAAATAGAGTCCATTCACAAGCACACAAATATTTTCACTGTGTGATTTAGTGTGTCACTTGACCTATAGATTAGATCAATTTTAAGAGCTATATTTGAAACTAAAAAGTTAGTGTCAACCAATCACAAGCTCACTAAAGTTTTCCCTATACGATTTAGTGTGCTACTTGAACTAGCGTACGATGGATTGTGTGGTGTAATACGTTAGTTTCCGGCGCAGTGTATCACATAGATAGCGTGCACAGAGTACAGTCCAGTGGAATATTCTCGAGACGCATTTGTTTATGCGATCCGAAGACTACAAAACAACACTCGTCCCCAGTGACGTATAACACGAATGTTTCCCGGTACATTTCCATTAAAATCTCTTTTCACCTATACCTTTTTATATAAATAGGTATTTGGTATTACATAAGCGATTGTACTAAAATAACTACCCTTACATAATCGTACCTATGACTTTCGTAGGTACGGCGTCGTCCGTTTCACACTTTACTTGCCCACATATTTGGCACATTAATGTTTAAGCTCCATTCATACATTTCGATTATGTAATGTTAATCTGTATGTGTTGTGTTATGACGCGACCTTTGGAAATGTATCGTTCGTTGAAATAAAATCACAAAGCTGTTTACAAACACGGCCTTGCGATAAAAGGTTATCTTTAAATGCAACTGTGTTGTTGTTTATATATATATATAAATTATTATTATTATATAAAATAAGAACATCCTGTATATAAAATAAATTAATAAAAACAACACCCCATATCCGCGTAAATTCAAAAATACGTTTATACAGAACGGTATTCTAGGAATGTAACACAAACAAAGAGGCGCTATTAATAGCAGATGATGAGCGATGGATTGATGACGTCGCCCCAACCACCCGGTTTGGCTCGGCGCCGTCCCACCGGTCACGAGGGCTATATACACACACACACACACACACACACACACACACACACACACACACACACACACACACACACACACACACACACACACTACACACATACACACATGTAAATATACAACCTAACCTAACTCCATTATTTATTTTACCTTTATAACATTACTCAATGAATTCAAATTATATATGATTTTTTTTAATTTTAATTTTCTTTTTAATTTTAATACATCTATGGAACGGCTGTAAATTTTATAATTATATACATATATTTTATGTCAAACGCTGTTGTATTTTTGGGAGACTATAATGAGTAATGGGAGGGACGGAATAGTTTGATCATTGTCTTGCCGGGCGCCATTTTGGAAGCGTGATTCATTCGTTTCATCTCTCATAGTGTAAATTACCTTGCAATGTTTAAAGTATGCGAAAAATTTATAAGTTAATATATTATGTTTGGGATGATTTTATCATTCTTATATATATATATATATATAAGAATGATATATATATATATATATATATATATATATATATATATATATATAAGAATGATATATATATATATATATATATATATATATATATATATATATATAAGAATGATATATATATATATATATATATATATATATTATATATACAAATTAAATTAAAGTGTCCGTTTGTAATTCCAAATTAAATACTAAATGCATATGAAACTATATACAGTACTTATTTTTTTTAATTTCTTTGTTTGTTTCGACTAATATATATACATATATATATATGTATATAATATAATTATTATGTTACATCTTTAGGTGTAGTGGTTTCCTAACCTGTGACGTCCCTCGTATCGGACGGGAATAGTGTGTGTTAAAATCGTTATATTTAAATGTCTAGACGTCTCTCTGTTTGTACAAAGGACAAATAATTTTATTATTAGATATATAATATAAATATGATGTATGTATGTATGTGTGTGCGTATATGTATTAGTGTTTTATAGATTTCTATCTACTCCTCTAGATCTTTTTTAATAGGTTTTATATTTTTTACATAAATATTTATCCATGTATACTATTATTTAAACCTGGATTTGTCTGAACTTTTAAACATATTTAGAATATTTCTTTATTATTATTATATTAAACTAGCGTCCAAGACAGCCAATCCAAATAATTCACTTCACTCAATACTGATACTTTTCTTTATAGGATATTTTGTCTTCAACAATTATTAAGAAATAAGAACACTTTCACAGAATATTCACTTTATTTCCAATTTCAAACACTTCAGACTGTAGCTTCCAAACGAATGGCCGATATTTATATAAACTACCGACTTTATTGTGAAGTTGTGTTAGAGTCAAAACAAAATCCATATTCTTAAAATATCCAACAATTGAGGAATACATTTATTACAGTACATTCTATTTCCAAGTGAAATACTTAGTTAATATAATTAAACATTTTTATAATACCGTCTATAATCTATTTGAATGATTTTATGTAAGTTTTATGATTAATACGTAAAGTCGGTAACAACTCGGCCATCCGTCAGTTTTACGAGTCTCTCGTAAAAGTTATATCAATGGTTATTCTTAAATCTATAAGTACATGTATATATAATTAAGAATACATAATAATTATTCTGACATTATATTATAATTACTTAATTAAATTATTTAACGGCCTTGGCGTTAATCACTTACACTTGACACTATATTTTCAAATTCGGCGGATCCTTGAAGTTAGCCGACTGCTTTAGAGTCGAGTAAACAATAATACGTTAGCTGATCCTTGACGTTGACCAGTTAACATGCCTCTGATCTGATGCTTGACGTTGATCGACCGCTTTTAGAGGCGACTAAACAAGAACACGTTAGCTGATCCTTGACGTTGACCGGTTAACATGCCTCCGATCTGATCCTTGACGTTGATCGACCGCTTTAGAGGCGACTAAACAATAACATGTTAGCTGATCCTTGACGTTGACCGGTTAACATGCCTCCGATCTGATCCTTGACGTTGATCGACCGCTTTAGAGGCGACTAAACAATAACATGTTAGCTGATCCTTGACGTTGACCAGTTAACATGCCTCCGATCTGATCCTTGACGTTGATCGATCGTTTTAGAGGCGACTAAACAATAACATGTTAGCTGATCCTTGACGTTGACCAGTTAACATGCCTCCGATCTGATCCTTGACGTTGATCATTTCAGAGATGTACAAATCCTTGACGTTGACTTGTACATATTGCATCGTCACTCTTCATCTCATCTCATCATGTCTAATCTTAACTTAATCATAACATCATAACATCATTAACAGTATTGCCACCAAAATTCTTACAAGTTATAAATTTCAATTTTAAATATAATAAAAATAATCGTTGCGAATCTGCGTACCTTGGTTCATTTGTGAAGTCCATCATGGCTGGAATTGTGTTCGATGAAGCAGCGATACGCTCCGCTCCAGCCGGTGGTGTGGTGCCGTCTCCATACGACAACCCAGCATGCCGTGCCGTGCCAGCATGGACCGGAGCTGGAGTGTCCGATCTGCTACTTGGAGACCTCCGCTTTCCTGTGGTCTTGTTGCGTCCACGATGCTTGGAATGTGCACTTCTGCTACGACTATGACGCCTAGATCGGCAGTGCCTTTGAGTCTTGTGTCTCCTTGAATGTCTTTCTTGACTATTTTGTGAAGAGTCACTTTCAACGGACTCTGTCCCTTTGTTCCGTTTAGGCATCGTAGTAGTAATCACTTATTTTATATATTTTTCTGATGTGGGCATCTCAGGATTACACCAAAATCACATATATTTCGGTGCAATCCCACTTCTGAGATATTAAACTAGCGTCCAAGACAGCCAATCCAAATAATTCACTTCACTCAATACTGATACTTTTCTTTATAGGATATTTTGTCTTCAACAATTATTAAGAAATAAGAACACTTTCACAGAATATTCACTTTATTTCCAATTTCAAACACTTCAGACTGTAGCTTCCAAACGAATGGCCGATATTTATATAAACTACCGACTTTATTGTGAAGTTGTGTTAGAGTCAAAACAAAATCCATATTCTTAAAATATCCAACAATTGAGGAATACATTTATTACAGTACATTCTATTTCCAAGTGAAATACTTAGTTAATATAATTAAACATTTTTATAATACCGTCTATAATCTATTTGAATGATTTTATGTAAGTTTTATGATTAATACGTAAAGTCGGTAACAATTATGATTTCAAAACTAATGTTTTTGTTAAGAAAGTGACTAATAAAAAAAGATAATAACCTTTGTTCCTTTCAAGATAATATTTTAAAAACGAACTATAGTAATGTTACAAAGATTTTAAATATTTTACAACGTTCCATTATTGTCTCCTCTAAGAATATCTTTTATCTTTACCTTTTGTATTGCTGATATCTTTTTGTTTTTAAAACTACCGTTACTATTATTCTTTTACCCATTTAATATAATAAAGTTTTAATGTTTATTTTTATTTTAAATGTATTTTCATTGTAACAGCTGTCTCTACAATATTTAAATGCGTCTGGAGTCTAGACTCTTTGTCGCTTTCGTCTTTACTTTTTGTTCCATGGTTTCACAATCGCAAACAATATTATGTTGGTATTACTGATTACCGAGAATCTAATAACAATTAAAACCTTCTTCGTTTGCATAAGATTAAAAAAATATATATTTATGTTGGCATTACTGATTACCGAGAATCTAATAATGATTAAAACCTCTTTGGTTTACGTAAAAAATTAAAAAAATATGTTGGCATTAAGGATTAACAAGAAACTAATGCAAATTAAAACCTCCTTGGTTTATATAAAACATTAAAAAATTATGTTGGCATTGCGGATTAATAAGAATCTAATGCAAATTAAAACCTCTTTGGTTTACATAAAAAAAATATTAAAAATATTTGTATTTGTAGGTTGGTATTTGTCCTTGAGGTATAACAAAATGTATGTAATTTGAGTGTTTGTTGGAGTAATTGTATCAATGTAAACACGATGTAACCTGTGTTTACTGTTGTTTGTGTGTGTGTGTGTGTCTACGTGTGTGTGTATGTATGTTTATTTCCGCGGGCGCTGCGGCTTCGGGGCCGCATTTAGACGAAACATGATACAAGAATTGCGCCGACGCACTGACACCGCTGCATCCAACAATAGGACGATACGGACGCCATCTTGTTCCTGTATAACATACCATTGTAATTAGTTTAGTTTATTACACACATTAGTTATTAAATAATGTCTTATAATATTAATAATTAATATATTTTTAAAGTTTTTATTGTGTTTTAAATTTATTATGTGTAATGAATTGATTTTTTTAGATAATATTTATGATTTTATAAACAAAATTTTAAATGGGAAGCGTTCTACATTATAAAGATGGCGGATTTTTGTTAGTTTTTTTTTTTTAAATGTATTTATTTTTAATTTACGTTTAGTATGTGAGTAAATTTTGCAATATTTTATCTTATCACGTCAACCGCAATTTTTTCTACGTGCTCGATAAGATGTTATCTGTTTGTGTACTATTTTCTATCGTAATGTGCCGTGACGTTTATCGGTGTTTTAATTGTGTGTGTGTGTGTGTGTGTGTGTGTGTGCGTGTGTTTGAGTATTCGTCATACGGAGTGTCATGTTGCAGTGAACGCGTCGGAGGGGCGACTCAATGAAAATATAAATAAATCTTGCAGACTCGGCGCCCCGCTGATCTGTTTTCCATTCCAAGAACTGTACAACCGAAATTAACGACAATTATATATATATATATATATATATATATATATATATATATATATAATTGTCGTTAATTTCGGTTGTACAGTTCTTGGAATGGAATATATATATATATATATATATATATATATATATATATATATATATAAAACTACTTCAACGTATTGAAAATATTGATTTTATATACTACAATAACTTAAAAAAAAGTTCTATATATTATATGTATTTGATTAGCTTTTTCCCTCGGCTCTGCTCGTCCTACATTCTACATTGATTATATTCCAAAAAAGTCTATGTTCGAATACCTATATTAGTGTTATTTCATCGTAATCAACTCATCAGTTTAGTCATAAGTTTAACAGACGTACATACATCGCAATGTGTACCGTTTGATTCATCAAAACATGAATCGTATAATTACAGTGATTGTTATAAATGAATCGCCGAGATGGGGTCGAAGTCCGTATTTGTGTGTAACATAATGTAAACAATGAACTGTCTCGTACCGGATCGTACGTTTCCTGTGCGACAGATTCAACTTTTTTTTTTAATGTATTTTAAGACTTAGTTCTGATGAAAATAAGTTTATACTGGCTGTGTCTAATAGAATATATTTATAAAATTTTAGGTCTCTAGAACTTTTAGTTCCAGAGATATAGATATAGATAGAGATATAGTTAAGTTGTATATATATATGAATCAATACATTTCTATACAGTAAAATCTCTATTTGAGGATGAACTAAAAAATTAATTTTGTTATTTAGTTCAATGAAACTGAACTAAATACTGTCTTAGTTGAATTCCTTTGTATATGAAATGAAAACATTACAAAATATATATATATATATATATATATATATATATATTTTTTATATTCTTCACTCCACATACAGATAATAAAGAGCTAAAAAATTTACCTATTCCATGAAAGTACCAAATTATATCGATTTTTATACAAAAAAAAGATTTTTTTTTACATATATGAATATATATTTTTAAGTTTAGTATATATTATTACCAAAAGAAACTGTAATATTTAATTCCAAATTGTCAAATCATCATTGCGTGGGATATGTTTATTGATTGGTATAATTTTAAACCCCTCGCATTTGATCCCAGCAACTTTAGGGACGATGTCTCCGCAATGCGGGTAGGTGGGTAGGTACTGTATATAATTTAATTGAATTAATAATTGAATTAATAATGTCCGTTAGTTTGTACACTATGTATTAGAAAGTAACCCCACGTTATTTTACGTAGTTGGATATGTACTCGATAGTGGAATTTTTCTTTTTTATTGCCTCTCCGTGCTTATCAATATTATTTCTTGTGTACGATAAGAGTGTAATGCATTGTAGCGTGTACCACGTGTAAGGTGAGAGTAGTTTTTTTAGTGTCCCGTATAGTTGGTACTAATAATAATGGCAAGAAGTGTCACTATATTTCCATTGACCAATTTAACGAGCGATAGTACGATTATCTAATAATGTAGTGAAAGGGTTCTTAATATTTGTCATATAATCCAATTTAGTGTGCTAGCTCAACTAGCACGCTAACATCTCTCGTAGTAAAATTAGCGAACTCGTGATTGGTGGATTTAAATAAGACTTTTAATAAACAGTGCCCTTAAAATTGTATAACAATACTAGATCACTTCTTCACTCGTAGGTTCCACTATTGTTATGTAACACATCACACCCGTATCACGGAGCGAGTTAAATCGAACTCACTTATACTTCAACCCGTTATCTTACACGTGCTGTTTACTATTTTACACCTGCGCCATTTAATATTACTATTTTTAACATAACCGATACTATCATTAACTATTTTTATTAAATTTAATAACATAATTATGTTACTTAAATGCCAGCATCATCCCCCATGTTACCGAGTGACCCCTGAGCGAATGTCCCGTTGGATAATTAAAATGCTCGGTCAATAAGTTTGTTTATTCCCACGCGGCCATCGAATAAATAAACCCGTTTGAATGTTACGTTTATGTGAATACCGAGTGAAAGTACCAACCGTGTCACCTTGTAGATACATAGATACAAGGCGCACCCGGATGTCGGTATGGTCTGAGACGAGTTTAACAGACGCAGACGGCGGGGCGGCGTCCGACGAGTTCTCGGCGACCTCTGCGTTTACTTGTTTGGGTTTTTTATTTTGTTTTTTTTTTTTTTTTTTTTTTTGCTGTTGTTAATTCATGGACGCTATTGAAATTTAATACCGTCTAGCCAATATGAATATAGATTTAGATGTAGAAATAGATTGAGATATAGGTGTACATGTAGATATAGATATAGTTGTAAATGTAGATATAAATGAACTAAATCATTTTAAAGTATTGTTGCTTAGGTAATAAAACATATGTGTATGTTCTTAGAGGAGATATATATATATATATATATATATATATATATTGAATTAATATAGTTTATCAGGTTTCTATTACATAACAAGTTTAACGTGTTTAATGAATTTTAAGAAACGTATAAATTACGTTATTTTATAGAATATTATAATATATTTCAAGTTTCGTTCTGTATGTTTAAAAATATTTTTTTTTATCTCTTTTATAACATTTTACTATATTAGTTTTTTATTTTTATTTTTACGCCATTTCGTATCTTATCTTTGGTACGGTCACGTATTGCGGATGGATGAAATGTATCTAACGTGATGAATGTTGAGTATGTATGTGGATGATATGGATGGAGTGGATGGAAAAGAAACAATACACCTTAATGATAGAAGGGTGTGGATGGAATTGATGTCTATCCCCAATTTTTAAGGATAGGGATAGCTGTGTGATGTCAAGTTGTATGAATTTTTATCCTCTTCTTCTTTTTGTATCCTCTTCGCATTTTCTTAATTTTTTTATGTTACCAGAATATTAGACTAAAATTCTGTAGTTATTAATATTATAAATGTCTTAATTTTAATAAGTTTTCGTTCGTATATAAATAATATAAAAAATACGCAGGTGAATCTCCTCTGTATCTGGCACCGCCCGTCCGTCGCTCCCAGACAAGGGCGAATATAAATATAAGACTCAGACTCGATTCAAACCAGGACCGGTGTTTGGCCTTTGTGACCCAGTCTTTAGTACTTACAGGTCGTTCTCCTAATATATATATATATATATATATATATATATTATGGGTGTGTATAAAGAAACTAAAGATTATGTATTCAATAATTATTTATATGAAAGGTCATCTTATATGTATATACTAGCTTTGCCCGCGGCTTGCTCCGCTTTGAATTTGTTTTTCTTTAATTAATGAAGCCCAAATTAGTCCTTATAACATCAGCTATCAATGTAGTCCTGTTAAAATCGGTCCATCCTTTTAAGAGATTAGCTGAAACGAACAGTCACTTTTTTTTCATGGAAGTGTCGTGTACGCTTTCAGCTGTGATAAGCTGTTAATTTAGAATTACAGATGGACATTTCAATTTTATTTATATGTATATATACATAATATAAATGTCGATCTAAATAGGGAACAAACAGATTAGTATATTTAATTTAATGTATATATATGTATATATATATATATATATATATATATACGTGAACCAAAACAATTCTAACTTTCATTGTCACCATAAAACCGAACCATTAAAATTATTACCCATATATGTGAGTGGGTAATCAAAGTCCGAGTGTCTTGTGTGGGTAAGATATTACTGTACTGTACCGCTGTACCATTGTACCACTGTACTGTACCAGTGTACTAGTGTACCGTACCATTGTACTATTGTACCGTAAGTAATATTTAAAATAATATCGTAAACAATTACGTACACATAAACAGTACGCTCTTACGTGTGTTTATCGGAAGTGTTTATTATATATTTGTTTACACTCGCAGGTGCGTTTTTGTTATAGTTTACGTTATTTTTATTTTTTTTTAATCCCACTATAATAACAGACCTCCTTTAAGATGTGTTATTAAATGTTCGTGAGTGGATTTTATTGCTTATGTTGGTAACATTGACATTAATATAATAATTTTTAATAAATTTATCATATATCATAAGTTTCATATTTCATATCTATTTCACACATATATATATATATTGAATTGAAGTGTCTGTATGTAATTTCAAATTGACAGCTTTTCACTAAATGCATTTTTCACCAAATTTTTCTATTTGTCCGCCTGTTTGTTCCGGCTATCGAGTTGAACGATTGTAACAGGTCTTTCGCTGGCGGTTAGGTGATATTATGAGGAGTAACTTGGCTACTTCAATTAAAAAATACATTCGAATCGTACGAAGTCGCGGGCACGACATAAGAGGGGAGGTCTAAAAGTTCGTGGAATGAAAGGGATCTAAATAAAATAAAACAACAAAACTATTTTTCCTTTTCAATATAATCACCCTTAAGCCCAATACATTTATTAGACCTATGAATGAATTTTTCTAAATCACTTAAATTGGGGAATAAAAAAAGTCACTTGGGGCCAGGTCTGGACTGTAGGGTGGGTGAACTAGGGATTCCAACCCATGCGTGTGCAGAGCAGCCATTGCAATTCTGGTCTTGAAAACCGGTGCGTTGTCTTGCAAGAGCAACACACCCTTTGTCAATTTTCCTCGCCGCTTTTCTTTAACAACATCCTTTAATTTTTCTAATATCGTTGCGTAGTATTCTCCGGTTATAGTCCTTCCCTTTTCTTTGTAATCAATCAAGATTATCCCCTCACAATCCCAAAAAACAGTAGCCTTCATCATCCAGCTGCTCTTTCTGAAACGGCGTGAGCATTCTCGGTACCCATCTTGCACTGACTTTTGTCATACCCAAGTGATCATGTAGGGTTCGCAAAATAGTGGTATCTGATACTCCAACTAATGCAGATAATTGTTTTTTCTTCTAACGGGCATCCTCTGGTACAATTTTCTCCACTTTTTCGACAATGTCCGATGTGGTGGCCTAAGTGTCCTTCTCGAGCGGGGGTCGTCTTCAATTGACTCTCGACCATGTTTATAAAGACCATGTAACTTGTAAATCATTAATTTATTAGGGCACTGTTCCCTATAAACGACTCCCATTTCATTCAAAATGGTTTGAGCGTTCTTTCCTTGCTTGGTAAAGAATTTTATCACAGCGCGGTGTTCAATTTTCTCCATAGTTTTAGTAGTAGTTTTCTTCCAGATTGACTTGTTCAGCAGGGGACTGTTCGTAAATGATGACCCAATCGGGTTGAAACTCGGTATTTATACTAATGATGAGTCTCCGATTCGTATGACACCAAGCGAGTGCCCCTACCCCCGCTCCATTCTCTCCATTCCACGAACTTGTGGACCTCCCCTCGTATATGTATATATAAGCTTGAAATTATATCTATCTAGAGAATCCTCGCAATCTTGATTTCATATAAAAACTACATTTTATTATTAACTTCAACCCCTCCAGTGTGTAGGGATCTTTATATTTCTTCAAGGAATATAATAATAAAATTATCTTATAATTTAATTATATTATATTGTTAATAATAATTAAAGGAAAATCATTGACAAATATTTCGTTAATACGATATATCTCTTGACATGGTTTATTTTTTATTTGTTTTGTTTTTCCTTGTTATTTTCCGTTATAATACCGCATTTTGTGTGTGTGTGTGTGTGTATGTGTGTGTATTTTATATGTATATATAAATAAAACTAAAGTAAATCATCTGTTGCTGTTTGAATTAATATTATTTAATGGTTTTATTTTTATTGTTTTGAGGTTAATTTTGAGGTCAATTAATTTTATAATTTTGATATATTGTTTTAATGTTTGCGTAAGCACCTTATCTTTCGTAACAAAAACAGGAAAATTAATTTTTCCCTCTCCTTCCCTTACAAAAAAAAAATACCGAATTAGTAGCATTAGTTTTTAGATACCTTTACTGAATATGAATATGTGTTTGTTTGTAACGAATAAACTACTGAATCGTTTTAAAAAATTCCTTCACACGTCGAAAGCTATCGGAGAGTAGGAGTACTTGTATTTTCTATTAGGATAAAAAAAAAACATCAATTAATTAAAAAATATATATATAAAAAACTCAGAAATAAACACATTTGTTTGATCACAAGTAAAAATTATTATAGAAATGTAGTATTAGAATACTCTTAGAAGTTGTAACTGATGAGATAAATAACGATGAAGAATAGAATATCATGAACCTATTAAGTAAGTATACAAGTATACAATACATTATACAATACAATATACAATAATGTATCATAGCTATCTAGAGATATGGTGTGAACTAGTGATGTAACGAATATTCACATCCGTATTGCAAATTTCTTGCAAAAATTTTGACACTACTTAGCCTTACTGTGTAGTATAGTATAGTGTAATAAGTACACTATATTTTGGGGTCAAATAGCGCGCTTAACAAAAAGGTCCTTATAGCTATTGAGTACTGAAAAAAGTGGGGATTGCAGTTTCATGCAAAAATTTTACCCTAGTTAGAGTAACTGACACTTTTTATGACACTATACTTGGGGTCAAATAGTGCGTTTTAGAAAAAGGACCTTATTAAAGGGAACTACTGAGTACTGGTAAAAGTGGGGATTGAAGTTTCTTGCAAAAATTTTACCCTAGCTAGCTTAACAAACACTGATTACACTATATTTGGGGTCAAATAACCTTATAACGTCTTTACTAACATGAGTGGGAATTGAGATATCTCTCAAAATTCCTACACTAGTTAGTCTAACCGTAAAACAGTGCGCTTAAAATAGTATAACGCGTCCATTAGTTAATTCGTTTCCTTATACATAACAATGGACGCGAGAACGGAATCGTCCAACGGTTTGACTCACGAGTCACGAGACCACCCGCGATTCATATTATACTAGTCATTTATTATAAACATATACTATCATATTTATAATACTTTATTAATGATACTCTACTTCATTAATTTGTTTTTTTTTTCTTTTAATTATATTAAGTTAAAAATTTCAATTCGTTTCAAATTCGTCGAACTGTAATAATATTGTTAATATTTTTTATATAATAAACAGGTTTTTTTTGTTTGGTTTTCGTAAAGGTTGCATTTATATATATATATATATATATATATATATATATTTTTATATATTTTTTTATATATTTTTATATATATATTTTTTTTTTTTTTTTAACCCTGATTTTAGGGAACCCTAAAACCTGAAATCTGTCGTTGAACCAAAGTTAGGTTAGGTTGTCCGCCATTTGTAATTGCCAAAATTTTGTACGCATTAAAGTCGTTAAGTTGTCTGCGGGTGAATGACTGGCTCTAAAATATTTGACTCCAGCAGCGTCCCGTCCTTGTCTGTTTGTATATTAAAAGTATATCTTTCCTTGTCTATCCGTATGTAAAATAAATCTTACGTACGTTGTAATAAGTTTCATTTTATTTGTATATTCAATACAAAGGAGGGAAGTAATAAAAATATTACTTTAAGTTAAATTTATATATATATATATATATATATATATATATATATATATATATATATATATATATATATATATAATTGAAATGTCCGTTTGTAATTCCAAATTAACAGCTTTCCACTAAA